>CM053785.1:606628509-606698509 GCA_028749045.1 Cupressus sempervirens
AGAGAGAGAGAGAGAGAGAGAGAGAGAGAGAGAGAGAGAGAGAGAGTAGAGGGTGGGATGGGGAGAGATGGAGGGAGAAATGGAGAGAGAGAGTAGGGTATTGGAGAAGGTGGGATAGGGAGAGAGGGACAAAGAAATGGAGAGATAGAGAGAGAATATAGGGGATTGGAGAGGGTGGGATAGGGGGAGAGAGAGAGAGAGAGAGAGAGAGAGAGAGAGAGAGAGAGAGAGAGAGAGAGAGAGAGAGAGAGAGAGTAGGGATTGGGAGAGGGTGGGATAGGGAGAGAGAGATTTTTCAGATAGTGTGTGTGCACTTTATAGTGCATGCACATTTTATAGTACATATGCACTATATGAAAACACAAAAAAATAGTTATAATGGAAGTTTGGGTCCCTACTGACCCATGTTCTTTTTAAATTTGTTGTCTATTCTATTGTTCTGATAGAAAACACGAGTTTCATGCTATTGGAAGTTAGCAAGCACCAAATTCAATCATTGGATACACTATTTGAAAGCTATTTGAACACTCTTTCATCCTATTGGAAGCTAGAAAATACCAAATTCAATCATTGGATACACTATTTGAAGGCTATTTGAACATTATTTCTGTAGAAAAGGTTAGTGCAATCCTTTTTAAACATTTTTTGTTACTAGAGAGACAAATTTCATTATAATTTGACAAGTTGTTTAATATATAGTGAATTTATTGAAATTTGTATGTTTGAATGAATTGTTATTTGGAAATGGTTAGAAATTTGAAAAGTTGTTTAATATATATTGTGTATTTATTGATATAATTATAATTTATATATGTATTTGAATGATTTGTAATTTACAAATTTTAAGTAATTCAAATGTTTGAATAATTTGACATATAGATCATCATCATGCCAAGGAAGAAACCAAAAACTCAAACAATAGAAGAGACAGAGAGAGGTTTGGCAATTAAAAGACAAAAATGAAACTACTACGTGAAAAATGAAAATTGTAATGCAATAATGAAGAATTGCATTTCAAAGAGTAACATGAACCACCAATACAAAGAAACAAAGAGGAAGAATTGGAAAGACCAAGAGAATGAATGAGACTCTTACACTCAAAAAGACAATTGAATTGTGAAACTACAACAACTTCCAATGTTGGAGTCATATCATCATCTCATGTTGAAGAGATGCTAATTTCTACATTTGACAATGCACACACTCCATCATGTCATGTTGAAGGAAAAACATCAACATGTCAAGTAGGTGATATTCCATCTTTTGTATCTTATTGCCAAGGCTCATCATCTTTGGTTCAAACTACAAAAAACACTCAACCTTATGTTGATGTTCAAAATATTGAAGGAATGGAACAGATTATAACACCTTCTAGAATTTGTTTTAGAAGACCAAAATATTTGATTGATATTGATACTAACATATTCAAATCAATGTTTGACAAGATTAGCAAATGTACTTGTCAAAGAAAAGTTAATTATATGTGGAGATTATTCTTTGAAGAATTAACTATTGTAGGTCAATGCCAATTATTTGTTGAAATGATGAAGAATTTGAAATTTAGGCCCATCATGAAGATTATTAGGCTAAGAACAATGGATAATTGAAATGAAAAAAATATTGTAAAGAATCTAATGAGTGCATATGACAAAGTGGGTTCTAAATCACACACCAAAGATAGTAATATCACAAGACACATACTTACATCGACAATAGTAAGTATCCAAATGAAGAAAAATTGACTCATGAGAAAGACAAGAAAAACATTGATAATTGGTAGTTGTACTCTAAGGAGAGCCATGGTAAGGTGCGAGAGATTGGAAGATCCAACAAAAAATGAGTTATGGACATTTAGCGATAGACTACCAAAAAAGGATAAAGAAATTAGTGAATCTTTGAAATCTTTGATTGAATATTTTTAGAAAAATAACACACATGTTTCCCCTATTCAAAGAGATGTTCTAAGAAGGAAAATTGGTAGCCAAAATTGCAATCCACATGAAAATTTTTTTTTGGACTCAACTTAGACACAATTTTGGAAAAATTTATTGGTATGTATCCTCAAATTTGAATAAATCAAAGATTTTTTGAGATGGGTAAACCTTTTTATGTGAAGATAAATCACACACCTACAACTTGTTGTTATAGAATACATATTGATTTTTCTAACCATTTTGATATTTTCAAGCATATATGTTTGTTTTTGCATTCTATGTTTGTTTTGCAAGATTGTGACCTGAATGAGCCACTTAGATTTCAAGGGAATTCATATCCAACATTTTATGTGAATAGGGGATGGTCAATAATTTTACAAGAAGTCATTCTTGAATGGTACATGCTATTTTTTTTGTTCTTTGCAACTTTTATCAACTTGTGAACATATGGATGGTACAAATGCAATTGAAAATGAAATTAAGTGTATGATTAGATTCTTTGCCTACTAATGAGCCAATTTGAGGCTTCACTTCACATTGCTTTGTGGATAATTCTATAGCACTTGTTACTTCTCTATCTAAAAATTTTGTGTCTATGTGCACTGAAGAGCTTCTGTCACTACTTGAGCTAGTAGTAGATGGTGAGTATTCATCATCGTCATATGACATAGGCTCACATGCATATGTTACTTCTTTCCTTTATTGCTATCCCATTCCCAGCTCTTCCTCATTATCTATAACTTCTTTAATGGGTCCGAGAAGGTCTTCCCACTCTTTCCCATTAGCTGTTGGTTTTGTCTCTTCATCCTTAGTAATTAGCATACCCTAGATGGCACCAAGATAACCATTTTCTTCTGAAAAGTCCTTTCTCTTAGATTAATCTCTCTATTAAGTAGGTTTTCTACATCTTCCTCTGTATATGTAATAGATATAGTTGAAATTCCATGCTCATTAAGAATATTCCTCGCACCATGGATTAATATATCATGCAATTCCTTAATAGTTTCATTCTTATCAGAATTCATAACCAGATTCTCCATGGCCAATTTTCTTCTTGATCGTTGCAATATTTTTTTCTCAATTGAACAATTTGTAATCAGTTGATATACAATGACAATTTTCTCTTGGCCAATTCTAACAACTAAATTTGGGTGCACTATAAGCATTAGTTCTCAAAAAATTAAATAGTGCAACATACCATATATAATAACTATTTCGGCACTTAGGGGAATCATATAATAAGTTGAAATTAGATAACCATTAAAACACTTTGTAAAGTATAGCTTACATATCATATACAACACTTGTCAAGGTAATAGACAAAGTGTTTAAACTTTAAATAGATAACATGAAACTACTTTGAAGGTGGTGTAAGAATTTTTGTTGCATTAATTGCATTATCCTTACAAATGGAAGTCATTTGTTTGTACAACTATAAAGTCCACCTATTTTAATTTTAATTTAGCATGGTGTCCCAAAGTATTTGAGAAAATCTTTCATGAAAAGATATGCCTAGGTAAGTTACTGATATGCCTAGATAAGTTACTGAAATGAAAGTCTATGACCATGCCATAGATGGTCATTGTGAAGTTGGGTGTTATGGAGAAACTCATGCCCAATCACATTTTTTGAGAGCTAAATTTAAGGGTGGACATTTAATGCTTGGAAAAATAGCTATATTCCTTGGCTCTTCATTGCCACAATTCTCACTCCCCTTCTTGATTTCAAGGATCCTCTCATAATACTCTTTCATTACATAAATATCAAGTGACATTTTATATCACCATTCATTCTACAATTACATTTTAGGGGTCCTAGAAATATTATCTAGGGTCCTAGAATAGTCCTAGATGACCCATTTGACCTAAATATGTAAAGAACAAAAATTGCTCAAAAGTTGCGAAGTTGCTCAAAAAGTTGCTAATGGAGGTTTGGGGATTTGTAACTACCATGCTTGGGTATATGAGCATGGGAAAAATATTTTGTAAGGTTAGAAGGTTTCAAGTTAGATTTCACACTCCTCTCCTACCAAGTTGCATTTTTGAGCAACTTTTACAACTTTTGCAAATTTGGACAAAAAGTGAGATTTTGTAAAGTTCACTAGATTTCACTACTAGGACTTGGAAAAGGTTCCAAATTATTAAAAAATAACAAAAAAAACCTAATCCTAAGCTATCTTGAGTACTCAAATATTCTTGGGTATGCCAAACAAAATTGACCCTTAGAGTCATTAAATGCCATAGGGAAACGATCTTTGGTAGAGCATATCTTGGAGCTCATGCAAGGTATGGATGCAATTATGGGTAATACAAGATCATATTTCCAACACATATAATAAATCTCTTACTTATTGGAGATTAGATTCTATTTTGATTTTGTGGCCCCATCTTGGGTGATGCTGAAACTTGTAGTGTTAGCTAGTACAAAGTCACCAACTGGTGAATCTCTCCAACCATTCATCTTGAGATCAAACTATCTATTCCAATAGCTCTGAGTGGCTAGGTAAACACTAGTCCCAAGCTCATCCTGTCCCATTGAGCACTCAAACTTTATTGGGCATGCCAAACTGAATTGACCCTAAGAGTCACCAAATGCCATAGGGCAATGGTCTTTTATGGGGCATATCTTAGAGCTCGTGTGAGGTATGGATGCAATTCTAGGTGCTACAGGATTGTGTTGCTAATGCCTACAATAAAATCTCTTTCTTTTTGGAGATTGGATTCCATTTTGATTTTTTGGCCCCATCTCAAATGATGTTGAAACTTGTAGTGTTGGCTAGTACAAAGTTGCCAATTGGTGAATCTCTCCAACCATTTATCATGGGATCAAACTGTCTATTTTGATAGCTCTTAGTGGCTAGGTAAACCTTATTCCCAATCTTGTCCCATCCCATTGAGCACTTGAACATTCTCGGGCAATCCAAACTCAATTGACCCTAAGAGTCACTAAATGTGATAGGGAAACAATCTTTGACGGGGTATATCTCGGAGCTCATGCAAGATATGGATGCAATTCTAGGTGCTACAGGATCATGTTACCGACACCTACAATAACATCTCTCTCTCTCTCTCTCTCTCTCTCTCTCTCTCTCTCTCTCTCTCTCTCTCTCTCTCTCTCTTTTGGAGATTGGATTCTATTTTGATTTTGCTTGTAACGCCCTGCCAAGGATACCAAAAGAAATTAACTTAAAGTTTCACTAAGTTTTCCAAACTTTTTTTTAAAAGATAATAACTTACCAACAACAAATATGATCTAGCAAAAACAATAAAAATAAGAGATAAATTAATAGTAGAAGCATTATTTCATATACATAACAACTATCATAAATATAATACATCTCTTAGAGTCCCATGATATTGAATCATATTTAAGTTTAATTAATAATAAATCTAACACATATCAATTCCACATCATGAAATAACTACAAGTGTGGATCCATTTAAATAATATACAATTACAGGATGCCACTTGGCAATAAATAGAATGTAGAATCATCCACTATACGTCATAGGGTATGAGAGGCTGAAAGAATATGCATCATAAAAATAGATTACATAATCTCATAAGATGTATGAAATCAAATATATTACAATATAGTACAACCATCCATCATAGTACATAAGAAAAAGAATGAAAGAGCGTATAGAACAAGGAACTCCAGCCACAACATTGAACTACCATATCTCAATGGTAAAAGTAAAAAGTACTACCACCTGACCTCATGAAACCCAAAAAGGTCCACTTCCACCATGCAAAGGAGAAAAAATCAAGTCCCATATCAATATCAACTACACAAGTCAAAACCAACAATTAAGTCAAGGAATCACCTCAAAGGGTACCAAGACACAAGCATCAACTAATCCCAGAGGCAACAAAGACACGTAGGGAATCTACTATGTAAGTGGGTCTGTGTCATCACATGAACCAACTCTAAGGTTACCCTAGTAGCCACTATGGACTCCATATCCCCTAGTGTCTCTATGCGGCATCATTATAATTCTGTTTTGACAAGGCATACTAACTAGTCAACTCTAAGGTTACCCTGGTAGTCTTTTAATACTTTGGTCCCCTAGTGACTTTCTATGGTACCAATATCTTATTAATTCATTTTAAACCCATTTAATGAAATGTTATCACTTATTAAAATAACCTACAATGGGTTACCTGCCACATGCATATAACCTACCCTAAGCTTAGAAAAAGGAAAAGATCTCAAATGAATATAAACCACACATTAGTTCTTAAACAAGAAACTAGAAATATATAGAAAACATCACTGATCCAAATCATAGATTTCACCAATATGATTATCCTAAAAGGACTGATCCAAAATCAAGTAAACATAAACCAAACCATGTCATAACATGACATCACCAAAAATAAATCATTTAATCACGTCAATCCTATACAAGCAAGTAGGAAGCAATCTAAAGATAACTTGATTGAAGACTCAAAGATTATATTTGAAAAGTCACACCATTCAGTTCAGTTCTACACAAGAGAAACTAAAAGCAATAACAAAACATTTGATCAACTCAGTATAGAGAACACATGACACATCACCATGGTTAGGTATAAAAGATTGAATACAAAATATCATCATGACATCACCAAACAAACCCCCAAGCCTCTGGCAAACATCTTAGCTTGGTCAAAGCTAAGTCAACCCCAAAACCCAACTTCAATAACACACATTACATACATTACATACAAAAGTGAATTTCATATCTCATTAGGTTTGAAAATATAAACGTTCAATTTTCACTTATAGGTTTTCAAATTTTCAATCTGTTTCCAAGTGTCATAAATACTAAGTTAAACCCAAAACCCAACATGAGATACATCATACATTTCATTAGAAGTTTAACAACTATTTTCATAGATCATTTGGTTTTCAAAATACAAAAGTTCAATAAACCATCAAGGTTTTAGTTTTCATTTTCGTTTTCAAAACACAAGGTTCGATATACAATCATAGTTTCAGTTTTCATTTCCAAATGTTACAATTGATAATATTTACAATCTCAATCAAGGATTCAATTTCCATTTCTCTAGTTGCTAGATTCACTAAGGTTTGCAAGTTTACTAGAATCCCAAACAATTCACCTAATTCATATAAAGTTGTTTCAACATTGTTTCATAGTTCAAGTCATTAGGTTTTCTGCAAACATAAGAGTTCAGTATGCAACTAGGGTTTTAGTTCCTGTTTTCCAATTATTACTGTTTCTAGAGTTTTCAATTCCAATCAAGTTTCACGTTTTCATTGCAAGTCTCAGATTTGATAAACAAGTTGGGTTTTAGTTTCCATCTTTTCAAATTGATATATTTGTTAAAGGTTCTTGAGTTTATAAAATCTTAGAAATAGTTAAGAATTCATTTAAATATAAAACTCCATTGCCTTATAAAAATGAACTATCAAATTAATAACACCAATAGCCATAAAAAAATTCTCCAAATTAAAAAAATTATTATATTTTCAAATTTTAACAATAAACTTATAACTAGTCCCTTAAAAATTATTATTAAAATTAAATAATAATTATTAAACTATTAAAATTATAACATATTAAATTATCAATAAAAATAATACTAACTTCATAATTAATTATTATTATTAAAAAATTATATCTCTTATTAAATTATTAATATCAATAATTATTTAATTAATAATAAAATATTATTTATTATTTAATAATAATAATAAAATTAAATAATATAATAATAAAAAAACTAATTAATAATAACATTAATAATTTATAACTATTAATATTCACAAAAATTACTAATATAAAATAAATTTAATTAATAATAATTTAAAACTAAATTATATTAAATTAAAATTTAATAAAAATTAAAAAAATATGTTTTTGGCCCACACAACCATGCAACAAAGTCTGCTATAGTAGTACATGCTGCGTAACAACTAAAACAAGACCACCCACTTAATTATTATTTTTTAAAATTATGTTTTGTGAAACATAAAACAAAAGACTCCCACAAACAATTCCATTTTTAATATTTAATAATGTAATTACACAGTAATTACCAATTACTCTATGTGTGTGTGTGTATTCTGATATAAACCTAGTATAGAAATCTAGATCAAACAATTGAAATCCATAAAACAAAATTCATTTTCTTTGCAAAACCCACAACCTAATTTAATAATTCAAAACAACCCTTCAAGTCCATCAAACAAGGGTTCAAAATGAAATTCATTTATAGATGTCTTTTAAAAACGGAGAACAATAAAACACAAACCAGAGTTTCTAATTTCTAATTTGTATACAAATGTTTCCAAAAACAACGAACAACCAAATTCACACACAAGAGTTTCAAATCATCAAATTGCTTACAGAGGTTTCCTAAAATGAAGAACAATAAATATACAAACAAGGGTTTCAAATTCAATTTGATTTTGAAAATAGGTTTGCAAACATGGAGAAGACAGAGAATTCAAGAACGAGCAACTATTGCACAAACCCACAAGATCCTACCTAGATCTGATGCTAAAATGATGAATGCACAAAACACACAAGAATTTCTTTCCTTTCAAAAACCCTCTTTTTAGAAATTGGCTCCCCCAAACTTGTGTAATTACAAAAGTGAGCTCTAGATCTCTAATAAAGAGTTCTCCCCTAAATTTAGGGCTTTGATTATGCAATCACCCGAGAAGACTCATTGATCTTTATCTCTTTATTATATTATTATATTTTAAATATTCATGCATACTTTTTGGAAATTTAAAAATATCTTTATTAAATTAATTTTCTTTCTCCCTTTAATTAATTTCATATATTTTAACTTCATGCAGAATCTTTATGCAATTTAATTAAAATAACTTTATCAAATTTATGTTTTCTCTCCCTAGTTAATTATGAGCCATTTAAAAAATATATTTATTAAAATTCAACTAATAATATTATTTAGAGTTTATTATTAAAAATAAAACTCCTAAATAATAATTATTAAATTAAATAATTATAAATATGTCTCAATTAGATTGAATAATTTTTTAAAAATTTAATTCTTTTATTTAATTATTTTCTCAATTAATTAAATATAATTAAATATCAAATTTCTTTATAAAATTTTCATTAAATTAAATCAGTAAATTATCTTTTAATTTGATTTAATTAAAATAAAAAATCATCATAGACCCACAAGACTAAATACGAAAAATCCATCACAGAGTACAAAATACCAAAACAAACTCTAGGGTCACAGTCATGAATTCACATCACTTGAAGAATTCAAAAAGGTGAAACTAACTCAGATACTTGTCCTATTTTCTAGGGCAATTGGCTTAGGGATATGATTCATACTCAAGAGTTATCTCGTCTCTCTTACCATTGAGATATTGCGATAGGGTGTGCTTATCTTGGAAATTTAGGGATGTCAATACCTGGTACCTGTAATCTGCATAAAATCCACACATGTATATACACATATTTTTTAAACTAAACAATTAATGGTAGGAAGTGGTACATTATGTAGATCCCAACTAGCAAGTAACTATGACTTCCTCCCTCAACCACATTAGGAACATCAATCATAAATTAAAACATAAAAGTACACCATACACATGCAAGTATGGGATACGTAACCATAGAACTGCATATAAATAATCTATCTGCTATCATCATGAGATAACTAAAATCACTAATTGAACATACATATATTATCATAATCCTGAAATAACTAAATAACTCTTCACATAAATCAATTGAGTATGAAACGACATATACTCAAATCTGGTAACCAAGTACTGATAATCATAAACATAAACATAAAATAGGCATAAAAGAATATGACGATATGACAAGAAAAGTCAACTAGGGGTAGGCATTACATTAGATGGTTGTATTGTACTGTATTGTATTTGATTTCATAGATCTTATGAGATGATGTAATCTATTTTTATGATCTTAAGTGAGAGAGGTTACCCTAGTTCCAAGCTCATCTCGTCCTATTGATTGCTTGAATGTTTTTGGGCACACCAAACCAAATTGACCCTAAGAGTCATTAAATGCCAGAGTAGTGATATTTGATGGGGCATATCTCAAAGCTCGTACGAGGTATGGATGCAATTCTAGGTGCTACAAGATCATATTGCCGACACCTATAATAACATCTCTCTCTTTTTGGAGATCAGATTCTGTTTTGATTTTGCAGCCCCATCTCGGGTGATGTTGACACTTGTAGTGTTGGTTAGTACAAAGTCACCAATTGGTAAATCTCTCCAAACTGTTCATTGTGGTATCGAACTATCTATTTTGTTAGCTCTAGGTTGTTGATCAAACCCTAGTTCCAAGCTCATCTCATCCTGTTGATTTCTTGAATATTCTCGAGCATGCCAAACCAAATTGACCTTAAGAGTCATTAAATGCCATAGGGAAATGATCTTTGATGGGTCATATCTTGGAGCTCGTACAAGGTATGGATGCAATTTTGAGTGCTATAGGATTGTGTTGCCAACAACTACAATAACCTCTCTCTCTTTTTAGAGATAAGATTCTATTTTGATTTTGCGGCCCCATCTCGGGTGATGCTAAAACTTGTAGTGTTGGCTAGTACAAAGTTGCCAACTACTGAATCTCTCAATCCATTTGTCGTGGGATCAAACTATCTATTCTATTAGCTCAGGGTGGCCAAGTAAACCCTAGTTATAAGCTCATCCTATCTTGTTGACTGCTCGAACATTCTCAGGCACACCAAACCAAATTGACCCTAAGAGTCATTAAATGCCATAGGGAAACGATCTTTGACAAGACATATCTCAGAGCTCATGTGAGGTATGGATGAAATTCCTTATACTACAGGATTGTGTTGCCAACACCTAAAATAAACTCTCTCAATTTTTGGAGATTGGATTCCATTTTGATTTTGTGGCCCCATCTCAGGTGATGCTAAAACTTATAGTGTTGGCCAATAAAAAGTCACCAACTGGTGAATCTCTCCAACCGTTCATTGTAGGATCAAACTGTTTGTTCTATTAGCTCCAAGTGGCTGAGTGAACCCTAGTCCCAAGCTTATCCCATCCCATTGAGCACCCAAATGTTCTTAGGCATGCCAAACTGAATTGACCCTAAGACTCACTAAATGCCATAGGGAAATGATCTTTGATGGGGCATATCTCGAAGCTCGTACAAGGTATGGATACAATGTTGGGTGCTATAGGATCATGTTGCTGACGCCTACAATAACTTATCTCTCTTTTTGGAGATTGGATTCCATTTTATTTTGCAGCCCCATCTCGAGTGATGCTGAAACTTTTAGTTTTGGCTAGTACAAAGTCACCAACTATTCTTTGTGGGATCAAACTATCTATTCTATTATATTTGGGTGGCCGGGTAAATCCTAGTTTCAAGCTCATCCCATCCCATTAACTACTCAAACATTCTTAGGCATGGCAAACCAAATTGACCCTAAGAGTCATCAAATGCCATAGGGCAATGATCTTTGACGGTGCATATCTCGGAGCTCATGTGATGTATGGATGCAACTATGGGTGCTACAGGATCATATTTTTGACACCTAAAATAATATCTCCCTTTTTGGAGATCAGATTCTATTTTGATTTTGTGGCCCCATCTCGGGTGATGCTAAAACTTGTAGTGTTGGCTAGTACAGAGTCACCAACTAGTGAAATCTCCAATCGTTTGTCGTGGGATTGTACTGTCTATTCTATTAGCTTTGAGTGGCCAAGTAAACCCTAGTCCCAATCTTTTCGTATCCTATTGAATGCTCAAATATTATTGGGCATGCCAAACCAAATTGACCTTAAGAGTCATTAAATGTCATAGGGCAGTGATCTTTGATAGGGCATATTTCAGAGCTTGTGTAACATATGTATGCAATTCTAGGTGCTACAGGATCATGTTTCCAAATACCTATAATACCCTCTCTCACTTTTTTTAGATTGGATTCTATTTTTATTTTGCGGCCCCATATTGGGTGATGCCAAAACTTGTAGTGTTGACTAGTACAAAGTCACCAACTATTGAATCTCTCCAACCATTTTTCATGGTATCAAAGTATCTATTCTATTAGCTCCAAGTGGTTGGGTAAACCCTAGTCCCAATCTTGTCCCATCTCATTGAGTGCTCAAACATTCTCAAACATGCCAAATTGAATTGACCCTAAGAGTCACTAAATGCCATAGGGAAGTGATCTTTGACGAGTCATATCTTGGAGCTCGTGTGAGGTATGAATGCAATTTTGGGTGTTATAGGATCATGCTGTCAACACCTACAATAACCTCCTTTTTTTGGAGATTAGATTTCATTTTGATTTCATAGCCCCATCTTGGGTGATGCTGAAACTTATAGTGTTGGCCAGTATAAAGTCATCGATTGGTGAATCTCTCCAACCATTCATAATGGGATTAAACTATCTATTCTAATAGCTTTGTGTGGTCCGAGCGGCTAGATAAACCTTAGTCCCAAGCTCATCCCATCCCGTTGAGCACTCAAGCATTCTTGCATGCGAAACTGAATTGATCTTAAGAGTCACTAAATGCCATAGGGCAATGATCTTTGATGGGGCATATCTCAGAGCTCATGTGAGGTATGGATGCAATTCTAGGTGCTACAAGATTATGTTGCCAATACCTACATTAAACTCTCTTTCTTTTTGGAGATTAGATTCCATTTTGATTTTACGGCCCATCTTGGGTGATGCTAAAAATTATAGTGTTAGCTAGTACAATGTCGCCAACTAGTGAAACTCTCCAACTTTTCATCATGAGATCAAACCATATATTCCATTAGCTCTAGGTGGTTGAGTAAACCCTAATTCCAAGCTCATCCCATCCCACTGACTGCTCGAACATTCTTAGGCATGCCAAACAAAACTGACCCTAAGAGTCATTAAATGTCATAGGAAAACAATCTTTGATGGGGCATATCTTGGAGCTCATGTGAGGTATGGATGAAATTCTAGGTGCTACAAGATTGTGTTTCCAACACCTATAATAACCTTTCTCTCTTTTTAGAGATTGGATTCTATTTTGATTTTGCGACCCCATCTCGGGTGATCCTAAAACTTGTGGTGCAGGGCACCTAGGTGACAACTAGATATGTTATCTCATCCAATGATGGAGACTCATGATAGAAGGTAAAGGGGTGATCATACAACTCATCTTGAACATGTTATTTTTTTATGGTAATAAGGTAATCCTTGTTTTTAAGGTCAAGGAACTTGAGGTCACCTATAAACCCAAGTTGCCTTAGTCCTAAGGATTTTTTCTTTTTTGTTTATTTTTTAATAAGTTGACTCAAGAAGTGTTTTGAGAGTAATTAAAACTTATATAGGTCCTATGTGTTACCAAAAATCACTTGGTTAAGTTCTAGGAAGAGTTAGTGCAAAATTTTTATTTTGCAATAAAAGTTGCTGACAACTTTTTTGGCAATTTTAGTAATTTTTTGGGAAATGTTGAAATTAACCTTGTAACCAATCAACCCAACTAGTAATTGGTTGGAATGGATGTCAAATGATGAAAATATATTCTATGAAGTTAGAGGAGGCATAAGGTTTTGGTGATTATTAAGTTCTTTTTATATGGTAAGGAATCATTAATGATGTTAAACTTGTATATAGGATCATTGAGTTATTGTCAAATATCATTAGTCCCTATTTTAGAATAGAAAACCCATACTTTTTTAGAATGGAACACCACTTTAGCTACATTTTATCATTGAATGGAGTTAGTGGAAGATGTTAAGGATCTTCTTGGTTGACTTAATAGCCATTTCATGGGTTTGAAATATAATCACTTCCCTTTGTGAAGAGTTGGCCAAAAATCAACAAATTACATGCTATTGCAAAGAAAATACAGTCATAGGACATTGGAAGATTGTTTTTACTCATAGGATGTTGAAGAATCTCTTGGAAGGATGGAATAGATGATAGACTAAAGTTTGTGAGATAGTTATTAGGTGTTCCTTGAAGTGTCTAAGGTGTTAGTTTGAAGCAAGAAGTTTATTATGATCCATTTCTCAAATTTGCTCATTTTTTCCTTATTGCTTCCCAAGTCTTGAATAGGGAAAGTGATCAAGTAGTTTTGTGAAGTTGGGTAGAAGTTTGTTCATTGCTATAACCAAATTGGAAAGAGTCTTTGAAGACACATATGAAGTTGGGAAAGGTAATTTGCCTTAAAAGTGTTCTTGTTGGGAATCCACTGGCTTTTGGTGTGAGCACTCTGCATCATTTTGGATGCAAATTACATTAAAATGAAATACATGAAATGTACTTAAAATGTAAACAAGAAAAAAATTATATATAATATGATAACCAATAATTTCATACATGAAAAAAAAAAAATAAAAAATTATGATAACCAATAATGTCATACATGAACAAACATATCATATATTATGATAACCAATAATGTCATAAGTTTAATAATGTAATGCATCAAATATATGTCATACGGGTAAGTGCACCAAGTTGTGGTGCCAAAAGGGGGGTATAAGTGGACACTTTTTTTCTAAAACCAGAAATTTCTAAACTTCAACAAGAATTTGAAGATAGTTACACTCAAAATTTTAAGACATGACAAAAAAAAGTAGTAGTCCTTTGAATCTAGTTTCTAAACTACTATTTTTTTTCAAAATGGTTTAGTTTTAGGTCCTTAAAAAAGGGGTCCACAGAAAGTGGTATTGTTTATTCCAAAAAAAAAACACAGTACAAAGAGTGCCCCCTCTAAAATTTTAACTTTTTTCTTTTGAAATTCTTTAATCGCTCTAGTCAAAAGTTACTTAACACTATGTAGTTTATCCTAGATTTTTTGGGTAATTTTATAATGTCTTTTCTTTTTTTTTAATGAATTTTTTAACTAGACACATCCCAAAAATGTAAAATATCAATGTGCTCTCCCTAGAAATGATTGAAAAGTAATCTAAAATCAAAACTTCTTTTTTTCAAAGTGTGTAGAATAGAGTCTAGTTTCTAAAAAACTAAGTTGTTGAAAAATTTGATGAACGAGCTAAAATCTACAACCCAATTAGTTCATGTTGGTTTTTGACAAAAAATGGACATACATTCAAAAGAAATTATAGATGAAAGGCTTGAAATAGTTCAAATTAAAAATAAATTATATGGTTATATAGCAAACATAGAGACCTATAATGTCATGTAACCTAATCTTATCGATGCTCAACCATGAGGAATCTTAAAGGAGAACACACAAGAAAAATCAATCATTTTTTTGTATGTTTGTAGCAAAACACATCTCAGACCAATTTATAGATTCCAAACCTTTGGGTTGGATATCCAAGGAAAAACCAAGCCTTAGGCTTGGTTTAATGCAAAGCTTTCAATAGCATGTACGCCCTATAGCACACACATGCTATAGCGCTCACACACTATTTAAAGCTTTTTGAATTTGGGTCTCAATAGCGTGTGCGCACTATAGTGTGCACACACTATTGAGACCTAAATAGTTCATAGAGAGGGAAGAAGAGATGCAAGGAAAGAACAAGAGAGAGAGAGAGAGGGGTGTGGGATGGTTGTGTGTGTGTGAGAGAGAGAGAGAGAGAGAGAGAGAGAGAGAGAGAGAGAGAGAGAGAGAGAGAGAGGGAGTAGGGGATGGGAGAGGGGAGAGAGAGAGTAGGGGATGAGAGAGAGGAAGTGAGAGAGAGTAGGGGTAGCAGAGAGAGTATGGGATGGGAGAGAGAGGAAGTGTGAGAGAGAGTAGGGGTGGCAAAGAGAGAGTATGGGATGGAAGAGAGAGATTAAGAGTAGGGGATGGGAGAGAGAGGAAGTGTGAGAGAGTGAGTAAGGGTGGTAGAGAGAGTACGAGATGGAAGAGAGATTGAGAGTAGGGGATAGGAGAGAGAGGAAGTGTGAGAGAGTGAGTAGGGGTGGTAGAGAGAGTATGGGATAGTAGAGAGAGATTAAGAGTAGGGAATGACAGAGAGAGAGTAGGAAGTGGGAGAGGGAGTGAGAGAGGGAGAGAGAGAGGAGGATGGGAGTGTGTGTGAGAGAGAGTAGGGCATGGGAGAGAGTGTGAGTGTGTGAGAGAGTAGGGGTGGTAGAGAGAGAAAGTAGGGGATGGGAGAGGGGAGAGAGAGAGAGTAGGGGATGGGGGAGAGAGAGTAGAGAGGGAGAGAGTGAGAGAGAGATAGTAGGCAGTGGAAGAGGGAGTGGGAGAGGGAGAGAGAGGGGGGATGGGAGTGTGTGTGTGAGAGATCTAGAGAGTAGGGGATGAGAGAGGAGAGAGAGGGGGATGGGAGTGTGTGGTGTATGTGAAAGAGAGAGAGTAGGAGATGGGAGAGGGGAGAGAGAGTAGGGGATGGGAGAGAGAGAGTAGGTGGTGGGAGAGGGAGTATGAGAGGGGGAGAGATGGGGGAATGAGAATGTGTGTAAGAGAGAGAGAGAGAGTAGGGGATGGGAGAGAGAGGAAGTGAGAGAGAGAGAGTAGGGGTGGTAGAGAGAGAGTGTAGGATGAGAGAGAGATTGAGAGTAGGGGATGGGGAGAGAGAGAGAGTACAAGATGGGAGAGAGAGATTAAGAGTAGGGAATGGGATGGGGGAGAGAGAGAGAGTAGGCAGTGGGAGATAGAGTGGGAAAGGGAGGGTGAGAGAGAGGAGGATGGGAGTGCATGTGTGTGAAAGAGAGAGTAGGGAATGGGAGAGGGGGGAGATAGAGAGTAGCTCGAGAGAGAGTAGGGTATGGGAGAGAGAGTAGGTAGTGGGAGAGGGAGAGAGAGGGGGGATGGAAATGTGTGTAAGAGAGAGAGAGATAGTAGGGGATGGGAGAGAGTGTGAAAATGTGAAAGAGAGTGGGGGTGGTAGAGAGAGAGTAGAGAGAGAGAGAGAGAGAGAGAGAGAGAGAGAGAGAGAGTAGACAGTGGGAGAGGGAGAGCGAGTGAGAGAAAGTGTAGGGGATGGGAGAGGAGAGAGAGGGGGGTTGGATGCATGTGTGAAAGAGAGAGAGTAGGAAATGGGAGATAAGAGAGAGAGATAGAGTGAGAGTAGGGGATGGGAGAGAAAGAGAGTAGGCAGTGGGAGAGGGAGAGAGAGAGGGGGATGTGAGTGTGTGTAAGAGGGAGAGTAGGGGATGGGAGAGAGTGTGAGAGTACAAGAGAGAGTAGGGGTGGTAGAGAGAGTGAGAGTAGGGGATGGGAGAGAGAGAGTAGAGAGAGAGAGTGAGAGAGAGAGAGATAGTAGGTGATGGGAGAGGGAGTGGGAGGGAGAGAAATAGTGGATGGAAATGTGTGTGAGAGATCTAGAGAGTAGGGGATGGGAGAGGAGAGAGAGGGGGATGGTAGATGGGAGAGAGAGAGAGAGTAGGAGATGGGGGAGAGAGAGTAGGTAGTGGGAGAGGGAGTGGGAGAGGGAGAGAGAGAGAGGGGGAATGGAATGTGTGTAAGAGAGATAGAGTAGGGGATGGGAGAGAGCGTGAGAGTGTGAGAGAGAGTAGGGGGTGGTAGAGAGAGCTCATATGGGATGGGAGAGAAAGAGAGAGTGAGAGTAGGGGATGGGAGAGAGTGAGAGAAGGGGATGGGAGAGAGAGAGTAGAGAGGAAGAGAGAGTACTTGAGAGAGATAGTAGGTGGTGGGAGAGGGATTGGGAGAGGGAGAGGGAGAGAGAGGGGGGATGGGAGTGTGTGTGAAACATCTAAAGAGTAGGGGATGGGAGAGGAGAGAGAGAGGGGGGATGGGAGTATGTGTGTCTGTGAAAGAGAGAGAGTATGGGATGGAAGAGGGGAGAGAGAGTAGGGGATGGGGGAGAGAGTAGGTGGTGGGAGAGGGAGTGGGAGAGGGAGGGGGAATGGGAATGTGTTTAAGAGATAGAGTAGGGGATGGGAGAGAGTGTGAGAGTGTGAGAGAGAGTAGGGGGTGGTAGAGAGAGCTTGTACATGATGGGAGAGAGAGTGAGAGTAGGGGATGAGAGAGAGAGTAGAGAGGGAGAGAGAGTACTTGAGAGAGAGATAGTAGGTGGTGGGAGAGGGAGTGGGAGAGGGGGAGAGAGAGGGGTAATGGGCGTGTGTGAAAAATCTAGAGAGTAGGGGATGGGAGAGGAGAGAGAGAGAGGGGGGATGGGAGTGTGCGTGGCTATGAAAGAGAGAGAGCAGGGGATGGGGGAGAGAGAGTATGTGGTGGGAGAGGGAGAGAGAGAGGGGGAATGGGAATGTGTGTAAGAGAGAGAGTAGGGGATGGGAGAGAGAGAGAGTATGGGATGGGAGAGGAGAGAGAGAGGGGGGATGGGAGTGTGTATCTATAAAAGAGAGAGTTTAGGGGATGGGAGAGGGGAGAGAGCTTGGCTTGAGAGAGAGAGAGAGAGAGAGAGAGAGAGAGAGAGAGAGAGAGAGAGAGAGAGAGTAGTGGATGGGAGAGAGAGACTAGGAGGTGGGAGAGGATGTGGGAGAGGGAGAGAAAGGGGGGATGGAAGTGTGTGTAAGAGAGGGAGTAGGAGATGGGAGGGAGTGTGAGAGAGTTAGAGAGAGTAGGGGGTGGCAGAGAGAGAGAACAGGATGGGAGAGAGGGAGTGAGAGTAGGGGATGGGAGAGAGTGTGAGAGAGAGTAGGGGGATGGGAGAGAGAGTGAGAGTTGGGGATGGGAGAGAGAGTAGATAGGGAGAGAGAGAGAGTGAGAGAGAGATAGTAGGAAGTGGGAGAGGGAGTAGGAGAGGGATAGAGAGGGGGGGATGGGAGTGTGTGTAAGAGAGAGAGAGAGAGTAGGGGATGGGAGAGAGTGTGAGAGAGAGTAGGGGGATGGGAGAGAGAGTGAGAGTAGGGGATGGGAGAGAGAGAGTGAGAGAGATAGTAGGTAGTGGGAGAGGGAGTGGGAGAGGGAGAGAGAGAGGGGGGATGGGAGTGTGTGTGAGAGATCTAGAGAGTAGCGGATGGGAGAGGAGAGAGGGTGAGAGAGAGTAGGCAGTAGGAGAGGGAGAGAGAGAGAGAGAGTAGGCGATGGGAAAGGGAGAAATAGAGAGAGTAGGGGATGGGGGAGAGAGAGAGAGAGAGAGAGAGAGAGAGAGAGAGTAGGTGATGAGAGAGAGAGAGAGTAGCCCAAGAGAGAGGGGGGATGGGAGTGTGTGAGACAGAGATTAGGGGATGGGAGAGGAGAGAGGTTCAGAGAGAGTAGGCAGTGGGAGAAGGAGAGAGAAAGTAGGGGATGGAAGAGGAGGGAGAGAAAGAGAGAGTAGGGGATGGGAGAGGAGAGAGAGAGTGAGAGAGAGTAGCTGATGGGAGAGGATAGAGAGTGAGAGAGTAGGGGATGGGAGAGAGAGAGTGAGAAAGAGTAGGTGATGGGAGAGGGAGTAGGAGAGGGAGAGTGAGAGAGAGTAGGCGATGGGAGAGGGAGTAGGAGAGGGAGAGTGAGAGAGAGTAGGGGATGGGAGAGGAGAGAGAGTATGGGATGGGAGAGGAGAGAGAGATTGAGAGAGTAGGGGATGGGAGAGGAGAGAGAGAGTAGGGGATGGGGGATGGTGGGATAGGGAGAGATGCGTTTTGACATAGTGGACTGCACTTTATAGTGCGTACGCGCTATAGTGTTTATGCACTATGTCAAATCACCCAAAAAGGTCACAAAGCAAGTTTGGGTCCCATTTCATCCATTCTCTACTTCTTGTCTATTGTGCATTCTATTGTTTTGATAGAAAATATGGGTTTCAAGCTATTGGAAGTTAGCAAACACTATTTGAAAACTTTTTGAAGTTAGCAAACACCAAATTCAATCATTGGATATGCTATTTGAAGGCTTTTTGAATATTCTTTCTATAGAAAAGGTTAGTGCAATACTTTTTAAATATTTTTGTTGATATATAGAGATAAAATTGATTATAATTTGACATGCTATTTAATATATAGTGAATTCATTGAAATTTGTATGTTTGAATGAATTGTTATTTGAAAATGGTTAGAATTTTGATATATATTGTGTATTCATTGAAATAATTATAATTTTTATATGTATTTGAATGATTTTTAATTTACAAATTGTAAGTAATTCCAATTTTTGAATAATTTGATATGTAGAAATCATCATCATGCCAAGGAAGAAACCAAAAACTCAAACAAATGAAGATAGGGAGAGAGATTTGGAAATTAAAAGAGATAAAATGAAACTACTATGTGAACAAAGAAAATTGCAAAGCAATAATGAAGAATTGACTTTTGAAGAGGATCAAGAACCACCGATACAAAGATGAAAAATTGGAAAGACAAAGAGAATGAATGAAACTATTACGCTAAAGAAGACAATTGAATTGTGAAGCTACACCATCTTCCACTTTTGGAGTCATATCATCCTCTCATGTTGAAGAGACGCTAATTTTTGGATCTGATGATGTACACAATCCATCATGTCATGTTGAAGGCACACCATCAACATATCAAGTAGGTGATATTCCATCTTTTGCATCTTATTGCCAAGGCACATCATCTTCCATTCAAGGTATGCAAAAAACTCAACCTTATGTTGATGTTCAAAATGTTGAGGGAATGGAAGAGATTATAACACCTTCTAGAATTCATTTTAGAAGACAAAAATATTTGATTGATATTGATACTAACATTTTGAAATCAATGCCTAACAAGATTAGCAAGCATACTAGTCAAAGAAAAATTAATCGTATGTGGAGATTATTTTTTGAAGAATTAAATATTATAGGTCAATGCCAATTATTTTTTGAAATGATGAGGAATTTGAAATTTAGACCTATCATGAAGATTCTTGGGCTAAGAACAATGGACGATTCGAATGAAAAAAATATTGTAAAGAAACTAATGAGTGCTTATAACAAAGTGGGTTCTAAATCATGCACCAAAGATAGTAATATCACAAGACAAGTACTTACATCGAAAATAGTAAGTACCCAAATGAAGAAAACTTGACTCATGAGAAAGACAAGCAAAACATTGAAAATTGGTAGAGGTACTGTAAGGAGAGCCATGCTAAGCGGTGAGAGATTGGAAGATCCAACAAAAAATGAGTTATGGACATTTAGCGGTAGACTACCGTGAAAGGATAAAGAAATTAGTGAAACTTTGAAATCATTGATTGAAGATTTTTGAAAAAATAACATGTGTTTCCCCTAATCAAAGAGATGTTGTAAGAAGGAGGATTGGTAACCAGAATCGCGATCCACATGCAAAACATTTTTTGGACTCAACTCAGACACAATTTTTTGCAAAATTTACTGGTATGTATCCTCAAATTCAAATAAGTAAAAGATTTTTTGAGATGGGTAAACCTTTTTATGTGAAGATAAATAGCACACACACAACTTGTTGTTGTAGGATACATATTGAATTTTCTAACCATTTTGATGTTTTTAGGCATATATGTGTGTTTTTGCATTCTAAGTTTGTTTTGAGGGATTGTGACATGAATGAGCCACCAAGATCTTCAAAAAAATTTATATCCAACATTTTATGTGAAATAGGGGATGACCAACAATTTTACAAGACATCATGCTTGGATGGTACATACTTATTTTGTGGTTCTTTGCAACTTTTATCAACTTGTGAACATATGGATAGTACACATGCAATTGGAAATGAAATAGTAGATTACAAAAAATTTAAGCTAGTGACATGTGCTCTAAAAGATGGGAAAAAGGGTAAAAGATGTGATTTAGTCATTGAAAATATTCCAGTGTATGAGTTCATGAAGATTTTTCATGAAAAGATTATTTTCAATTCAGGTTGTACAAGGATACATTTCCACTGGATACCATTGTTTCAATTGTAGAATTCGTAGAGAAATACACACTACAACCACAAAATGAGGTACAAGCATAGTATTATACTTCTCAATAGGTTTCCATATTTGTTCACATAACATTGATGCATTCACCTGCAAGTACAGAGGATGATAGGAAGATTTTGAGGGAGTACCATTTCTACCTCAACAATGATCGATCACATTCTACGGAGTTTATACATGGTTGTTTTCAAGTATTTTATGGAGATTTGGATAATAGTGGCATAATATATCATCAACACATTATTTGGTCAGACAATTGTGCATCTCAATTCAAGAATGCCTGGATGTTCTATTGGTTGAGCAGGATGCATGGGTTGTGTAAAATTCAATATATGCGAAATTTCATAGAGGCTGGTCATAGAAAGAGAGAGCACGATGGTGCAGGCACATGCATCAAAAGAGCCTTAGCTCGTGAAGAACTAAAGTAAAAAGATGGAGCAATATTGATAGAAGAAAAATCTATTGTCCAGTGGTGTAACGCTACAATGGGTCTAGGTAAGGAAGGTGAGTCTACGGTTCATAGATTTTTTTGGTTGATAGATAATACTAACATTGCACCATATGAGGATTGTTGCACACTAATAGGATCCAGTGAATTACACTCTTTTAGAAGCTCTGATGCAGGTTCATGGAGTATCCACACATGAAAAATGACATGCTATTGTTCATCATGTGCAAAGGAAAATTGGGATGAGTGTGAGTCGACTAAATGAGTGGACAAATGGGATATACGAGTTTTGGACCTAATTGACACCTATCATCCCCCAAAAGCACTAGAAATGGTAGAGATGGATTCGTTTATTGACTTTGATCACTTGTCTGATCTAGTGCAACTTGGTAATATATATGTTTATATATCTTTGTAATTTCAATATGTAACTTTATAACTTTTACCTAAGTATTTTTTGAATTAATGACCACATTTTGTACATTTGTCACTGTAGGCCATGTTTTTGTTGTTATTGCACCTGAAGACAATGAAGAAGGGACATATTATTATTTGTGTCATTGTGTCCAAGTGAAACAAAAATTGGATCACTCAGTTATAGATGGTGAAGGTTTAGAGTACCATGTGATGCAGTGGTTGTAACTGACACATGGCTTAGACGATATTCTATGAAGAACCCTAACTTGTGGTTATTCGAGGATTGGCAAACAAAGAGGAAGATTCTTCATTATTCAAACCTTTTTGTCACATCAAATGTCCACTTGATAAAATATGGTGGAAAACCACATAATAAGATTCTTTGGATAGTTCACGAGTCAGACCACAAGGAAATACTTTGGATCATTAAGATGTAGAGCAGATCTAGTTGGCTCATTAGATTGAATAGGGACAGAGGTAGAGAGAGAAAGAGTGATCAATTGGATCCAAATACAATGTTACAACCTCTCCCCCAAGATTGTCCACATGAGAAGGTGGGTATTGTTATTATGTGTAAGTGATGAGATAATATTAAATCACAGATTTTATGTTTTGATTTGTTTAGAATCTAGATACATTATTTGAATTTATATTAGATTCTTTAATAGGACCCATTTTCAGATTAGTCATTTGAATAAGTGAAAGTTTATAATTTTTTGTTTAGATCAAAATATAATGAAAGAACATGGAAATTGTTAGAATGTGAATGCTTTGTGATGTAAAGTCATGATTTTGTGCTTGCAACCAAAAACTTCAAATTGGCGAAAGAAAGGATACAATGGGAGAAGTTTCCAAGACTCATCAAGCCATTTAGTAAGCCTCTCAATCATTGCTAGAAGCTCGAACAAATAATTCTTTGCATTTGGAACATTATTACCAATAATCATATTATGACTAACATGCTTTTATCTTTGATTTGTTGTTCTATTTTTTTCCTCTTAGTTTGAAGATTGCAAGGTTGTGATTGTGTGGAAGAATCCACACCCTTAAGGATAATTACAGGTGGTTCATCAATGTTTGATTTGTAGCCTTCCTTTTTCCCTTTAGATGTAATCATGTTTATGTTCTCACAAGTTGGGGTGGAGGGAGGGGTATTGGTGGAATTAATTACTAATTATACTTTATTTAGGATACAACATTTTTATATTAGTTTTCATAGGAGTCAACACATTATTTAGTACATATTATAGGAGAAATCCACATGCACTTATTGTCATCTCACACCTATTTGTTTGTGAGATCCACCTTTGCATTCTTACCACATTATCCTTCTCTCATTGTTTCACATGTTACACATACTTTGTTGTACAATCAACGATGTTCCACCTTTAGGCAATATGTGATTACACCTTGTCTAGTTGATAGGTTATCACTAGCAGCACTCCTAGTTATCAAGCATTACCTATATATTTAGGAAGATCTATGTGTATTACATCCATACATATTTTTATTATTGATAATAATTGAATGTAGTCATTTAATGATCAAATCATTTCATCTCTCTCATTTGTGTTATCGATTGAGCTACTAGATCTTGTCATTTTCATTTTTTTCCTTGAGAAAATTCTTACACTTAGCATAGCTACTATCTTTCAAAAATTATTCCTTATCCTTATAAATATTGGATTTGAGTGTAGTTTCAATATTTGGTAGCTCATTACCAAGAGTAGCCATCTCATAGAAAAAAGTCTTCCAGCTTAAGCTTCTCTTGAAACTTTTTTTATAGTACTTAATTTCTAAATAGATATGACTTTTGCATTGTAACATGTAGGCAAAGATCTCATAATTTTACTCATGTTCATCATCATCGCTTAAGGTGACATCTCTACTTATAATTAAATAGTCTATATCATTCACTCTCAACATAAATGGTGAAATAGTTCACTTTCACTCATCCTTATATCTTCATACTTCCCTTAAAGACCCTACAAGTTAGATTGCTTAACATATCCATCACCTTTACAAATAGTTTCTAGCTTTTTCCATGCCTCATGGTTTATCATTGATTCATAGATGTGCGAATACTCTATATCAGACAATGCACTAATCAAATATTAA
This sequence comes from Cupressus sempervirens, assembly GCA_028749045.1. Classification (NCBI taxonomy): domain Eukaryota; kingdom Viridiplantae; phylum Streptophyta; class Pinopsida; order Cupressales; family Cupressaceae; genus Cupressus; species Cupressus sempervirens. The sequence goes on from CM053785.1 coordinate 606,653,144, forward strand.
CTTGCTATCATGTTTTTTATTGAGTTGCTTCATTTGATTTATAGTAGCATTTGATAGATCATTTGGTATATCATAAGGCTTCTCACTAATATCCCAATATTCTTTACCCATACATATCATATAAGTAGTCATACTATTCTTCCAAACTAGGTTGTTGGTTCCATCAAACTTAGGACCATCATTTTGTAAACTTTCCATGTAAAATATCACGTTAAGTGATCAAACATCTTTAAAAGGACTTGGCTATAATACCAATTTTTAGGCCCAGGAAGAGAAAATCACATCTTAGGGAGGGGGTGATTCAGTTGTATGCCAAATATAATAATTCCAACCACTTAAATAAATCAAATATCTAAAAGATAAATAATAATACAAGATTTGTAACACATAATACATAATACATAACACATAACATCATATATTGGTGCAAGGGCACCAAGTGGGCACACAAAACTGAAAGGTACACCAAGACCTATGCAGGAGACCATAAAGGTACCAAGGGAAATCAATGCCTAATGAAGATATGTAAAGTCATTTGATGATGAACCATGGCTATTGAAGCCATCAAAATGTAAGGGAAGTATGAAATTGTCAAATTTGTAATACATTGCCAAGAATGGGCAAACTTAGGCCAAAATGGCACAAGTGAGGCTTAAGGAGTTAAAAGTCATTTAATGTTAATGTCATAGTCAAATTTAATGTATTTGGTTCATCAAAGTCATAGTATGGAGAATTCTAGTCATAGTTTGTTGGAGAAGATGGGATCTATTTAGAAGTTATTCCACGTGATTAGAAAGGAGAGATGATCCATAATGATAAAATATGTAATGGAACCAAAGATGGAAGTTTTATGAATAGAATTCAAATTTTTTGCATTTTATGAAGTTTACTATCCCATGGGTACAGTCCCAATAACAACAAATTTGTTTGAATATATAAATGTGAACTTGGTTGAAACTCGGTGTAAATAATTTTTCTTTTATTTTCATTACATTTTTATGCATTAACTTCAATTATTGGTTTGGTGATAAAGCAAAGGAAATCATTGGTATAAGTGACTGTGCTTGTATTGTGACTATATACAGTCATTAGTGCAAGGACTTTATTAAGTGCCTTGACTCACCCACCAATGGGTTTATAGTGATTGGTGTGGTGAGTCAAATGAATAATAGATCCTTTTAATATAGTGAATATATGTAGGGATTTGAGATGAAGTCTTTGAAGAACCCAAAAAGATGGGAAATTGTTGATTAAGGGAAACCAATCCCATACTAGTCATGGCGATCTGAGGGATGGATAGGGTAACCAAGGTTTGGAAAGGTATTTTTAGATGGATTTTAAGGTTTTTGAACCTTTTTTAGAGTTGTCAGTGAATTGGAGGAGTATTTTCTACAAAACCCTTTGTTTCTTGTTCAAATAGTGAGGATTTGTTGATTTGGGAGTTTGATGAATGGTGATACTTTGGGAGTTTGATAATATTGTGTCTTAAGAGGTCTAGAAAGAATATTTTAGGTTGGGGAGTCTTGGAGATTAGTGGAGGATAGGGTTCCTTTGTTGGGGTAGGATAATTAGGCCTAAATGGACGTGCAATCAACAGTAGAAAGGTTCACTAGTCAAGAGGTGAAGGTTTGAGATTGATAGGGGTTTTATAACTCCCAAAAGGGTATTTGGAAAGTTAATTACTTACTATGTTTTTTGGAAACATTTCATAGAATTTGCAGATTTTTCTCTGACAAGGCTACTAGGTAGGCTTAAGAGTGCTAAAGTGTGAAATGGTGAAAGATAAGTTGGTTGGAGTTGTTGAAGAGTTGGATCATGGTAGATAGGCCTTGAAAAGGTTATCCAAGGTGTGAAGGTCAGTGTGGGAAGCTTGATTGGATATCTGGTATGTTGGAGGCACTAGGTACACTATGGGCACTAGGTAACCTAGGAGAGTATTGGAGTTTGAATAGATTGGATTGAGACAATGAGATGATGAACTCATGAGCATGGTTGAGGAAGTAATTTACAAAGTCAGAGAACTCCATTTGATCTTTGAGTAGGACTGATTCCTTGAGTTGATTCCAAGTTATATTGTTGAATCCTCAAGTTGAGTTAGTTTATTTAAGGTGATAGTTGAGGGCTCTACATCATATATGTTCTTTAGGAAACCTATTAGGGAAAACCTAGTGGGAGCCAAAACCACAAGATATTTGTACTATGAAAAAGTACTCCTAATTTAAAAAAAGAAAGAGAAAAAGCTCAATCCACTTGCATGTAGAGGCATATAACCCAATTTATGGACACTCTATGTAGAGCAGATTTCTTACAATAAATCTTATATTTTTCCTTTAGTTGGGTTCACTGATATAATCTTGATTACAAGAGAGTGGACATAATGTCCACTACAACCAAGAAGATAAAAATCTCAAATACCAAGACAAATCCAATGAAGCACAACTTCTACTTATTCATAAAATGCATACAATATATTTCCTTTACACATCCTTTGCATACTTAACATACTCTCAATTATAGAAATGTTATCTCATTTATATATGTTACAAAGATTAAACATAAACAAGATTGGCTAATGCACAATAAAATATATAAATATTATGTTTAATTAGTAATGTTATCCAAATCAAGTCATCCAAGACTTGGATAGGACCCAAATGAATAACCAAAAGCATGCAATGGTTTCACCAAAGGAGCACCAAGAATCACAACTTATTACTTCATCAAATCAGTTAGACCCTAAATAAAGAAACACCAAAAAACCACCAAATAATTAAAATTTGGTCTCCTCAATCAATGTGAACCATTAACATGATCTAAGAACACCAACAAGAAGCATGAATACCATTTAGAGCCTTCATATCATCACTAACTCAAATCCCAAATCATTTTCAACACTAATCAACAAGAACACTAATCCGAGTGGAGGCCTAATTAGGGGCTCTTCTAGTAGCCTTTTTGTGGAGAAATAATTAGAATAAATAACAAAGTTTATATCAAGGTCATAGAGGCCACTGAAAATATTTTAAAAAAAACCTAGAACAAGGGACGAACTCCTTGAGCTTCCTTCTGATTGCACCATATGTTAAGCATCACTGTCACCTAATCCTTAGTGGAAAATTTGTAGAGCTCCTTGTATTTACCTTTTTCATTATCCTTCTTTTCAAGTGCATTCTTCTTCAACTGGCATTAATATGTGGTTAGTATGTGCATGAATTTCAATGCAAAATGGGAGTTATTCTACATCTTCTTGTCCAACCTTGTAACTCTTTCCTTGACTTTATTAAGCTCTTCCATAGTTTCCTCACACTTTTCGCATTGCACACCTAGGATAGTTGTATTCTTACTAATCACATGTGGTTTAACAACTTCCTCTATTGATATGTCTTAAGGGAGGTCCAAAGGTTCCATTTTGAGGCTTTTAGGGATATGGGATGAGCTACTAGTTGTCTCAGAACAAACCTCAATCCCAACCTCTTTTTCCTTTTCCTCTTTTTCATCACTTATATTCTCCTCTCCCTCATTTGACTTAGAGTCCACTTTCATTTTTTCCCCTTTTCTACATATTGTATCACAAGTCTCTTGGAGTGACAAGGGGTCTTAATTTCCTTTAAGACATCAATGTTAGAGTCAATCTCATGAATGATAAATTTGGTCATTTTTTAAGCCTTGGTCTTCTTTTTGGTAGAAATGATTTCCTATTCTTCGCTTTCAATTTCTCCTTAGAAGAATCATTAGGAGAGGTTGAAGAGAGCCATGCAAGAATTTTATCATATGTTTTTGAGGAACTTTTCCTTACAGGGACAAAATGTTACCTTACAAACACATGTGGATATTTTTAATGACAACAACAAGATCAAAAATATATGAAGTAGAAAAATATAAATTTCATCCACATCAATTGAGCCTTGATCTATCATGGAAATTGAAGATGTTTCACTCAAAATTTGACTTCTATATAAAAAAAAGAGAGAGGGGCCAAAGGTGATGCAAGCTATTATCGTAGGAATATAAGTTGAAAATTTGGATACATTTGTTAACAAAATAAGGTTTAATGCTCATTGATGCATGAAATTTAGGTGGAAAAGAAATTGAATTTGAAAATTTTCTCTCTTTGTATGATGCATTAGGAATTAGATGAAGAGAAATCCAAGACTAGTAAATAAGTAAATGGATTGTTTAATAACATAGGGAATAGGGGAGGTGTCCACAACAATTCTAGGAGTGGGTTGCATTTTTCTTTTGTTGACTTTGTTTCTAGAAGGTGGTGCACATATTATTTTGGGAGGTTGAGTGTACAGGTTGTAGAACTATTTGGAGAGAGCTTTATTTTTTGGAGTTTTGTTTGGGGATAGTTTTTCGATAGGGTTTTTTGAAACCAAGAGAACTGTAGATTCTAAAGAGTAGACTCTAATTTAATAGACTCTAATTTTTGTAGTGCAAATATGAAAATATTGTTAAATAAAGCCAATCGGCTCTTCATTTTGCAATGCAAATTTGCTTGGGTTTCAATAAGAATTTATGAAGTTGGGCATCAATTTTTTGTTCATTTCATCTAACTTCTTGCTATATATTTCAAATTTGTATTTATATTTAGAATGCTAGTTATACTAGATTTATGGGATCAATAGCTCTTTGCATCCCAAATCATAAAAAAAGACCCATTAGAATTCAAATTTGACTAAGATATCTCTTAGCTAAATAAAAGCATTTACAATTAAAATATAAATCTCGCCACACAAACTCATAGATTATTGAGATCTTCTATCTAGTTATGAAAACTTAAATCTTAGCAAATCTAGGTTTCTGATGGCTGGATAGAAGTTGGCATGAACCAACCCCAAAAGATTCAACCGTCAAACAAAAATGTCACTTTACGTAGGTATTATTCCATGCTTGGATTATACTCATTTTTTTAGAAATCTATTGTGCCAAGGATTCCATCATCAAACTAGGCTTGGTAGATTTATGAGAAATTATCAATTTGGCAAGATAAATATATTAAGAAATTCCTCTCACTGTGACGTAGTGAATCGATTTGTAGGCAAGGGATGTATGAAGAAACTAATTGTCTACAATAGGGAGTAGTTTTAATTTACCTTCTGAGAGATTGAAGAGGAGTATGAGGAGGTTCTAACTTGTGGAGGAGGAGTCTTGATGAAGTGTGGAAGGTGTCTTAAAAGTGGGGACAACAAGCAGCCACGAAAGCCCTACCAAACCCTCAATTTTTCTATTTTTGTTGTACATCCTGTACACACCCTGAGACCCTAAAAATCCTTGAGCATGGGTCCTATGTATCAATTGTTCTTAAGGCCAGAGGTGTTGAAACTCTAAGACAAAGTGATGTAGCAATACATAGTAGAAGTCTTCAAACAACAAGGAATGGTGGAAATGTTCAAATTCCCTCAGCACCCAAGGTGAAGGTGTAATGCCCCGCCCAGAGATCCTTGGAAACAAGGATTCAAATCAAGCCAAGAATTTTTTTTTACAAGTATGAATGCACATGACAACATCATACATGGATCACAACGATGACAATGGAAGACTTCACCACAATCCCAACAACCAACCAATCTCTGAATGCCACTACCGACTAACACACGTGAACAAAAGCCAACAACCACCACAACAAGATGAGGGCTCAAGAAATGACCACTCATAAAAAAAACACCAAGCTGGAGTAAAATGTAGAATCCTAAAATTAGGCTAAGCCTGAAATCTTGAAGCCCTAAAAATTGGCTAAGTCTGGATTTTTGAAGCCCTGAAATTTCCTAGAATCTATAACTTATCTCCAAGAAGTCTGAAACCTATCTCAAAAGATTCGTCGCATATATTAAAATATATCTTAAGTATAAGTTGACCTATATTTTAAATATACATCAACTTATACTTAAATGATATATTTTAAACCCTAAGAGACAACAACAAAACACGAAAAACTGCATTGAACGAAAACCACTAGAATACAAAATGCAACAACATAGGGTCGAAGAACGCCCAAAAGGGTTTCCAAAAAAACTCTCAAAAAGATTGGATCACAAAGAAAAGTTCTCGCTGATGGCACGCACAGGTTTTTCACAAAAGTCGTGCGACACTTTTTACTAAGGAAGGGCGACACTTCTCCTTAAGGTGTACGACACTCTTCTAGTGTCGTATGACACTTCTCAAGAAGGCATGCAACACTCTTCCAGTGTCATATGAAACTTCTCAAGAAGGCGTACAACACTCTTCCAGTATAGTATGACATTTCTCAAGAAGGCGTGCAACACTTTACAGTGTCGTATGACATTTCTCAAGAAGGTGTGCGACACTTTACAGTATCGTACAACATACTTTTCATGGGCGTGCGATACATTTTTAATGTCACACCATGCTAAACAAATGTCATCCAAAGAACACGAAAAACACTCCCAGAAGCAAAAAAGAACCAAAATAGAGCAAAAAACCTCTGCACCAGGAAGTACCAGATCCATAAAGGCTTGAGGAATGAACACTCCAGTGCAAGAACAACACAAAAGGAAGAACATCTATCTATCTAAACTACAGCAGCAAAGAACACACTGAACTAAACATCACAGTGAACTGAACAACCAAACTAAGTACGCGGTTCCTCCCAACCGTCAATAGCATCATAAGACCATCATGGGTCCTAGCCATCCCCTGCATGTAACATCCCAAGCCACTGACCAAATCGTCAGTACTGTCGTAATAGGGATGTCACTACTAAAACATGCAACAATATAAGCATAAGGAAATCTAACATGCTAGTAGTAAAGCATAAGATAATCCTACAGTAGATAACATCACCTATCACATGCTAAACATCAGTAAGCAACATATATACTACTAAATCAAATAACATCATCTAATCGTATGCAAAACATCATAATATGGGAATGCGTCAAATAAACTAACATCATCTAAACATTCCAACGAAAGCATAAATCACAAGAAAGCATACTCTGGAACCCAAAGTACCAAGTGAAAACATCTAGCAATGGTCACACTAGGACAAAAGATCATCTCTGTACACCGGTCCCTAGCAGTGGTGAAGGTAGCTACGCCTCCCAACCACGTGGAACCCATAGGTCCACACCAACCATGCTAATGGAGATAAAGATCCAACCAAAAAACACACAAAAGCAACATCCATGGCTAACACTCACGCCAGATAGTATGATGGCTAAACCAAGAACCTAAGACAATGCAAGGAGTACAGGTCTTGGTCAGACACTCAATAGGCTACTATGTAGGGACTAACATCATGGAGAATCACTTAGCATTGAAAAGCTCAAGCTTGGATCACGTGTGGAAACTCTTGCAAGGTACTTCCCTCTCGAGGTACTCCCTTGGAACCATTACATGAAGTTTTATTATCTTAAGTTTTATTACCAATCACACATTTCTTTAGTTATCACTTAATCAAGCTCCTCTTAGCCATACCCATGGAATCATGATTGCTGGGCTGTGAGATAGAAGCCCCCTCCATATGCTACCCTACCCTACCCATGCTCATCCTATGATAAGTGCTCGTGGGCATGCATACTCCCATCCCAACCCCAATGATCATAACTTCCAACAGATCAACGGAAGATCAAGCCTCGCAAGTCACCCAACAAATGTATGCGCACATACTCATGTGTGGTGCACCACCATCATGAAGATCATAACAAAAGGATAGGAATGAGAACACAATGCAAAGAAAACACCCAACTGAAAGCAACACAGGAAGGATGGATTCTACATGAATCCCAAAGCCAATAAAACCATACATCATAAAATCACTCAACCGGCCTCAATCTGAGAGTATGGATTCTACATGAATCCCAATGATGCAACAAGACCAAACATCATGAAATTACTCAACCGGCCTCAATCCGAGAGTATGGATTCTACATGAATCCTAACGTTCACGAAACAAAAGCAAAGGTCTAAAAGACACAATAACACCAGGTATAAAATCACTCAACCAAACACAACGTTGGGAGTACGAATGCAACACGCATCACAATGCAACATAAAAGTGCAATAGTGGTCTGACTAATATCCAAATGGATCATCTAGGTCCATGAACCATATTGTGCCAAGAAAACCTATGAAAATAGGGCAGCACGCAAAATGAGGTAAAAATCCCAAATTTTGGAAAACTTCAAAATTAAAACCCATTTGGCCTTTGGGCACAAAAACTCCAAAAATCCAAAAATAAATGGAATCGAACATCGTATGCAAAAACAACCAGCATAACGATGCAAAACCCCAAACCCACATCTCGAAAAACAAAGAAATGTTCATACTCACCCAACCGGGTAGAACTAGCATACAAAAATGGAGGGGAACACTAGTTCTCAGCCTCCAAACAAACGACTACCAAAAACAGAAGCAAAAATGGAGCAGAAACAATAAAACAAGAAAGCCCTACCTCATAGCCAAAAGGGCAAAACAAGAATCTAAACTAGAAAATAAATATCTCACAGAAGTAGCTAAAAATTGCGACAATCCAAGGTTTCCCCAAGCTGGATCCAACAAGCGCAACCTCGCGACGATCCCACCCGTAGCTCCCACAACGAACAAAATAGTAAATCCTCATGATGAGGATTTTGGGTTTTACTCTCCAACTTTCCAATTTGAAAGTGAGAAGTGAGGAATTAAATTCCTCTTTGGATACTTATTCACTTTTCGAGTGAATAATCGATTAGGGAAAATAACTAGCCAACCTAGTTAAACCACGAATCAACCCAAATGAAAATAGGGTATTCCTATAAATAGGAATTCATCTATGGAAAAGTTGCAAGAAATTAAAATAAATCAATTCAAAAGTCTAAAAACCCAAAAACAAATAAATCTCCTTAATAACTTTCACGACAATGTGAACCTCTAAAATGCACAGACACGCTTACTGGTCTAATCACATGATGCAAATGAGTTCGGATTAAATAATCATCAAAAGGTTTAATTTAAACATTTAATAGAGGATACGTCGACCATATAAGGATGACATTGGTAAAATATGAATGGTTGAATCACTAACTCCATGTGCCACTGCCAGGGATATAAATCCTGCACACTAAACAACACGATCAAGTGCAATTGCATATAATAACATAGCTGAAGCAATAAATGCATTAAATCACCTAATTTAACCATTTATTTAATTATATTAAAATAATTTATTTACATCACTCACATTCACATAAAGCATAGCAATGCAGGAATGAATTAAATAACCATAGCAGTAAATCCATCACCTAACGTAAACAGAGGTATGTCCAAATACCAGATAACCAGATAACATTATAAAACACACTGTCATCTCAAAATGGCATCATCATGCAATATGATTAACTGAACAACATAGGAGTCTAATATCCATGATACTAAAATCAAAGTATAACACCTGACCCTCAGGTTCTCTCAAATGTAAACATAACATGAGTAACAAATATCTCTCTAATAAAAAATAAAACAAGTTAAATGTCCGCAGCACATAACCAAATAATCTCACATGAATAATCTATTTAATTACTTAAGAATTTAATAATGATTGTTTACTCTGCATTAAAAAGGCATTTAAAACACAAAAACAACCATAGTCATAAACATGACTAACCACTGCTACAGGAACCTAGTCTAGTGTAGCATGGTGATAGTACACAGTGCAATCTCTACACACATCTCAGGGTAATCACAGAACAACCTCATGATACCACATCGATCCTGGTAAACACTGGCACAAACCTCAGTGAACCATAAATCACATCATAATCTCATAGATCAGTCAAAAGCATAATCAAAGCAACTGATACAGAAACATAAATTCAAACACCTCGACAGTGTAGACCACTCAGGGTCACAATCATGATCTATCACAAAAAAATATCAACAAGGTTGCATCCATCAGGACAACTTACAAAAGTCAAATGGGAGAGGCACTACAGAAGGGTCCTAGTGCCAAATACCTATCACAGGTATGGAGATGGGCTTAATGGAAGGTTATCATAACCCCACAAGACAAGGTAACCTAATCACTAGGTCTACCCAAGTACCAAGCACCAAAAACTTAATATGCACTACTGGATTCCCTTAGCCAAAAGAGGGATCAAACCCCAAAAAATGAATACAAAGACTAGGGGTGGCCTACAATCATTGATATGGACTATTTAGGTTCTAAAAAATATGAATCCATGATTCATTTCATCAAAGACAACTTATGGTATGAAGTTGCTTTGAAAAACCACTAAATTGGCTTGTAGCCCTCCTAGAATGAGGAAGAGGTGTAAATTTGGATTCTTCCAAAGGACATGGTGACTTAACTAGTGATTTGGATACCCTTTTGGGTCTTATGAAACATTCCAAAGTTCCCAAGCATGGAGAAGAATGGAGGTTGTTGATGTTGCAACATTAGACTGGATTTGAAGGCTTAATTAGGGCTCCGTTTGCACTGTAGGTACACTTTCTACAAAGAGAAAATACAATAAAATAATTAGGACATATGGGATCATGTAAATGAGACAAATTTCCAAGATCTTAGCCTCTGGTGAACCTAAGAACTCAATTTAGAAGGACTGTTGTAAATGTTGATTTGATGTACTCTTCATGAAGCACACCTAGGGTATGGCGGAAAACTCACCTCCTTGCATCTTCTAGAAAAAAAATTGCAGAATATGAAATTCCATTATTAAAAATTTTATTACACCAAAGGGCATCAATTTCCCATGGTGGAATATGCCAAAATAACCCAGCCCTAGCAAGTTGCTGATTTGTAGGCTGATTTCTAGGTAGTTAGCAATAAAAATTGAATAACTTTCAAACTATGAAGAGTTAGAACATGAGACTTGTTGAAAAATGAAATATATTGAATTCCCAACTTTTATATCCATTTAGGCATCTCCAATCATTCGTACACGTCCATACTAGGGTCTGCAACACGTGTTTATGCAAGGAAAAATGCTGATTTTATTGCTTTCAATGCCAAAATTAAATATTTATCCTATCAACCACCTATAAGGGCTTATATAGGATTCTACCAATGTTTATATGATTGGTTTGAACCAACTAGACATTTGGGATATTATTTTACAAGTTTTAGCAACTTTTTAAGAAGTTGCTCAAAGTTGCTTTGACAACTTTTAGAGTAATTTTTGCAATTTTTGCAATTTTGCATATCTAGTGACAAAAATTGGTCCTAATATTATTTTTATGATTCTTAAAGGATGTTAATATGAAAAAAATGAAAATACCTATGCCTCAGATCATTAATGACCAATAGTTAGACAAGGGCTTATAAAATGCCAATTTTGTAACTATGGCCTTATAATGAGATCCAATGTTAAATCTATTATTCCTAAGCATGACTAAAGGCCACAAGGACCTTATTTTGAAATATTTATGGTTCTTTTTGAAGGTAGAGTGGGTTCTCCTACACCACAAAGGAGCTATTGGCCCTAGAAGTCTGGGTGGAGGCCTAATTAGGGGCTCTCCTTGTAGCCCTTTTGTGAACAAATCTTGAAATCGGGTACAAACCCATTGTTGTTATCCATTCAAGCATAGTAAAAGTGTTTCAATAACACCTTAGGATATCAGAGAAACCTTGGTTGGACTGGGGAGTGCTATGGTACCCTAGTAGACCTATAAAACCTTTGGAGGGATATTGTTCCTAGAAGAGTAAGGGAGTTATGCTACAAGTTTGGATCAGTCAACTGGTGAGGAGGTTGGGCAAGGTCAGAAGATGTTCTAAGTAGCAAGAGATCTTATAGACCACATAGGTGTATATAAAACACCAATATCCACATATACTATATAAGGTTGCACGGGGATGGGGGTACTTGGGGTACTTGGGGTATGGGTATGGGTATGAGTATGGGTACAACTATTTTTTATAATAGGGGATGGCGTTACTTGGGTATGTCAAACTTTATTTTTAATTATACTTTTATATGTATAGAAAACTTGAATTTATGAGTCATGACAATGATTATTCAAATCAAGAACAATGATAAAGTTTGCAAATGTAATGTATTGTTTTTAGTTTTAGATTTGTTAATGTTTGTAATAAATCATAAATCATAAATCAATGACATATTGCAAATGATAAATTTCTAGCTTTAACACTGATAAAGTTTATTGCTGATCAATATTGTATCAAAAATTCAAACTAATTAGGTATTTAATCAAGCTTGATAAAAAAATAATAGAGAAGGAAAAATTTAAATATAAACAAGATCATAAATCATATGATGATGACATATTGAAAATGGTAAACTTATGCTTGAAAAATGATAAAGTTTATTGTTAATTAATATTCTATAAAAGTTTTGAACTGATTAGGTATTGAATTAATGTGATAAGCAATGAGCTGATACACAAACAAAAAACTGAAAAAAAAAATCCAAAATCTCAATCAAGGTCCTTAGCTATGATGCTCTCCATCGAGTACCCTGTACTTGGGTATGTGGGTATGAGTACCAGGGGTGTGGGTACAAGTACCCATGCAACCTCATAATATATTATGATAACCAATAATGTCATACATGAATGAACATATAATATAAAATGATAACCAATAATGTCATACATTAACAAACACATAATAGATTATGATAACCAATAATGTCGTACATGAACAAACATATCATATATTTACCAATAATTTCATAAGTCTAATAATGTCGTGCATCAAATAAATGTCATAAATCAAATATAAAATGTCATATATACGTCAAATGTATATCGAATATGTCCACTGACATAAAATCCAACATATATGTTCACTAATGCCTATACATGTATGTATATGAACTATATCTTCTCCTTCCCATGAGGGGAAGGAAACAAATCTCTAGAGGTCTTTGGTCGTCATGTGGAGGGAGAAAATGGTGATGATGGGGTCTTCTTCACATGCTCGCTCATCCTTTTGTTGAGGCTCTTCTCTAACTTGAGCTGATACAAACAAAGTAGAGATGAATTAATAATTATTATACATTGAAATCAAATATATGTACACACAAAATCAATTATTTTCTTACCACCATCATATAGTCACTCTACAAGTCCACCTCAAAGGCTCATGGATGATCAAGTGTGACAAGACCCTACAACAATTGAATCAATATAATCACTTATAAATAACATTAGAAAGTTTGATACTAACTATTATAAACAACAACTAAAACCAAGAAAATTCTTTCATACCTCAGTCAATGGCTATGAACTAGCCATAGCTGTAGCCACTCCACGATCGATGGATTGTCGAAGATGAGGAGTCGTCTTAGATGTTAAGAGCTGCATGTCATACAATACATGTTAAATGTAACATTAAAAATGAAACAAATATAATCAAATGAATTAAATTAACATGAAACAAATGTATCTCTATGAAGCTCGTATCATGTCTAGGCTTGAAGTTCATAGTGAATGTTGATAGTCCTATAGAGAACTAATGCACATGCATAAATTTTTTTGTCAATCCTTCATATGATTACTTAATAAATATATGTATTCATTTAAACTATTAAATCGATACATACCTCTGGACTCATCGACGGGATGAAAAATGGGGCCGGAGGATTGCTAAGAGGGTTGCCAACACTCTGATCTTGAATTTTGAACAATGTCAATACATGCTAATTAATTAGTCATTAACTATACATATGAAATGTGATCGAATTAGTTTATTATAATTATAATTTACCTATGTGTCGATGCCAAATGTCTCATTTAGGAACTGATCAGTCACTAGCCCATCATCTGCAACATCTTTAGCATGACTGCCAAATGTGCATAAGGATCTGCATGATGTGTACATATGACCACGACATGTAGAAGGCTCCTCCTCAACTAATGGACTCGTGCAATGAATGAGGGTTTGTGTCAAAGCATTGATAGTCCCTAAAGTATTGGCCTCTACATGTTCCTTCACAACTGAAAGAATAGTCACATGCTTACCCTGTGGCTTGACCACATGTGCCCTAACTACATTAGGGTCATGACATACCGCCAAACTCTCAAATAATGACCCCCACCTCTACTCTAAGAGTCTAATATATCAAAATAATTGGGGATCTCCCCAAGGACAAACTCACAATATAATTTCCTTAAGAAATGCATTGGGACCTCATGATTATTGCAAGGAGGGGCATCAAAAACCATCTACCATCTATCCCAAAAATTATTTCTAATACCATCGTGTATGCACCAATGGATGGGGAAATATTTAGTACCCTCTCTAATAGTATCTTGTTCACTAGGCTTTCTAAATAATGCACAAATCCTACCTTTTGATATATATATATATTTTAACATCTTGATATGATAATTTATTTGCATAATATCTTTTTTGTTCATCCCTCTTAACCTACCAAACATCTAATTGACCACTAATAGAAGCTATGTGGGTCTTAAAGAACTTGAGGGAGGATGCCAATTGAGCTCTCATTGGATTAGTTTGTCCACAAGCTTTCAACCTACCAATGAGTGCTTCTAATTCAGTTTTGCCTCTTTCTATTTCATTTAAAATGTTTTCTTGTGTGTCAAGAGGAGGTCTTGCAATTGGTTCAGGTTACGAAATTTGTTGTTCTTGTTGTCGAGGGTTTTGGTTTGGATCTTGTTGAGGGTTTTGGTATTGATCTTCTTGGGGATTTGCTAGTTCATTATTCACATTTTCTGATAAGAAATCAAATGAAATTTAAATAGATAGATAAATTTAAAGAAAAATTAAAAGAAAACCTCCAAAACAATATAAAAAACATATAAAACAATGCAAAAAGAAAGTTAGATAACATATCACATGCTTGTGATCTCGAACTGGCAAAAATCTTCTATTCTCTCAATCCACATAGGTGCTGTAAGGAGGGGAAGTAGCAAAATAGAGGAAAAATGAATGGGCTATGGGTATGCAACCCATTTATAATAATTTGGTTTGGCACAAGTTACCCAAGCCATAGCGCGTGTGTGCTCTAGTGCATACGTGCTATTGAAAATTAGATAAAATAAAAAAGGTGTCACCTTTTTGGCACCGCAACTTGGTGCACTTACCCATACATCAAATATAAAATATCATATATACATCAAATATATGTCGAATATGTCCACTAACATAAAATCCAAGATATATGTCCACTAATTCCTATACATGTGTGTCTATCCCTATATATTCTCCTTCCCATGAGAGGAAGGAAAAAAATCCCTTGAGGTCTTCAGTCATTGGATGGAGGGAGATGATGGGGATGATGGGGTCTTCCTCACATGCTCCCTCGTCCTCTTGTTTAGGCTCCTTTCTAGCTAGAGCTTATACAAACAAAGTAGATATGAATCAATGATTATTATACATTGAAATCAAATATATGTACACACAAGATTAATTATTTTCTTATCACCATCAAATAATCACTTTGTACATCCACCTCAAAGGCTCATAGATGATCAAGAGTAACAAGGCCCTACAATAATTCAATCAATATAATCACTTGATCATACTTATAAATACCATTTTAAATTTCAATACTAACTATTATAAATGAAAACTAAAACTATGAAAACTCTTTCATACCTCAATCAATGGATCTGAACTAGCCATCGTGACAACAACTCCACGATCGATGGACTGGTGAAGATGTGGAGGAGTCTCAGACATCAAAAATTGTAAATCATATAATACAATTTACATGTAACATGAAATATGAAACAAATATAATCAAATGAATTAAATTAACATGAAACAAATGTACTTCTACGAAGCTTGTATCATGCCTAGGCTCAGAGTCCCTTGTCAATGTTGATGGTCTAGTAGAGAACTGATTCACATGGATAAATTTTTGTTGTCAATCCTTCATATGATTACTTAATAAATATATGTATTAATTTAAATGATTAAATTGATACATAACTCTCGACTTGTCAAAGGGACGTAAAATGGGACCAGGGAATCTGTACTAGGGCCATCAACACTCTTACCCTAAATTTTGAACAATGCCAAGACATGCTAATTAATTAGTCATTCACTATACATATAAAATGTGATCAAATTAGTTTATTATAATTGTAATTTACCTATGTGTCAATGCCAAATGTGTCACTCAGGAACTCATTAACTAGTCCATCATCCATAGTGTCTCCAACATGACTGCCAAATGTGCATAAGGACCCACAAGATGTGCACATGTGACCATGATGCAAAGAAAGCTCTTCCTCAACTAATGGATTAGCACAATGAATGAGGGTCTGTATTAAAGCATTGATAGTCCATAGAAAATTGGTCTCTATAGGTTCCTTCAATACTAAAGGAATAATCAAATGATTACCTTGTGGTTTGACAAAGGTGCCCAATTTACATTAGGGTCATGAAGTGCCCCTGGCTTCTTAAATGATGACCCCCCACCTCTATCCTGAGAATCTAACATATCAAAACACTTGTGGACCTCCCCAAGGACAAATTCATAATACAATTTCTTTAAGAAATACATTGGAACCTCATGATTATTGCAAGGAAGGGAAGCAAAGACCATCCACCATCTATCATAAAAGTTATTTCTAATATCATCATGTATACACCAATGGATGGGGAACCTTTTATTTGTATGCATAACAGTGTCTTGTTCTTCAAATTTTTTAAACAATGCACATATGCTACCTTTTGCTATTTCCTTTTTTCTTACATCTTTATGGGATAATTTGTTTGCATAATATCTTCTTTGTTCTTCTCTCTTAACATGCCAAATATCCAACTGACCACTAACAAAAGCTACATGGCCAATAATAGACTCAAGAGAGGATGCCAATTGTGCTCTCATAGGATTAGTATTCCTACAAGCTTTCAACCTATTAATGATATCTTTTAATTCATTTTTCCCTCTTTCTATTTTATTCATTATATTGTCTTGAGTGCCAAGAGGAGGCCTTTGAATTGGTGGAGGTTGCAGAAGTTCATTTTGATCTTGTGGAGGGTTTTCATTTTGATTTTGTTGATTAGGTTGGGGCTTTGGTGGTTGATTATTCACATTTCCTAATAAGAAACCAATTGCATTTTAAATAAATAAACAAATTTGAAGCACATATTAAAAAAGTACAAAACAATGCAAAAAAAGAGTAGAAAGCATACTACATGATCCTGATTAGCTCTCTGATGATTAAGAGGCATTTTGAGGAGGATAGTGAGAAAATTCTTCAACTTTTACAAATTAGGTGCATGTTGTTGAGGGGAGAGAAGGCAACATAAAAAAAAAAAACATGAAATGAAATGGGTGGTGGGTTTTCAACCCATAGATAAAAACTCTTAAGTTTTTAAAGAGCACATGCGCTAGGGCTTAGTCTCATGGAGCCCAAGCCAAAGTGCATGTGCACTATAATGCATGCACGCTTTTAGAATTGTAAAAATCTAAGTTGTGTGTCATCTTTTTGGCACCACAACTAGGTGCATTTGCCTTAACATAGTGCTTACTTAATTTTGAAGTTAAGTCCTTTTTGTAAAGGTATAATTAACAATCTTGTATGCTTTTACAAGAGAAAGCCCCTCATGGTGCATATCATCAGAAGTGATCAAATTGTAGCACTTAAATGCACTTTGTTACTATAGTAGTTAAGATTTTGTGGGTTCTATCCTCATCACAATTTTACCTTCACCTTGGAGGGTTTCTGCATTACCAAATCTTGTGTCATGAGTTATTTACTTTTTAATGTGTTTTGTTTCATGATAGTAGATGTTACATCTACTATTGCATGTTATTTCATGATCAATTACATACAAGGTTAATGAGGAGCTGGTGAATTATGTTTAGTATAGTTTTTGTTTGAAGTGGAAAAAGTTTTGGAGATTCTTATTCACCCCCCGCTCAACATCTCACTTTCCCATTAGGATTCCAATAGTTCTATCATTTAATTCAAGTAAAATACTTTATAAATTGAGATAATATAATTAATTACACTTTTCCTAAACTATTCTTCCACTTGAGGATTTCCCTATTTGTACATTTTGTATTTTTCTTTTATCTATGAATGCGTGTCTATTCTATTTCACTTTGTAGCCTCATTATGATGAGTTCACATGCTTTCCTAAGGTTTAAATGACCATATTTCATGGTAATAAGTATTTTTTAGAAAGACGTGTGTGAATTTTGAACTACATATTCCTTCCATTATTTGACCTTTATATTCTTTCTTTAAGTCTCTAAAATATGTCCAATCCTATCCCTAACCACTCTTAATCAACACAATAGTCTATTCTCTAAAAATAAAATATTTCATGAAGTCTCAAACTCTATAACTTCGTTCTATACCATCTCTAGACAATCAAACACAAGTAGTACAATCTCAATTACATTATACAGACACTTGACTTATTTTTAGAAAATATTCACATGGTAAATCTTCTTTATATCCTTTCATGTGTATTATCACATGATTGCATTTTTTTTCCATGTTTAATTATATTCTTAATGGTTATAGATGTGACTAAATGAAATAGGTGTTATGTTTTGTAATGGTAGGATCATAGTCATTCAGAGGTTGAAGAAATATTTATATGAAATTCTTGAATCATTGGAGCCTTACTATTTTCCTTGAACATTTATCACTTTATTTAAGTATTAACTATTTTTCTCTAAACATTTTTAAAATAATTTTTAAGTTGAATTATAGTTAATCTCAATTTTAAAAGTGTGATCAATTCTATTGATTGTGAAGCACTAATTGGAATATTTATTTTTCTATAAAGTACTCATTGCATTTTTTATCTATTTTTTGTTTCCCCTCTTAAGCACTCATTTCATGTTTTATCTAATTTTAATTTTAATTGAAATGAGAGTTAAAGAATGGTCAATCAGATTCATAAGTTTTTAGTATATCCACATTCTCTAATTGAATGAAAATATTTTATTTTTATATTGATTGCTTATTTATATATATGTTTGTAATAGTTTTCTTACATGCCAAATTATCACTCGGAGAAATGCAATTATAATAGTTACATGCCCTTGCAAATTCTATTACATTTTATGTCTAATTTGATTAGATTATATTTTATAATATAAATTTTTTGAGTCATATAACCATTTAGTAATTTTAAGATCATAATAATATCTTATACTAAATTTATTATGACTTATCCTATAAAATTATGACCTTACTCTCAGATTTAGCGTCAAGATCAAATTTTTGAACTATAAACATTCACTAGATTCATCTCACTTATCATACATTTGGCCTCAAACTTATAAATTTAAATTTTTTTTTGGACTTATTCTAATTAAATATTATGAATTAACCAAACACATATTTTCACATACTTATGTATTTTATTATATTACTTCCAAATATTAGTTATTCAAATTAAAACTATGATGCATTCCCTAACCTACTTCTGCACAATCATTGAATAAAATTATTAGTGTCTACCGTAGGCAGGAGACTATAGTTTTTGGGTGTTAGTTTGCAATTAATCCATGTTTTAAGAGTAGCGCTTCCAATTTTATTCTATGGTTTTAGTTGTAGTTTTTATTGAACTTATTTTATTCCTTTTTTATGATTGGTGGTTTATATTTTTCTTAGTGGTCTTTTAATTTTTGTGTCCTAAAAATTTAGAGAAAATAAATTCTTGACATGACATTCTACTTTCTTTCAACATGCCTAGTTATTATTCTGACAGTTTGCATACATGCCTAGATTGCATGTCTAACACCATATATTTCAAGTACTGAGTATGTGGCAAGAGGTAGCAATGGTGGTACATTGCGACAAGAGGTGAGGAGACACATAGATGAATAGAAGTGACATTATCTAAGGGAATTAAGAATACTAAATTTGCTTTTCCAGTTTAAAGCTAAACTAGATTTTTCTTGCATTTTTCATGCACTCTGATTCGAGCTTTGCCCCAATTTCCATTTCTCATTTTCAAAACCTCTAGTTGCTGATCCTTATCATTATAGCCTCTTTTCCCCCACAAACTAGGGCATCTTAGTTTGAAGTCCATCTATTTCTGCAACTCCACCTACTGTAACATGGACACTAATGGCTTCAATTTTTGAATCATCATTTTATACAATATTGTGTTCATAATAAAACAATGGGGAAATTTTGTATTAGTATCCTAAACTAAAATGTGGGGAAACTCAAGTTTTATATGGAAAGCTACGAAAAAAGCAAGTTGTGTTGACCATGTGTTCAAAGCTTTTCTAAAGACAATATTTTTAGGGTTCTAGGTACATAAGTAAATGAATGAATGACCACTTTTCCATGAAATTTTGTGATTGTAGAATCTTATTTGCAAAATGCCATTTAGGGTTTCTTAATTGCATTTTAGGGTTGGTGGATTCAAATTTGTGTAATCCTTGACTAGTGTTTGAAAAAAAATTGAAACAAAGATATTGTTACAAATATTAACACTTGTTGGAGATGTAACATTGGAATCTTCTTACTCTCGTCATATTTGTTGATTGGCATCTTAAGCTAAAGCATAAATAGTTGGAGTCTTGAACTCTTTTGTTGTATGCTATTTTCAATGTTAATGATAATGATTCATATGGCCTTCATATGTTTACATTACTTTCACATTTGTTGGAGTAGCAACATTTTATGTAATGTTGCAATAAATATTATCTCATGACCTTACAAGCCAAACTAGAGAATTAGCCTTAACATTTGTTAATCAGTCATTAAATTCCATTAGTAACTACCAAATATTTTGCATAATTTGAGTAGGTTTTGATTTCTAACTAAAGGACCATCCATTTGATTCTGTATTTGTAGGATGTGGAGAAACTTGTATTCAGGGGACAAAATACCTATTTATTATTTCATAAAAAGATAAAGCAATGTTCTGGACTAGTTTTGATTCTAGGTTATGTCTCGATAGCAATATGGACATTTCCAATATATTAATCTCTAATTTTTAATTGTCCAAGTTAAGCATTTCTTTATTAGATACTATCTAGTATAATTCAGTACTAATGAAGAAATAATTGTGCAGACGGGATGATCAACATTCTGAGTGATCGATACATGGAAATGTACAGTCAATGCATAAAGTACGGACATCAAATAAAATTTTGCATATTATTTCATATCTTGAGTTGAATCTGTGAAGTCTACTTTTTAGTTTCATTTACCCAAAAAAGCTCAGACAATTAAACATTGTTGAATAGGCTAGAAATACAATTTCTGAACAATTAACTCATATTGGGGATTCACGGTTATAGTATTTGACCATAATAATGGGGTGACAATGTGAATCTACTTTCCTTGAATGTGCATGCTATCATGTAAGGACAACACAAAGTATGAGACTAGAGCTATAAACTCCACTAATTGTGGTGCAGAATGAAGAAAAGTTCTATTGAAAGAGAGAATGAGGGAGGGATTATGAATACCATGATTGTGAAGGGTATTGAGGGAGAATTCCAAGTATGGGCTGAAAGACTATAGATATTTTTGAGTACTAGTTGTAACACTCTCATCACAATTAGGTGTAGGTCCTATCCAAAAATACTATAGTTCTAAGGAAGTAGGCTATTGTGGAAATGTTAATCCTGTCCAATAGATTGAATGGTGTTTGAGAAAATTGATATAGTTATGATTAAAACTAGAAAAGTGTTGTTGTGTATAACAAACTTACAATTAGAAATATTGAGCCTATGTATATAAACAAATAATATTTTAAGAAATATATAACCTGGATTTTGTTGTGAAATCTTTTGATTTTTCAATTTATGTATCCCTAAAAGGTTTTGAAATCATTGGTTGCTAGTTTTTATGAATTTATCCACTAATGTTGAACTGCATAGACTGTAGTAGATTTAGGGCTTTTTCAAAATTTTGAAGGCATCTTTAATTTTTTTTTGACCTAGGTTCACAAGGGAGGGATAGTATTTTTTCTCTCTATTTCTTTATTAAAAACTAAAGCATGTTCTAATAAATCATTTTTTATTTGAAAATACATAGTAGTGTTAGAATTTATAGAGTCCAAAATTTCAAAATTGCAGGTTCATAAGAATATAAAAAATTTATATATCATATGAAAATTCAAATGATGAGATGTGAATTCATTCAAAAAGTAAATGCTTACTAAAATTAGAGGGGAAGAGTTGTGGGTGGAAGGTTTCTTAAACATACACGCTCTAATGGCGACCATCTCTGAAGGCAAGAGCACACAATGTAATTTCGACATGGGAAAAGCAGCATAAAATTGTGCTTGAAGAATTTAGTGACTGCACCTTGACTTGGTTTTTGTAATAGGAGATCATTCCAAATGAAAATTTCCTCACCTGCCATTTTTTCACGCCCTAAAGCAATATGAGGTAGTAAGAATGATGGAAGGATTTTTATGTTGAAGGTACTCCTATATTGAAGAAACCAACTCACTTTTGGAATCAATGGTCAATAACTCAGCAGAATGATGCAAGATGATTGTAGAAGTTTCAGAAGTTTCAGTCGTTGATATTTTTACACTATGTTTTTGTGGCATTCTGCTTTCTTAAAACTTGGAAAAATAAGTCAAATTTGACTATCTAATAGTTTTAGTCTAAGAATCAAGCATTGGTGTGTGATGTTTAGGCTGTCTAACGAATGTTACTTCAAGACGATTGAAATATTGACTTCTAATGTTCATTCATATTTTCTAACCTTTAACATTTTATGTTAACAGCTGGTATTTTTTAACCCTATTCATTATTATTATTAATGATTTTAGAGCTATTCATTTCTCGACATTTTTTCTTGTCTACCAATCACATCATAACTTCATAAAATCATTAGGGTTTATGATTCTGATTATGGTTAGGTTGAAGGTTCATATCATCATTGTAATTCAATTACAGTTAATAGTTGGGGTTAGGGTTACAATAAGAGCTTAGGATTTACATTATGGTTAGGGTTATAATTAGACTTACTGCTTTGGTTATGATCTTGGTTAGGAATAGGATTTGATGCTTGAGTCAAGGTTAGGGTTAATTTTAGGGTTATGAATAGGGTTTAGGATTACAATTATGATTAGGTTAAGGAGTTCCATCATGGTTGTTATTGTGGTTATGATTAGATTTGAGGTTAGTTTTATGATTAAATTGTAAGTTTTTTGGTAGGGTAAGGATTTAAATAATGGTTTAGATTTATGATGTTTAGGGTTACAATTGTGTTTATAGTTTGAGTCTAATCTTGTTAAGAATTAAGATTATGGTAATAATTATAATTTAATGTCTTTCATAAGGTTAAGGTTTATGGTAGTGCTATGGGTCTGTTTGGCTATGGGAATAGGAATACTTATTCTAGAATACTTGGTACTTATTCCTATTCTTGTTTGGTTCACCATGGGGAGTTCACGGACCCAAAAATTTATGTTTTCTAAAATAAATAAAATAGGAATAGGAATACGTATTCCAATTCCACCTATTTGGGTGGAATAGAAAATGCTTATGTTTGGGCCAAAATTGGAATATGTATTCATATTCCAATTCTGATTTGGTGCATCCAAGCAGAGAATTCAAAATTTTAAGAATTTACATATGCCTATTCCACTTGAATTCTCACTGCCAAATAGGGCCCTATTATGTATTGAGGCCTATCTTGCATAAATATCATTGACTAAATAGTTTATAGAATAACCTTATTAGTTGTACACACACATATATAACAAACTTTCTTACTAATCACCATTACTATTTCTTTGGCATACCCATTGCACCCTAAGGTTCGATTGCTAGTTTTATAGTTTATAGGATTGTTGTCTTGTTGGATAGAATGCTACAATATTTTTATGGTTGGAACTTTGCGAGTTGAGAAAAAAACTATTGTTATCTTCAAATATACAAGTGAAAGAATTGGATGATATTTTATTCGTTAGAGTTGACTTTCAGTATAACAAGGGTGATCAAATTCATAAATATTATTGATTATTGAAGAGGGAAAATATAACTAGCACTTGCACCTTTGAATGGTGCAAGGGTTAAGCCGATAGTTATTGTTGCACCCATTTTTTATGTTGATAGGTCATGTGCAATCTTCTTGATAGAGTCTTCTCTTATGCATTCCATTTTTATTTACATAGATTTTTCAAACCCCTTCCATGAGTAATATAAACCTTCAAGCATAAAAAATTGTATATCAAATATGACAAGGCAATCAATATGCTCAAACTTTCAATTAATGTGTAGACAATTAAATTCATGTATTTAATTTAAAATACCCTTTAATTACATCTATTTAATTGATCTCCTCCTTATTTTCCTATCAATAACTTTACTTCAGTATTATTATTCTAATTCGGCTGCTGTAATATGAGCCTACACTCAAATTTAAAGAGATCTTTAATCCAATATCATGCTATTAAAGTTGCAATGCAAGCAATGTGAAAGACTATTGTGTGTATTATTGTTAACTATACAATTGAAATATCTGCATGAGGGTGAATAGTCCTTTTTCTAGTTTTGAAACTATAATAATAGGTTTACTTTACCATCATTCAACATACTTGAATGTCTTGCACAATTGTAAGTTTTAAGATGGGAGAGTAATAATCAATTAAATTTTGGAGTCATTCAATCTCTTGATGGGATTAGCATTCATTGTTGAAAGACATTGACCTTGTATATACCAAAACCCCCATTAATTATTTCATTTGGAATTATAAAATGATAAGATTAAGGAAATACACATGTATATTTGATAAAGAGGTTTTGGAACTTCTGAGCAAATGAAATGGGCAAGATGTAAAGCAAAATTTTCTAACCTTTGCCAACATCCTCCTGACCTATGTTGGAAGTTTTGAAAATAGGATCTGGATATCCATCAAAACAAAGAATGAAATTTTTTGTGTTCTTCAATTTGAACAAACAATCTATTTCTAATATCTAATCTAGACAAAGAATGACACATACACACATCATAATTATTGTTATCACAAATGGGACAACCATGAAATGATAAATCTATTAGATTACTATTCTATTAGATTGGTTCACTATGACTTTAGAAACATGGCCTTTGTATTCAAGAGATACCCATGTCAATTTCAACAAATTGAAGAGTTAGGCTCTTCAGTGAATGTTACCTACAAGATGGTTTATGAACTATTGAGAAGAAATCAATGATATATATTTTTAAATCATTTTAGATTGCAAGAAAAAATATACACTGATTGAATACTATGTAAATTTAATAAAAATATATAGCTACTGAACAGTTCTTTATTTGAGCAATTAATTTGTGTTGATTTCTAATACTGTAAATGAATGGATAGATGTAGGGTACATTATTGACCAAGAAATCACCTACATTCTCATGCTTGTGGCACTGCTACCCTACTTCTTACATTGATGGTACACAAGCACATAGATATTGTTTGCCACATTTGTCTGGATCACAAGAATTGATTTTCTTTGGTCTATGTAAATTTTGAACTTTATTTATGTATGGGACTGGATCACCCCTACTCTAAACCTAGTGCCACATAGATTGATCTTCAATTCTTTTATTCATTGTACATGCATTTTCTCTATTGGACACATTTGTGTATATCACATGGTTGAGATGTCAACATAACAATTATCAAAATATTTTTCATGGGCTCCTGTTGATATTATATAATCACATAGTGATCACTATTAAATTTTTATAACAATATCTATTTAGGGTGGAGTCTACTTCAAGGTATTGGCTAAATACCAACTAAAATTTAACCCATATAAAGGTGTATGGAAATAGTTTTTCATTTAGAAATTTTTTCTCATTGGGGGGCTTGGAATCTAATTTTAAGTGGCTATGCTAAGTTTCTATGAAAAAAATCAATATTGAAAGAAAAGTAGAAATTATTTGGTGTATAGAAGTATTTGCATAAATAATAAAATATTTTAACAATTGATTATTCATGTCCACCTTAGTCATAATATAAAGAACAAAGAATTAACCATTTAACCAATTTTATATTATACCAAACTATTCCTTTGATTTTAGGCTATCTTCAACTAGTAAAGAAAATGAATTGATATGTATGAATTCTTGAATTTTCACCTCTTATATATCTTAAGCATTTGTATGGTGCAAAACAATGTAAAAAGAGAATGATATTATTTTTCAACAAGCACAAATTAGGTTTTGATTCCAAAGTGAAATGTCATCCTCCATCAAATCACCAAATAAATCGTCATTAGATTTAGAACTTTTAGATTTGACACTTTCCTTGTATCTTTAGATTTATAACTTTTGGATTTGACACTTTCCTTGTTGCTCCCTGAGTTACTTGATCAGTCTTGGATATCCCATTTAGAGGAACTTCTATCATCACATTTGACGTGACTTGTTCTGAATGGAAATTCTTCCTTGTCTCTAAAACAAGATTATGTAAGGCATCTATTCTGCTTTTTGATTTAATTTCTCAATAAGGAAAAATATGGAAAAATTCCTAAAAGGAGGTAAGATGTATTCAAAAGTGGTCCTTAGGTGTTTTAGGTTCATTTTATAAGGTTTGATAACAAACTAGTCAAGTTTGAAGATTTAGTTTGCAAAATTGTTAAAGTTGTCAAAAAGTTGCTCATTGACACTTTGCAATTTTTGCAAAATTGCAATCGCAACTTTTTGCACAATTTTCAAGGAAGAACAACATGGGTAGTTATGGTATGAAATAAAGGCCAAGATGGAAGAGGGAACCTATTTAAGCACTTTCCAGCTCATTGCCAAGGGTTGGACACACACTTGTACAGACATCACCTATATGTGGAGCATTTTTGTGATCAGAAATGTGTTTTGAAGGATTGAGTAAAGAAGCTGGATTGAATAGCCTACTATTTTGGATGGAATAGTGACTTGGGATTATGTGTTGATTCTATGCATACTTTTTTTGATCTCAAACATTCATTTTGTATGGTCTTGAAAATTACTTAGGTTTTACATTCTTGTTGTCCAATTTTGTGTATTAACAATAGTTATGGCTAAGGCTTGACTTGCCATGATTGAGAATCCATGGCCTTTGGGAATCAAGAAATGACCTATGTACACTATGTAAATACCAATTTTGGAGTTTTTAGCAGTCAAATAGCTAATTTTACAAGCGAGCCCTAGGCAAGTAGGAAAGGCTTGGCAAGGTGCAATGAAAGCTTGTAATGGATTTTTGGTGAAGACAAATGATTGAAACATGCCAATATTTCTTAGGAAATGAAAGAGTGGTGTACCAAGGGTCCATAAATTAGAGAAGGAGGTTGGATGTGGAGTTTGGAACCATTTGTGGAAGTTTTCTTTGTCATTGCCTTTCAAACCCTTAAAACAAGGATTTTCTGGAGTCACACTGTACAATCACCTTAGAGACCTAAGACATAGAAAGTATTCAATCTTAGGTCATTAGGAAGAAAACTCCTAAAGAAACCAAGTGAAATTGTTAAGATTTTTTGGGGGTTATAGCCAGTTCCTTGTTTTTAGGAGGGCTAATAGGGGCTCTTGCGGCTACAAAGGAAAATAGGGAAATTTGAAGTTGTGGGTATGGTAAACTTACCAAAATGATACATAATAATGTGAAATGTGGTAAAAATCATGGAAAGATGGTCTAAACTTGGTTTTGGTCCTTTAGGTACATTTGGTGGAGTTTTGACACACTAGGTCAAAAGGTGCATTTTCAGTAAACTGAAGGTAGGGGATAAAAACTTGAATTGTTAGGAGAGTTCTTGGTGAAAGGGGATTGGGAAGAGTTATCTATGTTGGGGTTTGAAATAACAACCCTAACTAGGTTAGGAGTAGCCTTGGCAGAGCAAGAAATCTCTAAAGTGAAGAGGCTCCCCATCAAAGTTGTATCAGAGCCATAAGATTGTGGCTTTTGGTCATATGTTGTATTCTACTGAGTCAAGTGGATCTTCAAGGATGGTTACCAATGTAAAGTTGGAAAAGGATATAGATGAGAAAAGGAAGGTCATGATGGAGATAACTAGGCTTCTTGATGAGGCCATAGAGGAGATGAAAGATAATTTAAAGAAGATGGAAAATACAACCCAAGCTAAGGAAGATGAAGATTTTACCAAGGGTAAAGAGAAGGTGAGCTTGGAGGATTAAATATCTGAACTAGATCCTCCATTGGGTGAACAAGAATCATTCCTCAAAGCCCTCAAGCCCTTTAGAGTATAGTTCCTAGAAAATGTCTCACTATTCCATGGCAAGATGGACATAGAGGTGGTCCTACAATGGATTAAAAGTATTGAAAATTACTTTGAGTGTGAATGGACAATAGAGGCCCAAAAGGTAAGATTTGAAAAATTTAGATTGAAAGGTCAAGCATTGACTTGGTGGAAGTTTATGCAAGAGGAAAGAGAGAGTGAAGGGAAGAAACCAATAGCCAATTGGAAGGATATGGTAGCAAAGATAAAGGAAACTTATTTTCTAGAAGACTATAAGATTCAGATTCACAAGCAAAGGAAAAATCTTAAGTAGAAGGATTGTGATGTGGCTACCTACATTGAAGAGTTTCAGAAATTGTCTCTAAGGTCAAGTGTACAAGAGGCATAGAGAATCAAGGTGGAAAGGTAATTGAATGGCCTTAAGTGGTCTATTTAGGATGAGTTGAGCTTGTTTATTCTCACCATATTGAAGAGTTATTTTCAGATGGCTAGGAAAGTAGAAGATAATCTTAGGAAGAAAGGGGACTCAAGTTCCAAAAATAGAGGCAGAGGTAAAGACTTTAGAGGTAGCTCAAGAGGAGGTTCTAGTGAAAGGACTAATGAGTAGAGAGGCCATGTGGATCCCAAATGGAATGATCAAGCTAGTGAGACCAGTCAAAGGGAAGGCTCTAGAAGAGGAAGAGGATCCAATAATGGTGGTAGAGGCAGATATGGGAACAATAGTAGAGGGTCACACTTTAGCAATATGAAGTGTTACAACTATGGAAAGTTGTGGCATCCTACAGGTACAAATGTCCAGAGAAGGTATCATCATCTTATGGGGAGAAGAAGATCACATATGTCCAAGAGGAAGACAATCCCAAAGCAGGTGAAGTGGGCCTTGACATAGAGAAGGGTGAAAACCTCATGTTGAGGAGAGTCTTGGTTAAGGAGCCAGTAAAAGAGGGACCCAAGCAGAGAAGATTACTATTCAAAACTACTTGCAAGATACTAGGTAAGGTATGTAAGGTGATCATAGACCCAAGGTCTACTGAAAATGTATTGTTGGAGGAATCCATACAAAAGATCAGTTTAAAAAAGATTCCTCATGTGTCTCCTTATAGGGTGACTTGGTGGAACAAGGGGCAAAATATATTAGTGAATGAACAAGTATGGGTAGACATCACTATTGACAAGTATCAATACAACATATTATGTGATGTGCTTCCCATGGATGCTTGCCATCTGCTATTAGGAAGGCCTTGACAATATGATAGGGAGGTAGCACGTCATGGAAAGGAAAACAAGTATTCTTTCAAGAAATATGGAGTCACCTATAAGATACAATCCATAGTGGAAGAAGATAATGTGGAGAAGGCTACTGCTAAGACATTGCCGATGAGTGGGAAACAATTCCTCAAGGAATTGTAGGAAGGTGAAGGAGTAGGGTATGCCATCATGGTGAAGCCCAAGGAGGAGAAGCCATCTTCACAAGCACCTATACCTATAGAGGTAAAAAACCTATTGGATCAATTTTAAGATATAATTTGTGATGGAGCACCACCAATATTACCTCCAAAGAGAGCCATAAGTCATCAAATTAACTTCATACTAGGAGTATCACTACCAAAAAAAGCTACATACAAGATGAATCCATAGTAGTACAAAGAAATTGTAAGACAAGTCCAAGAGTTGCTTGATTAGGGGCTGATTAGGAAGAGCATCAGTCCATGTGCAGTACTAGTTGTCATAGCACCTAAAAAATGAGGTAAGTGGAGAATGTGTACTTATTCTAAAGCAATCTATAGAATCAAAATTAGATATAGATTTCCTATTTCTAGGATAGCGGATCTAATGGATTATCCAGGTGGGGCTAGGTACTTTTCTAAAATTGTTCTCAAGACTAGTTATTATCATATTAGGGTGAAAGAGGGTGATGAATGGAAGCTTGCATTTAAGACTACTGAGGGTCTCTATGAGTGGTTGGTAATGCCATTTGGCCTTACCAATGCACCAAGTACATTCATAAGAGTAATGAATGAGGTCTTGAAAGACTATATATGACTGTTTTTTGTTGTATATTTGGATGACATCCTCATCTTTAGCAAGACAAAGGAGGAGCACATAAAGAACCTATAGATGGTGTTGAGAAGCTTCAAGAGGAAATGTTGATAGTGAACCTTGAGAAGAGTGAGTTCATGAAGGAGGAGCTAGTATATTTGGGTTTTTTAGTATCCCAAGGGATTCTAAAAATGGACAAGGACAATATGGAGGAAATCCTAAGTTGGCATACTCCTAGATTTACTACTAAGATCAAAAGTTTCCATGGCCTAGCATAGTTCTATAGGAATTTTGTGAGAAGGTTAAGTAAGATTTGTGCACCTATGAATGAAATTATTAACGGAGGCATAAAGACCAAGTTCACATGGACCACGGCAGAAAATGAAAGTTTTGAGAGATTGGAGAAAGAAGTGACAACTCAACCAATCTTGGTTTTACCTAGTTTTGAGAAGCCATTTATGGTGGAATGTGATGCTAGTAAGATAGTTGGGGTAATTTTAAGCCAAGAGGATAGGACAGTAGCATTTTTTAGTGAGAGGCTTAATGAAGCTAAGACAAAGTATTCAACATATGATCTAGAGCTCTATGCACTTGTCCAAGCCCTCAAGAAGTGGAGGCATTACCTATTGCCTAAGGAGTTTGTTGTTTTCATAGACAACCAAGCCTTAAGCTTTATCAACTCATAGGATAAAATAAGTTTGAGGCACATCAAATGGATGGAGTTCTTATTGTCCTACACTTTCATCATAAAGCACAAGAAGGACAAAAACAAGAAGGTGATAGATGCTTTGAGCAAGAGGTTGTTGACAATACAAGAGGTCAAGTTGAAAAGCATAGGATTGGATGGATTTAAAGACTTATATAAGGAGGAAACTAATTTTTCAAAGGCCTACAAGGTATGTAGTAATTTTGAAGATCATTTCCATAGTGACTTTTCTGAATATACCTTGCAAAAGGGGTTATTGTTCAAAAATCAATAGTTGTGCATCCCAAGGGGATATATAAGGGAAAATATCATACAAGAGAAGCACAATGGGAGCATGAGTGGGAACTTTTCCCTTAACAAGACATTAGACCTTGTGGAAAGGTTCTACTACTAGCCCAAGATGAAAAGGGATGTAAGGAGGTATGTGGAGAAGTATGGAATAAGTCAAAAGGAAAAGGGAACCTTTTCAAATGCCAGACTCTACCAACCTCTCCCCATTCCTAATAGGCCTTGGGAATGCATCCGCATGGATTTCATAGCAAGATTGCCAAGGACTAGGATGGGGTTAGATAGTGGGTTTGTGGTGGTAGATAGGTTCAACAAGATGAGCCATTTCCTTCCATGCAAGACAACACACGGTGCAAGAAATATAGCCAATCTCTTTGTTAAGGAGGTTGTTAGAATACATGGTTTACCAAGGAGCATAATTGCTGACAGAGATGCCAAATTTATGGGGCAATTTTGAAAAATTGTATGGAATAGGATGGGATAAAACCTAGCTCATAGTTCTTCCTACCATCCCTAAACAGATGGGTAGATAGAGGTCATCAATAGGGTCCTTGGAAACCTCTTAACCTGTGTCTTACCAAGGAGTATGGGAAAAGTTGGAAACATGTCATCCCTCAAGCAGAATTTGCCTACAATGATAGTAAGAAAATAAAAAAAA
This sequence comes from Cupressus sempervirens, assembly GCA_028749045.1. Lineage (NCBI taxonomy): Eukaryota > Viridiplantae > Streptophyta > Pinopsida > Cupressales > Cupressaceae > Cupressus > Cupressus sempervirens. The sequence continues at coordinate 606,684,903 of CM053785.1, forward strand.
GGTTAATCTCTTTCCAAGTAGTGTATGGAACTCATCCAAGGGGTATAATGGAGTTAAGGGACCTACTAGCACATGACAACATCAATGGGAATGTTGATGACTTTGTTTAGCCCATGAAAGAAGAGCATGATCACGTTAAGCAAACCTTGATGGAGGAAAATAAGAAGTAGAAGGTTTAGAAGGATGAGGGGAGAAGGGATCTAAAATTTTGAGTGAGATACTTGGTGATGGTTTATTTGAATAAAGCCAGGTTATCAAAAAGTTACTTATTGACAGCTTTGAAATTTTTGCAAAATTGTAATAGCAACTTTTTGCACATTTTTGAAGAAAGAACTACATGGATAATTATGGCATGAAACAAAGGACAATATGGAAGAGGGAACCTATTTAAAAACTTTCCAACTCATTTCCAAGGGTTGGACACATACCTGTATGGACATCACCTTTATGTGGAGCAATTTTGTGATCAGAAATGTGGTTTGAAGGATTGCATAAAGAAGTTGGATTGAATAGCCTACTATTTTGGATGGAATAGTGACTTGGGATCATGTTTTGATTCTATGCATAATTTTTTTGATCTCAAGCATTCATTTTGTAGAGTTTTGAAAATTACTTATGTTTTACATTCTTGTTGTCTAGTTTTGTGTATCAATAATAATTATGGCTAAGGACTGAGTTCCCATGGTTGAAAATTGTTGGCCTTTGTGAATAAAGTGATGGCCTTTGTAAACAATATAATTAATAGTTTTGGAGTTAGTGGCAATCAAATAGCCAATTGTACAAGCAAGCCCTAAGAAAGCTAGAAAGGCTTGGCAAGGTGCAATGAATGCTTGTAATGGATTTTTGGTGAAGATAGAGGATTGGCACATGCTAATCTTGATTAGGAAATGAAGGAGTGGTATACCAAGGGTCCATAACTTAGAAGAGGAGGTTGGATGTGGATTCTGGAACCATTTGTGGAAGTTTTCTTTGTCATTTTCTTTTAAACCATTAAAAATAGGGTTTTCTAGAGCCATATTGTATGTTCACCTTAGAGACCTAAGACCTAGAAAATCTTCAAGCCTAGATCATTAGGAAGAAAATTATTGAAGACACCAAGTGGCCTTGTTAAGTTTTTCTGGGGGTTATAGCTAGTTCCTTGTTTTTAGGAGGCTTAATAGGGCTCTTAGGGTTGCAAGGGAAAACAAGGAAATTTGAAGTTGTGGGTATGGTAGACTTACAAAAATAATATAGAATGACATGAAATGTGGTAATAATCATGGAAACATGGTCTAAACTTGATTTTGGTCCTTTAGGTACACTAGGTCAAAATACACATTGTTGGTAAACTAAAGGTATGGGATGAAAACTTGAATTGTTCAGAGTGTTTCTTGGTGAAAGGGGATCGGGAAAGAGTCCTATAGGTTGGGGTTGTGGATAGTAACCCTAAGTAGGCTAGGAATAGCCTTGGTAGAGCAAGAAATATCTAAAGTGAAGAAGCTCCCCATCAATTTCTTTTTGTTTCCTGTACGATCCAAGACAAATATAATAGATGGATTCTTATTCTCAACCATGATGAATCCAACCCACTAATTGGATTGAGGCTGAGGAGGAGGATAATTTATAGATACCAACACTGAGAGATTGATTCTTGGAACAATAATGTTGGAGAATTTCTAAATAACTACACTACGAGAACATTGCTTGGAACAATAATATTGGAGACTTTATTGATAACAACACTTGGACAATAATATTCTTAGACTCCACTCTTTCCCTCTCCACAAAAGCAATAAATATAGCCAAATTTTATAACTCTACAAATTTATTGATATATGAAAGGTTTTGGATGCTTATAAATTTGAAAGGAACACATTTTGTTGCCAACATAACATAAAAGAGAAACAAAAAGAGAATGGGAGCATTCGTGAAATTTTTATCCATTACAATGATGTTGATTTGTCTACTGTGTATCACTAGTATATTGATAGTATCTCAAGAATATCCCTACAATAAAAATGTTGTATGCAGTGAAGATGGTGACTGTGAGAAGGAGACTGATGTATGCTTTGACAATAGAAAATGTGGTTGTAAGATGCTGGGATATTTTTGTTACATTGATCCCTGTGGTAGCATTCCGTGTGACACAGATTGTGACTGGAAGGAAAATGAGGATGTGTGCTACGAGAAGGGAAAGTGTGATGGGTGAGGATACTATTGCTATCCCAACTCTAATTAATCTACTCCTCCTCCTTCATTGATTCTTCTCATGTGTTTCTATGAGATTTCTTCAACTTCTCAAAATAAATTAAGTTAGACACTACAACCAATCTCTTTATTTCTTTGCTCCTATGTTTCTATGAGACTTCATGAACTTCTCAAAGTAAACAATCTATTGACATATGCAAAACAATATCAATTATTGTTATTATGTTGTATGTTGATAGATTGTAATGACATTTCATATTTTTTTCTTTTAATGATGTCATATATATGCATTGGAGACCAAGTTGGATGAATTGACATATTCTTTTAAGAAGCAATATGTGGTGTTCTAAACATGGTTATATATTCTGCATCGATATGAAACCAAGATATCTATTAACTTATCAAGTTTTAGTTATGTTCTTACAATATGATTATCTTAATAATGAATCATAGAATGTAATTTGATCATTTCATCAGAATATGATTCAATTGTGTTGAATGTTTTCATCAATGATCCACTCTTTGAGATTCATCTCAAAATATATATTATAGTGATAAATCATTCTAATGATAATCCATAGAATGTAATGCAAATACTTCTACACATTCAAATCTGAAAGTTGTATATACTTTTTGATTCATTTCAAATATACAATAGAATTGTATCGAAAACAAAGATAAAATATGATTGCAAATAAATAGAAACAACATAATACCTTAGAGAGGAATAATTTGAGGCAATCCCATAGAAAGCCATTCTTTTGAATACTTCATATACTGCAACTAAATTTCATAAATCAATGAGTTTTCCTTTTAAAAGTACACATGAATTCTAATAGCAATATCATAATTTGATACAATTCAAATAATATCACCTACTTATCATGAATCTATCAATTAAAACTCTACAAAACACCTTTCAATTAACTAAACTTGCTAATGCAAAATTGTAGATGTGAATGAAATCATACCATTTATTTGATAAACTTAATTTGATTGACTCCAAAAGTAGTTCACACGTACATCTAAACCTTGAAAGATTTGAAACATAACGATCAAGAAAAAAATTCTACCTTTGAAGCACAATGACTAGTTGCAACCTTATATGTTGCCAAGATCCACCTTAATGGTGTTTCATGAGAAGCTATGAACATGAGCTTTCTATGTATTGAAAATGTTTTAGCCTCCTTAAAACTACTATCTTCTTCTTTTGAGGCCTCCTCCTTTGGACATGGAAGGAAAGAGTCTCCTAAGCTCTTAGGCATGAAAATCTCTACAATTCTTGTCTTCCCAATAGTAAGCATGTAATGCCCTGCCAAGGGATTCAAAAGAATTAACCTAAAGTTTTACTAAGTTTGCCAAACATTTTTTTTAAAAAGAATAACATACAAAAAAATCATAAAGTACGAGAAGCAATAACATACAATCATACATAAGCAAACATAATAGATTAAATTTCTTAAGAATCCCAAGATGTTGAATCACATTTAAATTTAAATAATTTACTAAGTCCAATAAATAACACATCCACATAAAAGAATAACTACAAGTCCAATCCATTTAAATAATATACATTTTTTTTTGAATGCCACTTGGCGATAAAATTTGGAATGCACAATCATCCATTGTACATGTCACATGGTATGAAAGGCTGAAAGAATATATACATTTATAAAATAGATTACATCATCCCTTTCAAATCCATAAAACAAAGTACAATACAATAAGTGAAATCATCCATCATAAAGATATAACCATCCATCATAATACAAAAAGATAGAACGAAAGGAAATGCAGACAAGGAAATCCAACCATGGCATTAATGGATGGATCTCAATGGTAAAAGTAAAAAGCACTACCATCCAACCTCGTGGTAACGCAAAAAGGTCCACTCCCATCACACTGAGGAGATAGTCTCAAGTCCCAAATAGGATATCAATTCCAAAAAACAAAGTAATATCTATGTCAAGGAAATCCCTAAAAGTAATCTAATTCAAAGGTTCCAAGATAAATCGACATCTAGACCTAGAGGCAAAAAAAGACATGTAGGAAATCTATACTGCTAGTGGGAAAGTGTCATTGCATGAACCAACTCTAAGGTTACCCAGCTAGTCTTTTAATCCTTCGCCCCCCTAGTGACTCAATGCGGTGCTAATATCCTTTCATACTGACAAGGCATACTAATGATGCATGGTCACAACCAAGCATCCTCTCTACTCCCATCCTAGCCTGTACTACCACTTGAGGCATGGGCAAGGAAAACAAAGACTCTTATTAGGTTCATTTTACCATCATTGAGTGTAGTGCTATCACTTATTAACTACTTACAATGGGTTACTCTGGTAGCCACTTTGGGCCTCAGCCTCCATTGCAAGCCATTTCCCAACTTAACATTTAGATTACCTACCCTAGGCTCATAAAAGTACAAATCAAAGAATCAAAATTGTCATCTCATCCTAATACAAGTGATTGGAAAGCATCAAAAGATAACTCACAATAACACCTTAGTCCTTTGCAAGCAACTGGAAAGCATCCCAAAAATAAATGATCAAAGATTCAAAGGTTAAGTCAAATAGGTCATAACATTCCTCATGTTATTACACAAGAACACTGAAAGCAATAACAAGCAATAAATCCAAACTCATCATAAAGCATACCTGACACATTATGATGGTTGAGTTTAAAAAGATCGAGATCAAAACATCATCATAACATCATAAACATAGAACTCCCGAGCCTTTGGTAATTGTTGTGGTCTCCACAACACATGCCCCATTCCTAGTGAGGAATGGGGACCCCCTACCTTTTTTTGACTCCCGAACTCACAGTTTGAGAGTCGGGAGAAGAAAAGTTTTGTTAGATGTTAGAATTTAAAGAGTCAAAAGGTCAAAAAAAAATTTTAAAAAAATTGAAAAAATAACAAAAAATAAAAAAATTGAAAAACACAAAAAAATAAGAAAACTCGAAAAAATTTACAAAAAATAATAATAATTTTTTTTTTGTGCTTGCTCATTAATGTGGCGCACGCTCGCACCAATTTGCATCACATGTTTGCATCACCATTGGCATGCATGCATGACCATTGGCAGTGCACGAATGCACATTATGTGCGCCACGTGTGCCAATGTGCACACCACACACATGATCATTGGTGCTGTGCTGCCACATGCATGAACATAGGTGCCTTGCGCACGAATGTGCGCACTATGCATTCATGACCATAGGTGCCACACATGTGCCACCTTGCACTGCGCGCGCTAAATTGTGCTACGCACGCCAAGCTCACTCTACATGCTACCTTGCACCATGCATCACTAAACTCACTGCACCGCTCCTCATGCATGCATGCCACACCTCCCCATGGTGCACTTCGATGCGTGCTCACCACCAAGCTCACTCCACATGCGTGTCACACCTCCCATCGACCTGCAGTTTTGTTTGAGTAGCTAGTGTGTCTTAATTATGTATTTTCAACTCTACGGACTAATGTTTGCTTCTTGTTGTAGGAAAAAATGGCATCGTCAACTTGTCGGGGTCATAACTTTTGACTTGAGCCTCAGAATTTAGAACCGCTTACAACATTGGAAAGAAGAACTGAAGATCTAATTTTAGTCCCTAAGATAGTGAGCATTTGGCTGCTTAGTTTTAGGGACTGATGAAAGTTTCAACTTGAAATTTTGAGCAGAAGACCTACAAAAAAGCCATTTAAAAATGCCTAGAAAAATTTGCAAAAAAAAATATGAAAAAGTTTCAAACATTTGATCATCTGGATCACTTGGTTTCTTGCCAGGAAGGATAGGGCAGTTGGAGAGAAGACAAAGGTCGAAGATATACAGGTTGGACACATGAAGTGGAACAGGTTCCTCATCTTATGCAGCTATTAATAGCAAGATTCAACACATGTGCCTTAGGATTTTAGATCGAAGAAGCAAAAGAAGTTCAAGTTTATGAAAGTGATTGGCTATAAAGAGGGTATAAACCATCAAAAATGGGAAAAGAGCATATACAAAAAGTGATCTAAAACACCATTTGAGCAAAACCAAAAAATCATTTTCAAAATTAACAACTTTGATTTTTTGGTGATTTGAGCTATCGAGGTGTGCAGCTTCGTAGGTATGGAGGTTTGTAGCTCCACATTTTTGAGCTCTATAGCACCGCAATTCAGAGGTGCACCGACAGTTGACTGTCAGTTTGAAAAATAACACTTTCCATGCATCGAGAGGGCATTCTGATGGCGAGTTAACTCTGACACATGCCTAGTGAAGGGCCAGTTTCCATTTTTGATGCCTCCATACACTTCCACTTCAACTGATGGCCTCCTCATACTTTCTCTCTCTCTTCTTCTTTGTTTTTGACATGTAAAGGGCTCACACATCCAATTAATGAATAAAATATGGATGGAGTCCCTCTAAGCACTAGTTAGATTTTCAGTTTGTATATATTTAGTTTTTTTAATGTTTTAAAAGCATTTTATTGCATCAAGATATCTCTCACTCTCAGTGAAAATTGAGGAGAAAATTTCTTATAAATACCCCATTGTAAAATGTAACAAGGGTCACCGTTATTATGCAATAAAATTATGCTTTTGGTGCTAACATTCAGAGTGTAGTTATTCTTGCCTGAATGTGTCATTGTTTTGTGGATTTTATTCATGAGATTGTGATTGAGCCAAAGGTTTATTGTGTTGTTTCTAGATGTGTGATCTTTTAGTTCTGGTGTTTGCTACAGATATATGAATTCTGTTGACATAATGAGCTTGAGAAGAGATCACCTGATTGTGTCTACATAGCTTTTTGTCTTGCATGAGCACACTTTTCGTGGCCTTGCGATTTGATGAAGAGTGAAACATCATTCAATTTGTTAAAGATTCTCATTGACGATTGCATCAGTGGATTCTAGGAAGTGCTACTTTTGTTTTCATTAGTTTCCTATTGATTTCTTCGAAGGTTTAACTCATAGCGTGTTGTGTTCTGTGGCTTATGTCCATTTAGGAATTTCAATTTCAAGTCATTTGATTTCATGTTATTTTCTTTTAGTTTCATTATTTGCTTTGCTAACGCCCTATTAGAATAGGACCTCATAGTAGCTACATTGTTAGAGTTGCATTCATTGAGAAATAGAAAATACAAAAAATATTGTTCTTTTGGTGTGATATTTTGAGACAACAAAGATATTTACTTCAATTTTGAGATAAAAGAGTTTTTAGAACCAGCAAAGGCCTCCTTGTGAAAACTCACATTTATCTTCTACTAAGAAGATTTTGGTACGTCGCAAGACAAATACTGAACCTTGGAGTGGATCCTTAAAAAGATTTTCTTTTCAAGAGAGGAATTACAAATGGATTCTTGCCATTGACCACCATGCAAAACGAATGCCCAACAGTAACACAACCTAATTTTTCAACACTCTAGTCCATTCCCAAAATTGACATACAAGAAAGCACTAACAACTAGTGTAATTCACAGTTTTATTTGATTTTGAAGACACACAGTCTGAGTTTATAGTTAGGCTTAAGTTGTCCATTCCATTGTAGATTTTTGGTCTGATAAGGTTTACTATATTTCTCCATAAGCTTAACCCATTTTACATTTAACTATGAATACATCGTTACCATAACTCGCAAAACAACATTATCTCTAAAATGATCTTAAATTTTATGTAATAATTATTAAATAATTAATCCACAATTATTTGATATTATTAAAATTTTAAATAGAAATTCCCATTATCAATTTATAACATTCCATCGACAATTAATTAATTAATTAAATTAATTGTTATCACTATATTTCAATAATAACTCTTTTAAAATTGTTTATCATCCTTTAAAATTATTTATCATATATAAATAAATAAATAAATAACTTTATTAATAAATATATTAATATTTAATTAAATCATATTTAAACTAAATTAAATTTTAATTAAATTAAAATTTTAATAAATTAATTATAATATAATTTAAAACTTTTAAATAATATAATTTTTTATTTTAAAAAAAATTGAATTCATAAAATAAAAATAAAAAACACGTTTTCTTTTTAAAAGGTCCGCCGATTTTTGACCCCTGTGGCCACAGGTGTTACTATTGGTCATGTAGGAGTACCACCTACCACATGCAAAATTTATTGGCCATGGGCAGGGAGGTTGGGGTGTGGGGATTAATGGCCCCACCCCCACCTCAATATTATTATTTTATTAAATATATATTTTATTATTTATTTATATATATATTTTTAAATGAACCCCTAAAGAATATATATATATATATATATGCATATGTATATATATATATACATACATATATATATATACATATACATATATATATATATATATACATATACATATATATATATACATATACATATACATATACATACATATACATATACATATACATATACATATACATATACATACATACATACATACATACATACATACATACATACATATATATATATATATATATATATATATATATATATATATATATATATATATATATATATATACATATATACATATACATATACATATACATATACATATACATATACATACATATACATACATACATATATATATATATATATATATATATATATATATTTTAAAAGTACTAACAATATTCTGATAGGGAAAATATCACAAACCAATCAAATTTTCAATCTAAATTTTCCATTTCTTTTCAAACCCTTCCCAATTTAACTAACAACTTTTAAACCTACAGAATGAGGGTTTTACTGATTTTCAATCCTCACATATACAGAAGTACTTTTAAAATATATATATATATATATATATATATATATATATTTAAAAGTACTAACAATATTCTGATAGGGAAAATATCACAAACCAGTCAAATTTTCAATCTAAATTTTCCATTTCTTTTCAAACCCTTCCCAATTTAACTAACAACTTTTAAACCTACAGAACGAGGGTTTTACTGATTTTCAATCCTCACATATACATAAGACATCAATATGAATCACAATAATTCACAATGAAAGATTGAAATATTCATCACAAACAAATTTTGGAAAATAGATTTAGACAAGAATATCGAATTACATAATTCATTAAGCGAAATAAACACAAGACCTTACCTAAGTCTGATGCTAATATGCAACCACCCAAAGATTATGAGATAATTCTCTTTTCTCTCAAAACCTTCTCTTTGAAAATTCCCTTCTCCAAAAAATCCAAGTCCCTGGAAAATGACCCCTCAATTACTTATAAGGAGTTCTCACCTAAATATGGGGCACTCATTGTGCAATCACTCGAGGGAACTCCTTGATCACTATCCTTTAACTCTTTATTAACTTTTCTTTTATGTTTTCATGCACTCTTTTTTCAATATAAAATATCTTTATTAAATTTACTTGCTTTCACTTTTAATTAATTTATTATATTTTAATCTCATGCATAAGCTTTATGCAATTTAATTAAAATAAACTTTATTAAATAATTGCATACTCTCTCTTAATAAATTTTAAAGCATTTTTAGGAAAGAGCCTACAACGCATTGGTAAATTGCAAGCCTCTCATCGGAGAGGTCTTGGGTTCAAATCTACTCGCGATTAACACATAATAATAATTAATCTTCTTAATAATAATAAATAACTTAGGATTTGGCCATTTACCTATCAAAAAAAATTTAAAAATAATAATAATAATAATTTTAAAAAAAAGCGTTTCTTAACATAATATTTATTAACTTAAGTAATAATATTTAGCATTTATTTAAAAATGATCTCCTAAATATATTATTATTAAATTAATTAAATATTATTATGCTCTCAAAATAGAACTATAATTTTCTTTTTAAATTTTATTTTTTTATTAATTAATTTCCAATTAATTAAATATAATTAAATATAAAAATTATCTTAATAATTTTTCATTAAAGTAAATCATTAATTAATCTTTTAATTTGACTTAATTAATAGAAAAACTACCAAAGACCTAAAAGACAAAATATGAAAACCCATCATAAAATACAACATACAAAATCAAACTCAAGGGTTGTAACCACGAATTTATGTTATATGACGAATTTAGAAGGGTAATCATCTTAGATAGTTGTACTAATTTTTTCTAGGACAATTGGTTTAAAGGTTAGGATTTGGACTCAAGAATTTATCTCCCCTCTCTTACCATTGAGATATTGCGATAGGGTATGCTCATCTTGACAATTCAAGGAAGTCGATACTCAATACCTGCAATCTATATAAAATCCACGCATGTACAAACACATATATTCTAAACTAAATAGGAAATGGCAGGAAGTGGTGCATCATGTAGATCCCAACTAGTAGGTGACTACGATTCCCTTCCTTAACCACATTAGAAACATCATACATAAAGAAAACATACATGCACACCATACACATGCAGTATGGGGTAAGTATCCCTAAAAAACATGTACAAATAATCCATCTAACTAACATCATTAAATAACTAGAATCACTGTAAATAATCATCATCAAAGTATAATCATGCATACATGAACTATTTGGTACCAAAGTAGTCTCATCATATAATCAACTGAGTATGAAAACAATAACTAATAATCTAGAAAGAAATGTTTTAATCATCAAGCATAAACATAAATTGGCCTAAAAGAGTTTGGAAATAATAACTGAATGTAAACTAGGAGCAGCCACTACAAAGCAAAAGTGAGATAAATCCCAACAACATCAATTCTGCAAACAATTTAGAAGAAATCAAGTTAAATACTTTAATTATGTTATTTGCATTGGATCATGATTTCTCATTGTTGGTGTAAATATGTATTTACTATTTACACTTTACTTAAGTTTACTTAGGTTAATGCATTATTTAATTATTTATTAGTTAGTCACCTAGGAGCATGCGTACTCTTGTGAGTTGTCATGTTGACAACACAGGAGTTAGCACTCTAATTATGCACATGGTGTCTACAACATAGGAGTTAGCACTTTATTTGAGCACATGGTGTCTAGAACATCTCTACATGTGAGACACCTTGTCATCCTTATCCTCTCATTGATGCATGCATATTCATGCACAATGGAGGATGTGTGCTTAGTTGTCATGCTTATCTCCTAGTTCTTTCTAGAACCATTCTAGATGCATCTTAGAGGCCTTTATATACAGGCACTCCTAGTGTGTATGTACATGACATGACATAATAGAGAGCATTTTCATTATTGTTATTTTGATAATAAGTTGTTGGTTTATTATTGTGCTTGTTCTTGAGTTCCTTGATCTTGGGTGAATTTTTCTCTAAAGCAAATTCTTACATGGTATCAGAGTTTGGAGAATTTCTTTTCACATATCCATAGGAGACTGATCTTGCTTCACCTCTCTAAGGACACCTCAATTCAAGTCTAAAGTACCCACAACTATTGAGAGCATCTAGAAACAAAGCAGACCTTGCCATTGCATCTGGAACATCGATTCGATGAAAATCGACTATAAATTTGCCTATGTTGGGCCATAGTCAATTTTGAGACATTTTTTTTGCAAACTAGCACCCGAAGGCTTGAATTGCAATTCTGGTATGATCTCATCAAATCTATATAATTAATTTTTAGATCTACATTTTTCATTTGCATCTCCTTTGAGATCTGCAAATTTTTTTTTTTAGATTTTCATTATTTTTTCAGAAAAATTAGCCATTAGGCCTATAGTAGAGATATTTTGCAGGTGAATATTGGAGCTTACTAGTGCAAATCAGATATTTGCATCACATTTAGAAGGTCAAAGAACCCCTAAATTGACTTTTGTTTCACTAAATTGAACATTTGAGGTGAAATCTAGAGTCATTTGATTTTTGGAGGCACGACAGTGGCGATTTAGGAAAAATAATTACATTAGTGATTTTCAAACAACGATATCTCCCTCATACGGACTCCTTTTTTCGAGATTTTTTTTTTGTTTTGGGATAGAATTTTGTGATCTACACATTGGTGCAGGTTGTTTGAGACCTTTGTTCTTGAATTTTTTTGCAAATTGCAAATCCCAATTTTTTCCACTTTAAATGCTTAGTACAAGCTCATCTAGACACATTTTTAGGTTCCATTTTTTTGAAAGTGCTTAATTTTTTATTTACTTTCTAGATTTGGAATCAGATTATAAGCTTCTATGGACAAAAATACTACTTTCAGAAATAGGCCATAAATTGGCAAGTGACTATAAAGTGTCAAATCATACATTAGGGGGGGTTTCCTTGATTCTCTCTTGCATTTTGGGAGGTGCATATATTTATTGATCTCATGGAGTCTTGTCACATATGCTAGTCTAGTTTAAGATAGAAGTTGACACAGAGGAACTATAAAAAATGGTGTGCTTTGATGCCTGATCATCTAAGAGAACATCAGGAAGTGATTTCTTATCTTTGCTCAAAGATACTGCCACCTAGTCCTAATTGGGAAGATCATCTTCATCATCTTATTCACTTTATGTATAAAAGCAAGAGTAAGGAATCTTTTTCTCCTCTTCTTATGGCAAGTTTTCCTCATGATGTTTGGATGCCTCTTTGGGATGCATATGGAGATCCATGAGTTTCTCCATTTCCAAAGGACATTCTATCTTTTGTAGCTTTAGTAATGGCTTCTCCAACTCTAGATGAGATCTCACCTCCTATTGCTCCTATTGATTCTACTAATCCAGTTCCAGCCATAGATGCTCCTAATTTAGTGCAACAGGAAACACCATGTCTTCCTACTTTAGCTTCATGAGATGAATTCCTTCCAAACATTGCAAGGCTGTTTGTGGAGTCTCACATTGAAGATGTAGGAGACATTATTGATGATATTCGTCTTCTCTTTGTTGAGGTGAATACTTCATCTATTGCCATCGTGATAGGTTCATGTACTTTAGCTCAGCAGGGTACACCTTGTCTTCCAGCTCCAGCATCAGTGGATGACTTCTTGACAGATATTTCAGGTTTGTTTGTGGGATCCCACATAGCAAATTTGGGAGACATCATTGATGATATATATCTTCTCTTTGATGAAGAATATCCTTCTCCAGTTGTTGTGATGGCTCACTCTGACCCTCATGTCAATTCTCTACATGATTAGCCTTTATAGGTTGATATGATTATGGATCCTTATGTACAATAGTTGCAAGTGGTCCATAGTTGGTTCTTTTGGATAGGTTCTACATCCATCCTTTCTAGATCTACCCTCATTCTTTTTAGCAGTATTGGAAGTAGTGATTATTAGTATCGACACAGGAACAATTGAGAAAGTTTCAGAGACATCATTTATCTTCAAGATTCTTTCTACGCATAGGGGAAACATCTCACCTATACCTTTGCCATTGTTTCTTCCAAAGGGGAGGAACATTATTTAGCAGTCATGGATCAACTTCTACATTGGAGCAGCTATTGCAGTATGTACATGGGTACCTAACATGGCCTA
>CM053785.1:607903509-608278509 GCA_028749045.1 Cupressus sempervirens
GCTGAAAATGAGATAAACTACAAGGAGATTGATACCACAAATATATTTGCCAATGGAGACATTAAAGAATTTGATGCAGCAATAGCATAACTGATGGAGAAAAACAAAGATCAAGAAAATGAGATAAGATTTCTCAAGATGGAACATGAAACATAGGCCATAATATTATGTGAAATCACTGAACAAAAGAAAAGAGCAATTGAGGACAAAGTCATGATGGAAGATGACAAAAGAAATCTTGCAAACAAAGTGGAAGAAAAGAGTACTAAATTAACAAGGATCTCAAACATGCAGATGGATACACTCACCCAAATGATGAACCTTCATCATGAACTAAGTCTGAAAGACATTGAGATCTCTACACTAGAGATGCAGAATGAACAATTGCAGAATGACTTGAGACGAGAAAAGGAAATCTCAGAGAGCTTCAACAAACCCAATGAAGCCATCAAGTATTTTGAGCAATTGCTGAAATCCCCAAGATCAACCCATGATACATCAGGACTTGGATACAACAACACTGAAGTTGGAGAATCATCAAAGAGTGTTGAACAAAGAAGTGACAAAGGTAAGAATTCAAAACCCACTTGTCATTACTGTAATAAGAAAGGGCATACTGCTAATGTTTGCAGGAGTAGGAGAATCAATTAGCCAAACACACATAAAAGCAAGAGTTATTGTTACAAGTGCAAAATGCAAGGACATATGACACAAGATTGCAGATCCAATGTCACAAGGACACAAAGATTTGATGGAAATTGTCATAATTGCAAGAAGTAACTACATAGGTCATTTGCATGCAGATCAAAGCCTATGCGGACATCAAATCAGCCAGCAAAAATAAAAGGAAATGAAAGTCATTATCATTGGGATTACAACACTAGGTACAATTGTCACTATTGTCAAGAATATGGACATATACCCCAGAATTGCATAAGAACACATTTTAGGGGGAACTATAAAAGATGGTTGAGTCAAACCACATGTTTCAGTTGCTTGAAAATTGGTCATATCAGTAGGAATTGCCCAACAAGGTCAAAGGCACCAAGTTCTGAGTTCAACAATAGAAAGGAAAAGATAGATGTTGAACACATCAGGAGTGAGATGAATAAGACATGGAAGAAGAAAGATGAGTGCAGCACATCAAGTGCAGAGATCACTTCACCTAATGGGTCAAGTGATCACACTTCATCTAATTAAGCAAGAATGGGTGTGTGGGACTGATATACTAAGTTATATCATACATCAGTCCCAAGACATAGAAGAACTGCAAAGAAGAAATCAGCATAAGCAAAGATGCTAAGTCAAAATTGAGAATCTTGCAAAATCTACCAAAGTTGTCTTTAGGTGCCGAGTTGCTAATAGTGACCGAGTTGATAGTTGATGCCAAGCTATGAAATATCAATGGGAGTCGAGCGAAGTGAAACAAAATGGGTGTCGAGTCATGTTGAAATCCTTCAGATGCCGAGTAGATAGTTGTTAGCACACTGAGCATTAATTGCTCTATTTTGAAGGGTATGTAGGTCAATTTTTGATCATTTCTCATCATTCAAACACAAAGAAAAGATGAAAAGAGCATAGAAGATCAAGGGCAGCTTAAAAGTCATTTGCAAGTATTTCCACAGTGATCCAGGACGAGTTTCTTTGATTTGAGGTATTTTGCTTGTGTGCCAAGCTATGCAGTGTTTATAAAATTGTTTAAACTGTAAACCCTAGTCTGGCAAACAATGGCATCTGGGTCTGGAACCACTAAGGGAAAAGAGAGTCATGAAATATAGTTAGTTAGTAATGAAGTTAAGCAACCAGAATTCAAGCCCATTCTAGAAGTTGCATACAAGAATGATCCCGCAGGTGCAGTTGTCATGGTCCAAGATGTTCGTAGATGTTACAACTGCAAAATTGGAGCCATAGGAGATCTAGAAATTTATAATGCATATGAAAAGCTATGTGAGAACAAAATACTGAAGGATGAGTTCTCAATAATCAAGAGAAAGGGATTGACCAAAACCCTAGAGTTTCCAACTATTTTCAAAGCTGAATGGGTATGTATAGTTTTGAGCAGAATACATGATGGAGCCTTTTGGTTAGAAACAGGGCCAGTGAAATTTACCAAGAAAACTATTCATAGGGTTACTAGTATTCCAACCCTAGATTGGCCAAAGACCTTGCGTAGTGACAAAAAGGAAGTAATAGAGAGAAATACCGATGCTAAATGGAACAATAGGGGAGTGACCCCTACTAGATTTTGCTATGAGAATCATTTCACACAAATTCTATTATTCAAGCAGGTTAAATAGTGTGCCTTGTATAGTAGTTGATGTTGCATACAAATTGGTTAAAAAGGATCATACCTATGATCTAGAAGAGCTCATGTTTCAATAGATTAATGAGAATCTAGGAGCTATAAGGAAGAGCAAGGGAGCTCACTGCAAATTTGGATCAGTTTTGGTGTGCATGTTTTTCTATCTGATGAAAGAATTCCCTTCTGTAGGTAAGATGAAATGGAATCCAGATAAAATAATTGTTGAACAGATCAATGAATATATTGAACAGATGGGTGATAATTTTGATGCCCAAATGACTAGCTACTTTGAGGACTTCAAAAAGTCCATGAAACAAAGAATGAGCATTCCAGTATCATTGACTAAGAAATATGAAAAAGACATTTTTTTTCTTGTAGATATTGATTATACTTATATACAGGTAGTCATACCTAGAGTGAGATGGCTTAAGCCACTAGGTTATGAACTCGATATTGATCAAGCCTCTACAGCAATAACAGCTCTCCTTGCTGAAGAAGTTGACAAGAATACAAAAGCCTTTGGAACTTATAATGTTGTAAAATCAAGGGTGGTAACATATTTGAAAACTGCCTCAATAATAAAGAAGAAAGAAAAATTGGTAAGGAAAATCAAGAGAAAATTTGGTGTTGAAGGAGAAGGAACAAAAGAAGAGGAAGAAGAAGACATTGAAGATGAGGGAGATGAACCTCAAGGTCTGACTCAAGGGTTAGGAGAAGATAAAGAGGAAAGTGCTAAGGAAGAAGAAGCCGAGGAAGCACAAGTTAGAACCAAGGTCACAAAAAGAAAGGCCACAACTCCTCCTGCTCCTCAACCCAAGGCAAAGAAAGTAGCTGCTCTTGCACAAAAGAGACCTACTACAAGGGCTACAGCACAAAAATCCCAAGAGGAGGCAAAAGAGAAGAAGAAAGCTTTAAAGAAGACTGCTATTGAGCCAAAGAAGAAAAGAAAATTTGTCGCCCAGCCTCAAACAAATGAAGAGAAGACTGAGTCAGAGGACAATAGCCAATTTCAAGTGGTAAGTCACAAACCTCAGACTACCATTGATAAATTATGCTCAAAAATTAAGAATGATGATTTGAAAGGTTTAAAGAACCTAAATTTTTCTAAGCTCACCAAGGAGGAACAAAATAAATTAGAGGAATCAGTGTATGCTATGATGGCTGATTATAAGCACACACCTCTAGAGTTAGATGAATCAATGCCTAAGGAATTGTACAAAATTGTAGAGGATAAATGGCATTTTTGTTTGCAAATGGAAAGGGAGATAAGGGAATCAACATTAGCCAGGTTATTGCTTGATTTGACTAAAGATCAAATAAAAAATGCAGTTAAGAGGCATAACAATAGATTCACTCCCAAACATAGAGCTTTTATCATTTTGCAGAACAAAATTGAGGATCTAGTTACAAAGTCCACAAGATTGTGGAGGATAATTTACAAGAAAACATAAGATGTTTACAATGAAGAATATAAGGCAGAGGCAAGTGCCAAGAAAAAGAAGAAGGTTGAAGAAGAAAAAGAAAAGGAGTAAGTGGAGAAGAAAGTTGAAGAACAAAAGGAAGATGAAGAGGCACATAAAGAGGAGAAAGAGGAAGAGAAAGATACAACTGAGCAACAAGATCAAAGTGTGCAAGACACATAGCTATCACCTCCTAGTCCTCCTCATGCCATCATCACACCTACAGAGATTGTCAAAATCAAGGATGTTACAGACACTTCTAGTCCAAACATCAATCCATTAACTACAAAGGATTTAGCAAAAAATCCTTGACCAATCAACACTAGTATCAAAACTGTGTTCAAGTCCTATATTGGTCAGTGTTGATGAATTGGAGAATCCAGTAGCTAAAACAAAGGCAGTCAAGGTGAAAACACAAGAACCACCTTCGACCATACAACCTACTAGTATTCTATTCCTTCCTCCACCACCTCTACCAAGTGTAGTCATTGATACACTTCAGATGCCAAGTACAGCAGTAGGGGAAGTCAAAAAAACATTTGAATAGCTAGTAAGTTCAATCCCACCTAATGATCACCAAAAGGATAAACAAGCTGGAGAAAAAGATGAGGCAAGTAAGAAGGAGGAGTCTACAATACAAACATTGGTTGCATTACCCAAATCTCGTACTACAACATAGACTCTTTAGCAGCTGAGCACTGATAGGTTACCATTACAAATCAGGACACCAGGCTTGAGCTCATCAAGGGCAGTCAGGAAACTTCACTATGGAGTTTCTGAGCTTGATGAAGAAATAAAGATTCCACATTATGAATCCAGCACTCTCACTAGAGAGGAGATCAATGAAATTCAAAGTGCATTGGATAGAAGAAGGAGACAAGAAGCACTAAGAAGAGAACAAAAGCACAAACATACCATGAATGAAATCAAAGACATATTCATAGGAGCTTTCAACTTAAAGTCTCTAGATGAGTCAAGGCCAATCATAGAGCAACTATCTGATATAGTTGACCAGGTGACTAGTGAAGACCAGGATATAGACACCAAATTGTTGGAATGGTCAGAGAGAAAGTTCCAAGGCAAGGTAAATAATAAAATATCTGGTGATATAGCACTATCACAAGTGGAGCTGGCTAAGAAAATTGAAATAGTCAAAACTATACTTAGAAACATATTTTCCTTGTACAACGAGTTGTGTGATTTTTCCACATTCACATAGGACACTAGCTAGAAAATACTGAGCTTGGAGAGAAATTTAAAGATTTCTAGCATGTAACTCCCCACAAATCCAACTCAGAGTGAGAAGCATTTTGCCCAATCACTTCACACACAAAGAGAGTTAGCTATCTTAACAGTAGAGGAGGCAAACACCAAAGCCAAATTGATGCAAATTCAATCCTCAATCACTCCTCATTTAGAAGTACTTCATAAGGAGTAGATGAATGTAGAAACAATCCTCAAGAAAGACCCTAATCTTTCTACATCTGATGGACTTGTACACCTAGCAGCAGAGATTGCCATCTAGTATAAGTCATTGGATATTGCACTAGCAAGTTGGGATGTAGCTCTGAAGGTACTCCTTGAAGTAAACAGTACATTTTTGGCCAAGTATGGAATTTCCCTATCGAAACCTTGACATAAGTGTCAAAAAGGGGGAGATTAAGTATGGGGGAGTTAAGTAAAGATTAAGTATGATGAAAGGGGGAGAATTTTGAAAATTTTTGATATAACATATTGGTCAGAATGTAGAAACAGGACAGAAGTCATTGAGTGTACAAAGCATAATCAACTCATAGGGAGTCATAAGGTATATTGCTATTTGTTCTTAAATTTTTTTAAGTAAATTAGAGGATGCATGAAATAATGTCAAGATCATAGGATATTAGTTAAGTGTTTTTTCCACTCATGTCAAAGGGGGAGATTGTTGGTTTAAAGAATAATTTTGACTGCTGAGTGTCAAATACACTTAACCATTTTTCACTATACATGCCGAGCAAAGAGTAGGAGCTGAGTCACAGTCATGTGCCGAGAAATCTAGTTTCATCAAGTCTCGAGTGATATCAAGTGCCGAGTAATATCAAGTACCGAGTGATATCAAGTGTCGAGTGATATCAAGTGCTGAGTAATATCAGGTGCCAAGTGATATTATGTGCCAAGTGATACAGTTTTGTTTAGGTGCCGAGCTATCCAAGAAACATCATGTGCTGAGCATCAGTAATGCTTCATGAGCCGAGTAACTCAGAATATCAGCATAAGAGTTTGTAATTGTATAAATTATGATGTAAACCATTTTTGTAGCTGACCCAAGGAAAATCTCAAAAGATCTAGAGATAACAACAAATCTTTCAGATTTCCTATGCAATCTGCATGCAGCCAATTGGAAAATTGGAAAGGCATGCAACCAATTAGCAAAAGGCAAGTATTGAGCAGGAAATTGAGATTCAATGTGGATCATAGATCCATATCTAACCCTAAATCTTCGAAGTCTTTTTAAGGAAGACAAAAGTCTCACTGTAATAATGATGGATGAAAGAGGGAGAGAAAAGTGTTAAGGGAAAAACATAGTGGAATTCAGTGAAAAGAGACATAGAGGGTAAGAGTAGGAATTTGATATTCAGTTGATCAGAACAAAGCAAAGGAGACAAACAAAAATTAGATCTTAGAGGATCAAAATCAAAGAGAGAGCCAGAACAAGTGCCTGCATTCAGCAATCAAGGATTGCAAACTATCAGGTTTATAATACCTAATACTCTCTTACCATTGTATTAGAAAGGAAACCCTATGTAGATAGGTTGGCTTAACAACTATTTGTAGATCCTTTTCAAAAGGTGATTAAATCCTTTAACAGGGTGACACTTCATGTAAAGTGTTTGTAAATCCTTTAACCAGGTCACTATTGACATAGTGTAAAGCCTTTAACAAGGTAGGCCTTTAACAGGGTAGACCATCAAAAGTGGTTGAAAAAATGTTGCTGCAGTAATTTTGTGGGTATCATCCCCATCCCAATTTTACCTTCTTATTTTTAGATAGTTTTTGGGTCACCCAATTCTAGCGTTATGTGTTGTTGATGCATGTATTAGTTTCATGTTTATTTGATGTGTTTACATGCATGCAATTTACTTTCAGTTAAAAGTTTTATTGGTTAAACTTCTGATTCACCCCCCCCCCCCCTCGCATAAGTATTCTTTCCATATTTGAATATTCCAACAGTCTATTAGAGATAATAGTGGCATCAAGTGATAGAGAGACCAAGTTATTTAGGTCATCCCAAGAACAGTTAAGGTTGAGGGACAACGTGAAGAAATAGTTTATGTCAAGAATTAGTATGATGTAAGTTTTGAGTAACACAGTTTAACATATTTGTTTGGAATGGTATAAAATCTTATATTAGTAGATTTTATCCAGTTGATAGGATTTTTTGAAGATCGAGGAGGTAATCAAGGAGATGATTATATGTTCAAAGTCAGAAGATTAGTAATCCCTAAGAAAGAGAATCCACCAATCAAAAAATGTAAGGACTAATAAGAAAAAGGATTGGTTCCCAATAATTTATTTGGATCTAGAAGGTTCACCAAAAAATATATTTAAGGAGATTCTATGACCTAATTCAATGCAATGAGTGTATGAGTATGTATGTGTGAAGAATCTGAATATATGTGAAGTTGTAGAGGTGAATTAGATTGTAGAGAGCAAGCAGTGTAGTGAAGCATTTTGAGAAGAGATAAAGGAGATCTATCATAGGAAGGTGATATCATATTTCATAGAGTAGATTTTTTATCGAGCATTGAAGTGATAATCAAAGTATCATGTATAAACATTCTAATAAGTGTTTTAGGGTTTAAATCTCTTAGTAGAGTAGCTTCAACATGCTTATGTAAATATCCTAATAGAATACTCACTTGATTGTGATGTAAAAATCATTTAACCATAGTAGAACCTAGCAGTTCTTTTAGCCTTTAACCAAGCATACCCTTTATAGGGTAGATCAGAAGAAGTGATCAATGCATTATAGCCTTAACATGCACAACTTTGTTGTTGCAGTATTGAAGATTTTGTAGGTCTCATCCCGACTACAAGTTTACCATCATCTTGGAGGGTTTATGTGTTACCAAATCTATGTGTTAATGTATTATGTGTTTATGAATCTACATTTATAAATTTAGAAGGCAGATATGATATTATGTTAATGTGAATGGTTACATTGATATGAGATGAATTTTAAATAAGAGTTTGTGTGGTGATATAAATATCTTTCATGATTGAAGTGGAAGAATTTTTATAGATCATAATTCACCCACCCTCTTAGTATCACACTTTCCATATTAGATTTCCAATGATTAATAATAGAGAAGTATACTCTTGGAATAATTCTAATCACCTAGGAGTTAAAGATCTTGGATATGGAAGCCTATAAAATGGGAAAGATCATTGAGAACTAGAAGATTGATGTTTAGCTTTCATATGAACAAGTCAAGGCCATAAAGGAAACATTAATGAAATCCTTAGAGAGAAAGAAGGAGATGGAAATACAATAAATGACACCCAATACAAGGAATATACTATTGATGAGATATTTGATGAAGGAATTTATAGTGAATCTAATGTAGTAATAGGAAATTTGTTAGAGAGGAATAGTACTTTAAATTCAAAAGTCAGAGCATTACGAAGAGAACATGGAATTCTATTAAGACTATGTGAAGTGATCAAAGGAAAGAAAAAGGCTAAAGAAGACAAGGCATTGGCTTAAGAAGAAAAGAGATAGTTGGTTAGAAGACTTGATGAAAGGACTAAAGAAGTATAGAAACTAGCCCATAATCAATTTGACATGCTCAATTAGTTGCTAAGTGTAAATCATGAGATTGCAAGAAAAGAGTTGGAGACTATAAATTTGAAATATGATAATGATAGATTTATAAATCAATTGAATGTTGAAAAGTGATTTGTTTAGAGGTTGAATAAACCTAAAGAAGCTATGAGATTTTTGAATGAACAGATGAATGCACCAAGTAGACCTCATGACACCTCTAGACTAGACTATGTTGAGTTCCTATCAAGTGTTGTGTAAGGAGAATCGTAAAAGAAAGAAGAACAAAGGAATGTGAATATAAATCCAAAGAACAAGGAGCCTACATGCTATACTTTTGGAAAACCAAGCCATATAACAAGCATTTTTTGGAGCAAGATTGGGAAGTAAAACATTAAACCCAAATTCAATAGTTATGTCTTTACTTGCAACAAAAATGGTCATCAAGAAAATGAGTGTAGATATAAGGTCAATATAGGACCAACTACTTCTAGATTTGAAGATTAATGTTATACATGTTAGAAGTGTGGTCATAAGTCACAAGATTATACATCTAAACCTAAAGGTCAAGGAAAGTCACCTAAGAAAGGTAATACCCTAGATTGGGATTATATTGTTAGAAATAGGAATTACTGGGGGGGGGGAGTGAATTAGTAATTTGCAAACTTTAGCCCCTAACTATATATTATTAATTACTTTAAACCCTACATAAGAAATTAAACAAGTAATGCTAAATAGTAATAGTAACCATGCACAAAGATAACTCATAACACTATATTTTGTTAACTAGGGAAACCCTAGCCAAGGGGAAACACTAATGGGGATGATACCCACTAGATAAAATATTGATATATATGTTCCTTGTTAGAGAATGGACCCTATTAGGAGTCAATGAGAAAATTCAATATAGAGAGTCCCTGTTAGGAGACTTTTAATCCTTGTTAAGAGATTCCAACCCTACATTAGGAGTTGTGGTACAGTAGGTGCAACATGAGCCCACTACCCAAACATGCACTTCCAATTACAAGAAGAGCTCACTATCCAAACAAGTAATTAGATTGCTAATATATATGTGCTTTAACTTCTTTCTTTACTAATCTCTGATCTTCAGCTCAATCTCAGATCACAAAAATACCTTTACAAAACTTTGGATATATCACTTTACAAAAAGTTTGCATATTACAATAGCAAACAAATGATACACTTCTCTTCACAAAATGTCCTTTGCATAAATATCATGCCTTTACACAAATTTTTCTAGGTAACCTAAGCTCATAATATACTTTTCCAACTTACAGTAAACATGTAGGATGTCAACCCTAATTGGTCAAGTAATTATTTTGTAAACAAAATAATTCCTTTCCTTTAATTATGTTGTCCTACCTTATTGGTAAAATATGAATATTTATTTTTTGTATAGTTTGTATTGACTTTTGAAGTTATACACATCATCATCAATATGTATACTATCTCTATCTAACTTTGATAATCATAATATGACATCAGTAACAAATTACATACAAAACAATACACTGTTGTAAACCAATTTCCTACTTAGACAATTTCTTGGGTACCAAAAGCTAAGTATCTTTATTTATGAGGTTTCCTACAAGAATTTACATCATGTGTTTCTAGAAATGACAATAATTGCATATCTTCATTAGCCAATTTTCAACAATCTCCCCCTCTGGCATTGATGGCAATGAAATAGGAAAAATTAGCTAAGTATCAAATACTTGTCAAAAAAAATATATTAATCTTACATATTCTCCCCCTTACAATATGATTTCATACCATATAATTTTATCTTCTCTCCTTTACTTGATTTAAAAATTTTTTATTCATCTCTCCATGTTTGACATCAATGAAAAAGGTTAGAATGTCAAAAATTATTAAAAAAATTGTCCATCTACTATCAAAAATTATAATCATCTGCCTTAAACTAGTAGTATCTTTATGCAATCATCAAAACTTGACTTAAGATTGGTTAAACCTTTTATCCATGTATTCCTTGTTGATTCAGTAGAGGTGAGAATTCCACATAGGGCATATGATGCAATCTCAACTACATTAAGATTGAAGTGTAGAAATTTTGAGTAGGTGTCCTTGGCTTTGACACACTCCTCCAATTGTCTCTTAATAGGTTATCCTCAGAGCAATAGACTCTCTAAATTTCAACACTCTCTTCAAAAAAATTTCCTTCCAAAGTTTCAATCTCTTGATATCATAGTGAATACTGGCTACTTATCCTTCAAAGTCATCAATTTTACTAGAAGGTTGTTGTATCTAGCTTGATAGAGACTCTAGCTCATTTAGCTTCCCTTCAATCTTACTATCAAGATCATTGGTCAACTTATGAGATAGGGCACACTTGATGTACAGTACCCTTCAATCTTGCTAACATTTCTAAAGCTCCTTGATACATGTATCAAGACTTAGCAAATTGTTTTTGATGTTTTCACATATGTCCTAAATACATTAGCATTATGTTAAATATGTGTGTTTGACTCTGCAACATTCAAAAAAAAAATTTCTTCATCAAAAGATTTCAACATTGCATGTGCCTTTTATTTAGGATATACCTTTGTATGGTGGACTACCAGAGTACTATGTAATCTGTCAGTAACCTCCATTAAGGTTCTTTGTAGGCTCTTCATTGTTCTATTCTTCTAAACAAGTTTTGACAGAGATGAGATCAAGTTAGTTTGATCATCATCATCACTTGTTAGGCTAGCAAGTGGAAGCAGAGTAGTTGAAATTGAAGGTTTAGATTCATCTTTTGTTTGCTTCTTTTCTGCTACCTCTTTGACGCTTCTCTCTTCTTTCTCTTTCTCTTCTTTTTCTTTTCTTTCATTCTCTCTCTTTTCTTCCTCCTCTATTCTCTTCTTCTTATCTTCCTCTAATTTCCTTTTCTTTTATTCCTTAGCTCTTCTTTTCATCTCTTCTTCAAGGAATTTCTACTTGGCTTCTTCTATTTTCCTATTTTCTTCCTCTTCAAATTGTTTTAGTTGATCTTCAATAACATCGGTATGAGATTTAGGCTGTTCAAAACTCTCAAAAAGGTTAGTATCATCAATGTCAATAGTAACATTAGTCTTATCAATTTTCATTGTGTCACCACTTACTGATACTTTAGAGGTTCTAGGTGTTAGTGAGGTTGTTGCCTTAGATTTTGACATCATCTGATTGATGACCATAGTTGTTTCACTCCTTATTTTTTCCTTCTCACCGACCATAAAAGGAAATGTTCTCACCTTATTTCTTAAGTAAGGTGCCAGACTTTTCAATAGATTCTTGACTTCATCATCATTAGCCTTGCATATGGTCCTTATCATAGACTTCCAAAGTTTAACATCTTTTTCTTGAATTAGTGCCTTCTTTTTAATGAGTCTGTCATAGATCTTCTAATTTATTGTTCCTTCAATATGCTTAAGTTTCAGATTGTTAACTATAATATATATCATAGTAGAGATATCAATATGATCTTTCTCAATAGCATTATACAAGTCATAAATTTTTTTCATTTGAACAATATTCCCTTCATTAGCAATGGCTGAATTAATCTTCTCTATCTTCAGCTTCCAGGGTTTTCGAGCTTTTCCTATTGATTGTTTAGAAGTAGTTACTTTATCTACATGTTTAGCTTCTTCTTCTTGTTCTTCTTCTTTACTAGATTCTAGAATTGTCAACAATATCTTTTGTCTCTTTCCTAGTCTAGTGGATTGTTGATTGACTATTTTTGTCTTGGTGGTCATGGCTTCCACGAATCTCTTTGATTTCCTCTTCAGTTCACTTCGCTATACATCTAACACTGCTACATAATGAATTCTTTTTTCTAAAGATGTCTCTACAATAGACACTAATAAAGGTTGCACATATGTTATTCCTTGCTTCATGTTCTATCTAACTACCTATGACTTACTTTTTGTCATTCTAGCCTCTATTAAACATTTCTTCATTATTGTCTCTATTTTCTTGTTAGATTCTTTCTCTAAGGATGCTTGATGGTCTGATTGGATAATTTCTTCATAAGTCCCAAATCTATACTTAGCTTAGTCCTTCTCAGATTTCAACAATAAATCAATGTATGCAATTGCCACATCATCATTTAATTCATAACCTAAGGGATCAAGGAATGTTTTCAAAGGTTCTATAGCTTGAATGTGAGTAAAGTCTATATCATCCATAACACATATATCTTCTTTAAATCTTTCTACAATTGTAGGTGCAATTCTAAATCTTTGTCTCATCTCATTTTGAAATGTTTTCATTATCAAATTCTTGCTATCCAAGATTTTATTTGCTAGATTTCTTCTACATACATCTATGATCATCTCCATGGTACATCTCTCACTACTCATAATTTTAATAACTATTAAGTATTGAAATCTCTTAAGTACATGAAAGAATATGTGATTGATCAATGATTAAAATC
Source organism: Cupressus sempervirens (assembly GCA_028749045.1). Taxonomy (NCBI): domain Eukaryota; kingdom Viridiplantae; phylum Streptophyta; class Pinopsida; order Cupressales; family Cupressaceae; genus Cupressus; species Cupressus sempervirens. The sequence continues at coordinate 607,916,511 of CM053785.1, forward strand.
TAAGCACACCATTCTTAGCCTCTTTATATTCCCTAAGTTTTCAAGAATTTGCATTCTCAGAATTTTACTAAGGTTAACCTTTTCCTCTCAACACAAATCTTATATGCTGCATAGATGAATCCTGTTGACAATTCATTAATCTTAGAGCTTGCACATATGGAGTAGGCAATGATTCTACTTAGGAATCTTACATGATCTTGTTTGATGGTGCTAATCACCATAGCCTTCCCTTTATCAACTACTTTTTGTAGCTTTCAACCTTCTTCTTAACAATTTTCTCATGTATAGGTACACTACCTTGTTTGCTAAGACCAGTTACCTCATGAATAAGGTTGGCTGAAATATCAACTACATTGTCTTCATCCATAGTTTTCTATCATAAATTCTACTTAGTATGATCTATGTCCATTCTTCAGTGTCCAATTCTTGGTAGAAAGGATATTTGAAAAGATCTAGTTCTTTCAAATGTTCAAATCCAGGCTTCACAATCATATCATGGTTAAAGATTAATTCCATATCTTTGTTCATTTACTTGCTCCCAATATATTCAAACGTGATGTTAAGATAACTTCCTACATCTTCCAAATAAACTACATTGTTATGAGTAATGGATAATGTTTAGGGTTTCGTTCTAGGGGTTTCATAGAAATAACCTTCAATTTTCGTCTCTCCTCATTCTCAACATTATGGACTACTGATGTAAGAAAAATGAATCCACTTATATTTAAAAATAAATTTGAAGACCTACCATTAACCAAAATCTCACCTTTTTTCCCATTTCCAATTTTCTAGGAACAACCCTCTTCAAGAGTATTCTTTGTCCCCTGAACTGCTCCCCATATGGCAGATGGATGAAGGACATCAGGAGAAGAAAGGAAATTAGCTAAAGTATTAACATTGAAAAGGAACTTATGTTTCCATATGGTACTCCATTCTTTGTCATCATGATAAGTTCTCCATCTTTTTTTAGCCAAAAGAGCTCTATTCATACTTCTTATTGTCTTGATTCCCAGTCCACCTTCTCTGATAGGCTTACGGACTTGGTCCCAAGAAATTAAAGGAAACCTCTTTTTTTCCTCAGTTCCAATCCATAAAATATTCCTCTAAATTTTTTCAATAGTATCTGCAAATTTGATTGGAATTATAAAAAGGCTCAAAGCATAAGTTGGTATACTTTGAAGACAAGCTTTGAGAAGAGTTAATTTACCTACCTGACTTAGAAGATTTCCTTTCTAGCCCACCAACTTCTTGTTGAATCTATTTATGAGATCTTCCCAAAAGGCATTAGGGACTTTCAAACCTAAAGGTAGACCCAAATAGATTGAAGGGAAAGATCCTATAGAACACCCAAGGATATTAGCAATTTTATTCTATCTAGGAATAGGGGTGTTAATAAAAAACACAACACTTTTATTCCAATTAAACAATTAATCTAAAGCTGAAGAATAAAAATTTAGAGCTTCCTTTAGGTTTTTGGCTGCATTAACTTCAGATTTAACCATAAAGATTGTATCATCAAAAAACTGACCATGAGAGTAAATAAGAGGTTGGGAAGAAGGCTCCAAACCTTTAATAACACCTTTTTGAACCAAATCCCCTATGTATCTCCCCAGACAATCAGCCATAATAACAAAAAGAATGGGGGATAAAGGGTCTCCTTGTCTCAGACCACGGGAAGGACTGAAAAAATGAGAACTACCATTGACCAAGATAGCTATAGAAGAGGTTGAAATCAACTAAAAAATAGATCTGACAACCTTAAGGTCAAAACCAAAAGCAAGTAAAATTTCAGATAAGAATGTCCATTCAATTCTATCATAGACCTTAGCAATGTCCACTTTCATAATAAACCCATGATTATTGGAATAAGACAAAGAATGAATATTCTCATGGGCTGAAATAACAAAATTAAGAATTTGTCTACCTGGGATGAAGCCATTTTGTTGATCAGCAATAATTGAAGGAATCACCAGAAGTAATCTAGAAGTAAGGACTTTGGAAATAATCTCATAGAGAGAATGACAAAGGCTGATCGGTTTAAACTGATCTAGAGAATTAGCTCTGATCTTCTTGGGAATCAAATAAAGGAACGTGGAATTGATTTCCTTTAGCATTTTTTTTGCTCCATAAAATTCCTTCACATCATCACAAACATCTTTTCCAACAAGTTTCCATAAATTTTGGAAGAAAAACATGGGAAAACCATCTGGACCAGGTGCTTTGTCTCCTCCTAGAGAACAAACAACTTTGAAATTTTCTTCATCTTTGGGAATAGAGCTTAACAATTTATTTTGTTCCTTCAAAACCAAAGGTGGAATCACTCTGAGAAAATCAGCTAGGTGGTCTAGATTAATATTGGGATCAGTAGTCATTAAAGAAGAGAAAAAGGCAACCATTTCTTCCATAATGTCTTTATCTTCAGTAATCTTCAGATCCCACTTTTTTAGATGTGAAATGTGATTTTTAGCTCTATGCTTGAGGGTAGAGAGATGAAAGAATTTGGTATTTTTGTCTCCTTTGCTCAACCATATCAATCTTGATCTTTGTCTCTAGTAGATTTCTTGTTTAGTAATGATGTCATGATATTGGGTCAACTTTTCATTTTCTTTTGTAATAAGGTCAAGAGTGTATCCTTCCTTCTAAATTTTATCCTAATTTTTTTGGATGTCTTCCTTGATAGTAGATTTGTTCTCAAAAATATTGCCAAAATAGTTTTTGTTCTATATTTTAACTTCTTTTAAAACATTTTTTAGCTTAGAAGCTACTCTATAGAGAGTAGTACCTTCAATGTCTATATTCCACCATTCAGCCAATTTTCTTTCAAATTGAGGATGTTGCAACCACTTCTTTTCAAATCTAAAAGGAAAGTTTTTCTTGAAGTTTATCTTTGCAGTAGTAAAGATCAGAGGAAAGTGATTTGACCCAATTTTCTGACAGGTTTCCAACTTAAAAATAAAATATTTTTTCCAATCTGGAGAGATAAGAGCATGGTCAAGATGATCCTAAATACATTAATTACCAACTCTCTTATTACTCCAAGTAAACTAGATTCCATGGAGATCCATATCCATTAAACCCTCCTTGTTAATGAAATCCATAAGATCTAATCTACCTTCCAGTTGACTCACATTTCCTCCCTTTTTCTCATGGTCATAGAGAGGAACATTAAAATCACCCATAATGATCCATCGACCAAGATAATCCTTACATTTTACATTGGAGAGAGTATCCTAGACCTTTTTCCTAAGGTTCTTATTGCTAGGAGCATATATATTGACAATATACCAATCTTCCTTATGATCAATGCTAGTAATTTTGGCTACCATTAGATATTTACTAGCATTCAAAATGGTTCCTGAATAACAATTTTTCTTCCATAACATCAAAGTTCCCCCTAAAGTGCCTTTTGAACTACTAGCATTTATTGAGTAATTTTTAAAGGATTTAATCTGTTCAGCTTTCTCTCTATCCATCTTTGTTTCTAGCAATAAAAGAAAATTTGGCTTTTGCTCTCTAACAAAATTCTTGACAACACCAAGTTTATGGATGCTATTCAACCCCCGAATATTCTAAGTTATAAATTTTATTACTATTTTTTAGGGGTAAAATCTAGAATAGTTGCTTGTCTTTCATCAAAAATATTCTGCATACTCTCTAATTCTCTAGTTTTCCTAGAGGGTATTCTTCTAGGTTTGTCTGGGATACCAACATCTAGTTTCACCTTTGTTTGCTGATCCACTCTACTTCCAAATTTTTTTGGGGTACGATCGATTGGTTTTACCTTAACTTGCTAATCCACTTTACTGCTTCTAGTCTCTACCCCCTTAGAAACTATATTGGTCTCTTTTACAACCTTTTTCCTTTGATTTGGTTTATGCTTTGAGCCTTTTCCTTCCTTCTTTGAAACTTCTAGGACAAGATCATTCCTAAAAGGAACAATATCTTTACACTCAGTAATATCTGTCTCCTCTAACAGATCTCCATAGTCAGCCAGGATTTCCCCTTCCTCAAGAATCTCCTTCTCATCTAAATCTCCCCATCAATCTTCCATCCTTTGATAAATAACAATTTGTTTTGATAAATCAGCCAAGTCTTCTATATTTTTTTCTGGCCTCATAGATTGAAACATAGATCCATTATCACCTTTTCCAAAGTTCTCTTTCTCAGGTTGTAGCATAGGTTTATTCCCCATAGATCTATTCCTTTCCTTTTGACTATTCTTGAAATCTTTATCAGTGGCTTCATCTTGAGCTTTTGAAACCATGATCTCCTCCTTCTCTTTTAGGTGAGAAACTTTAGGTTTCCACACTTTCTTCTGAACTTTAGGCTTCTTCACTTCCTTTTTAGTTCTTGAATGATTCTTACTTTTATTGGGACAATTTTTAACCAAATGACCCTATTTTTTACAGGCATAGCAGGAATTTGGAAGATCTTCAAAGATAATTTCTTGTGTTTTCTTTTCAAGCTTGAAAATTAATTCCACCTTTACTGGAAGATGATTCAAGTTTGCCACCTTAACATAAAGTCTAGCACTATCAAGTTTAGTTCTGGTAGTTGTAGCATTATCCAAAGCCACCAGTTCACCAAATGAACTAGCAATACCTTTAAAAATATCTTCATGCCAAAATTCTAAAGGGAGGCCAGTGAGTCGAGCCCAAATTGGGGTGGTTAAGAAAAATGTGTTTGATAAATCCATATTAGGGTCCCATTTTTTAATAGTGAGAGAACTTTTCCCAAATAACCATGGGCCTCTATAGAGAACTAGATTCAAATCTTCCTTGCAGTTGAAAATAAATGAGAAAAATCCATTCGACGTGGGAGCAATATCCACATCCCTTTAATAACCCATTTTTGTTTGACCATTTTCCTCAAAGAATCTAAATTTGGTCTAGCCCCTAAAAATTTTCCCACTAGGGTAAAATCCATGGAAGATATAGAAAAATGAACTAAAGGATCTGGGATAAAGATTTCAAACTCACCTTTCTCCCAACAAGATTTAGCAGTCACTGGCAGAAAGGATGATTTACCATTAGGTTTTTTGCCAAAAAGAGAATACCAAGTCCTTTGCTCTAAAAACCTTACCTTTGGCCCTTCAGAAAACTTTTCCTTATTGGTCTCAATAATAACCAAAGGGGTTTTATCCTTCTCAGAAACCTTCCCTGGCGCATGAACTGCAGAAGGGGAATCCAAGAGAGGGTCTCAGACCCCACAACATGTGCCTGAATCACACTTAGACTTACCATTGTCCACATTGGCCATAAAGATACTTTCTGTCCCATCATTCTTTGGCAGATTCTTTTTAGCACCCCCTCCAGTTCCTCTAGGATCTATACCTCCTACCAAATTCTCCCTAACTAGTTTTCCACCTTCTTGCGAGCTAGCTAATTCAAAAAAGGTGAGAGTGCCCATCCTCATTATAGATCAATAATTCAAAAAAAAATTCCATTCCTATTTCAAATATAAAGGGAATTCAAAAAGATAATGAGTTCTAGAGTTTCAATTTATTTCATCAGTAAATTTAAAAGTTAGAACCATATCTTTGTACAAACCCTTGCATTTGAGGGTTTATTGATAGATTTGAGAAAAATGAATCAAACTAACTCCATTTTCCATGGTAGGTCTTCAAATTTATTTTAAATTAAAGTGGATTCATTTTATTTCATTCTATCAACTATAAGCTTTATCAAATAAATTTTTTAGTGAAATGATAAAATACGTTTTTCTTCTGAAAAGGGGGTTTACTTCAAAATCACCTTGTCAAGTCTCTTCTACATTCTCTACACTTTTGATGTAATCACAATGAAGTGGTAATTAAGTCTATACTCCATTTTATTCATTCAACTTGAACTTGCATCAATTGTGTACTTTGTAAACATGAAAAATATGTCAATTATATTTTGAAATCAATAAACAAGTTTGTTTGAAAGTTGAAACCTAGCTCAATATAGGCATCACTCAAATCTGGTCTAGATTTGTAATCCTATAATCCATCATCAAAAAAATTATTCTAAATTTTAATTTTTTTTTAAATTATGAAAATAAATGGCGTATATCACATCAAATGATGAAATTATACATGAATAAAGAAACCAAATAATACAACATTAATAAGTTGATTCTTCTAGAGGATACATCTCTAATAATTCCTACATCATCCATGAAAAAAAAATATTGTAGAACATATACCTTGTAACACATGTCCTTTGGTGAAGTGGGCTATCTTAGATATCTAGGGACTACTATATTATCAATGGAAAAAAATACACCTATTTCAACTCAAATATGTAGAAAACAATGTTCTTAAATGATATGTGTGACAAAATATTCATATTCATGTGGATACATGTGACAAAATATAACAAAAAAAGGTTCTAGATGTTGGAAATATAAGAGGAGTAATTGAGAGGGGAGGGGTGAATTAGTTACTACTAAAATAAATCCCAGATCCCTTAGATGTTAGTACAAAATAAAGTTTGAAGGCTAATGCTTGGTAAACACACATAAAATGTTGTAACTCGGTAAATACTAATTCTGCAAATCTTTAAATGCTATCTAAGATTACCATTCCTTTAACTTAGTTGCAAACACATAAAAGAAAATAGTATGAACACATTTGACACTAGGATTTAACATGGAAACCCAATTTGGTTAAAACGACCAATTGCAACTAGTTACTATTTTCACTCTTCTGAAGTGAGCCTTTTTAGGAGCCAACCCTATTAAAGGTTACAAAACACACTGTTAGGTGTGACCCTATTAAAGGATTTAATAACCCTATTATGAGTGGCCTTGTTAGAGGTCTCAAGACAATTCAATAGAACTATCACCTTGTTAGAGGATTTACAAATAGCTATTAAGCCAACTTTGTTGAGAGATTTAGATTACTGCTATAATGGTTAGAGAGTAATGATTAGATGATCTAAATTGAATGCAACTAAATTGTTGTTTATAGATCTCTATTTTGGCTTGTACTTGATCCTTCTGGATCAAATATATCTTTTTTACTCGACAAGGATATTCTACTTATCCTTCAAATTCACTTCCTCTCTTCATTATTCCATATATTCATCACATCTTCATACTTGCACACTTTCAAATTCTCAACTTGACCTTATACTTATATCTTTCATATTGTCAATTTAGCTCATATAAAACTTAGAATAACTAATGTTCATTGTCAGAGTTAGCTAGAACCAATAGATAAATCAATTAAGCTTAATATTCCAAAATAAGGGAATCCTTCATTAGCTAACCCAGCTCGGTAGACACTAACTCAAACAATTTCCTATGTTAACCAACAGAAGCTTGGTTAACACTACAAACCTGTAAAGACCCTTTGGCAACTGAGTGAGCTCGGTTAACATTAGTTCCATCCAACATTTCTTCATTAACCAAGTGAGCTTTGTTAACACTCATCTTCTGAACATTTTCCTTCAATGCGCAAGTGAACTTGGTAGACACTACCTTCTAAACTAGGAAAACACAAGAACACTCGATAGACACATAAAATTGTCTTCACTACCTAAGTGAGCTCAGCATATACTAATTGATAATGATATGACATTTGTGTAACATCAAAGATAATACACAATTAATCAGTTGTATCCAACAATCTCCCTCTTTGACATTGATGGAAACACAAAATGTCATAACACAATAAAATTTTGAATTTATTCATGAGAACCCCTTCTATCAATATGAGCTCTTCCTTTCACTAGATTCTCCCTCTATTTATAACAATCTTCTACCGAGTTCATTCATAGAAATTTCTCCCTCTTACATCAAACTTCTCCTTCTTTAGAATGACAAAAAAAAAATCTCATAGATATGACAGTAAACTTCTCCCTCTTTGACAACACATGCCAAAGACAACAACTCTGTTAATATAAATGTACCTTAAGTATTGATTCATTTGCAATATTCCCTGTTCAAATCTACACCAACTAATTGATCTTCAACTTAGCTCTTGTTGATGCATCATTAAACTTTATTTAGTGAGCTTCAGATAGGGGAATGACCCCTAGCTTACCTCTTAGATATAGAAATGCATCCTTAGGGAATGGCTTGGTGAATATGTCTACAATTTGTTCTTTTGTATAAAAATATTCCAATCTAACTTCTTTATTCTACACCAACTCTCTTAAGAAGTTATTTTTTAATGGCAATGTACTTTTTTTATGCTATGCATCAATGGATTCTTTGATATATTGATTGCACTGGTGTTATCATAGTATATGACTATTGGATCCTTGATCTCTATCTTCATTCCTTCCATTAATTATTTGAACCAAACAATGTTAGAACAATTAACTACTACTACCACATATTCTATCTTTGTTGTGGATTGAGAGATGCAATTTTGTTTCTTGCTTGTCCAAGACACTAGTTTTTTACCAAGAAAGAATGCTCAACCACTTGTTCTTTTTCTATCATCAAGACTTCCTACCCTATCAACATTAGTAAACATGTTCAAGTCCAAATTTCCTCCAATTTTATACCACAAGCCATAGTTTTTAGTACCATTAAGATATCTCATGATTCTCTTGATTGCCATCATGTGATTTTCTCTAGGATTTGCTAAGAATATTGCTACCATTCTAACTGCTAGTGCAATATTAGGTCTTGTATGTACTACATACTGCAATTTTTCAATCATTGATCTATATGTGGTCTAATCTACTTCTTTGGAATCATCATTCTTGGAAAGCTTATGCCTAGTAGACATAGGGGTTTCAACTAGTCTTGAATCTTCAATTTCAAACTTCTTTAGTATCTCCTTGATATACTTGGATTGAGTGATGTAGATACCATTTTTGATCTATTGTATCTGTAACCCAACAAAGAATTTTATCTCACCAAACATGGTCATCTCAAATTCTTTACTTATTTATTCTAAAAATTTTTTGCACAAGTTATCATTTCCTATGAATAAAGTATCATCAACAAATATTTCTGCCAACACAATCTTCTTGTCTTGTTCTTCTTTGATATATTGACTATTGTTATCATTTATTCTTTAAAAGCCAATCTGTAATAAGTAATTATGAAGTCTTTCATACCAAGCTCTAGGAGCTTTCTTGAGACCATATAATGCTTTTTGTAACTTGCAAACCATGTTTCTTTTGCTAGGATCCACAAAACCCTTTGGTTGTTCAATGTAGACTTCTTCATCAAGAATGTAGATTTAACATCCATTTGGTATGCTTTAAATGCTTTGTGTGTTACATATGCTAGTAAAGTTCTAACACCTTATAATCTTGCAACAGGAGAAAAATTCTCACCATAATCAATACCTTCTTCTTGAGAATAACCATTACATACTAGTCTTGCCTTGTTTCTTGAAACTTTTCCTCTTCATTCAACTTATTTATGAACACCCACTTTGTGACAATTACATTTTTATCCTTGGGTCTAGGAACAAGAGTTCAAGTTTTGTTCTTTTCTATCTATTTTATCTCTTCATTCATTTCTTCAACCCAACTTTCATTATCCAAAGCATCTTTAACATTTCTAGGTTCAAACTCAACAAGTAAACATGTATCTTTTAATTTACTTCTTGTCATTGTTCCATCAATTTTTTCTCCAGTGATTTGATTAGGTGCATGATGCCTTCTGACATATCTTTCTAACATAGGTTCTTTGGGTTTTGAATGAGCTCTACTTTCTTCATCATGAACTTCAGTATTAATATTAGGTCCCTCTCTCTGTGACTAGGGTCTATCAGATCAGTTTGAACTAGCTTAGTAGCCTCTGACTATGATTTGAGTCCTTTAGACTGTGACTTAGGTTGCACTATCTACAACTTGGTAACTATTGGAGATTTTGGGGACTCGGGAGATGAAGCCTCCTTTCTTTCAGATAGGTTTGGCAAAGTCAGGTTCATAGTAAACAAATCTTCTGTAAAACTCTAGCTCCTAGTTTCTTTCTTCTTCACTCTTTTCTGCAAACTCATCAATTCTAACACATGCACTTTCTATTATTTTATGATTAGACAAATTCAAGCATCTGTATGCTTTACATCTATAGGAGTATCCTAGAAATATGCCTTCATCACCTTTAACATCAAATTTTCCTTTTCTAGATTCTTTCAAGATATAACATTTTCTACAAATACTTTTCAAATAACTTACATTAGATTTATAGCCATACCATAGTTGATAAGGAGTTTTGTTTGAATCTTTCTTCAAATATACTCTATTCAAGGTATGAACTATAGTGCTAATAGCTTCTTTCAAGTATTTTATTGCAACATTCTTTTCAATCATTAGGGTTCTTGCACAATAAATGATGGATCTATTTCTTCTTTCAGCTATACCATTTTGTTGTAGTGTACCAAGGGCTGATACTTGTCTTTTAATTTCTCTTTCAATGTAGAAATTATTGAATTCATTGGAGATGAATTCACCACCTCTATCTAATCTTAAACATTTCAACCTCTTTCTAGTTTCTTTTTCTACTCTTGCTAGATACCACTTGAACTTTTAAAAGGCTTTTGATTTTTCTTTTAAATACATTAGAGTCATCATTCTACAATAGTCATCAACAAAAAGAATGAAAAAATTTCTCTACTATTACTCTCTATTCGAATAGGTCCACATAAGTCTATATGAACAATTTCTAAGACTTCTTTTTACTATTATTTTTTTCAAGCTAGTCTTTCCCATCTTACCAATTTGGCAATTCTTTCATAAACCCATATCAAGGTTCTTCAAACTAGGAATACCTCTTACTTTTTTATGTTTTCTTATCTTAATGAGATTATCATTATTTACATGACATAGTCTTTTGTGCCATAACTAGCTTTCTCCTACTTGAGCAATAAAACATGAACATTCACTAAGATCAAGATAAAATAGATTACCTTTTGTTTTCTTGCTAGGTCAAACTAGATTTCTTTTTTCATCTAGTAGTTTGGCCTATCCATTCATGAATTGTACCTTGACTCCAATGTTATTCAATTGTGCCACACGTAGTAGATTATGCTTTAGTCCTTCAACCCAATAAGCATTGTCACATACAAGTTCTTTAGTCAATGAAATACATATTTTTCCTTTTATGTTACATGGTTCATTATTTTCAAATCCCACACTACCTCCATTATAATATTCCATGTGCTCAAATTTTAATTTATCTCTAGTAATATGGTGTGAATAGCCACTGTCAATAATCCATATGTCATTTTTTCTAACATGAGAGATGAGTGACATCTTATCTCCTTCATCATCAAATTCATTTTTAACAGCAATAAATACCATTTCATCTTCATAGTTATCAGAATCTTTAGCTATAAAAAAAGATTTCATACCTTTGTCCTTGTAGTTCTTGTAGTTCTTGGAATTTGTCTTGCATTTGTGCTTCTTTCTTTTCTTTTCACCTCTGATTTCTTTGTTTGGATACCTTGCAGCAATGTGACCAACTTCTTCACAAGAAAAGTAGATTAGAGGAACTTTTCTTTTGTACTTTCCTCTACCTTTGGAATACTTTCTTGCAAGTAGGGCTTCAAACAACTTCAAGATCACTATCTGAACTTTCTTCTATTTCTTCTTCTTCACTTTCTGATTGAGTGAGTTTTGATTTCTTACCCTTTTCTTTGAGTGAGAGCTTAGCTTTAAATGCAAACTCAATAACCTTCGAACTAGGAACATAGTTATTAAATTTATCTAACTGAAAAGCTATCAATCTTCCAACTAGAGCATCCAAATATATTTTATTATTTGGATCACATCTCATCTCTTGAATGGTAGACACTCTAATTTCATAAATGGGAAGAATAGTTCTAAGTACCTTTCTTACAATTATTTTCTCTTCAATGTCTCCTCCAAGTGCTTTGATTGTACTTACACTTGCTTTGATTCTTTCCACATATTTTGTAATATTCTCATCTTCTCTCATTTTCATCTGAACAAAATGACCTCTAAGACTTTTAGCCTTAGCTCTTCTTACATTTTCATCTCCTCCATATATGTCTCTTAGCTTGGTCTACATCTCATGAGCTATTTTGCAGTCTTTAACTTCATCAAATTCAACATAACTAAGAGCAGATGCAATATCAATCATCATGACGTTATGATTCTTCATTTTAGTAGTATCTTCAACTGATAATGTTCCAGTGGGAGTCTTGTATTTAGTATCAAGATATTTGCACTCTAAATCATTGATAGTAGTCAAATGTAACCTCATAAGTCCTTTCCATTCTATAAAATCATCTCTTTTCAGCTTGGGAATCTCTCTTTTGTAAGACATCCTAATCTTTAGCTTAGGTCCTTGAAACCTTCTCTGCAAGCACCAAAATATCTGATACCAATTTTTAGAAATATAAGAAGAGTAACTAAGAGGGGAGAGGTGAATTAGTTACCACTAAAATAAATCCCAAATCCCTTAGATGTCAATATAAAATAAAGTTTGAATGTTGATGCTCGGTAAACACACATAAAATGCTATAACATGGTAAATACTGATTATGCAAATCTTTAAATGTTATTTGAGATTACCATTATTTAACCTAGTTGCAAACACATAAAATAAAATAGCATGAATGCATTTGACACTAGGATTTAATGTCAAACCCCAATTTCGAAAAAAAAACCACCAATAGCAACTAGTTATTATTTTCACTCTTCTAAAGTGAGCCCTATTAGGAGCCAACCCTGTTAAAGTGTACAAAACACACTATTAGGTGTGACCCAGTAAAAGGATTTCATAACCCTATTACGAGTGGTATTGTTAGAGGTCTTAATACAATTTAATAGAACTACCACCTTGTTAGAGGATTTACAAATACCTGTTAAGCCAACATTGTTAAGAGATTTAGATCATTGCTATAATGGTTAGAGAGTAACAATGAGATGACCTGATTTGAATGCAACTGAATTGCTGATTATAGATCTTTGTTTTGGCTTGTACTTGATCCATCTTGATCAAATATATCTTTTCTTCTCCGTAGGGATATTCTACTTACCCTTCAAATTAATTCCCTCTTTTCATTATTCAATATATTCATCACATCTTCATACTTGCACACTTTCGAATTCTCAACCTCACCTTATATCTTTCATATTGTCAAGTCAGCTCATATACAACTTAGAATAAATAATATTCATCATCAAATTCAACTAGAACCAATAGATAAATCAATTAAGCTTAATATGCCAAAAGAAAAATCCTTTGTTAACTGATCTAGCTCAGTAGACACTAACTCAGAAAGGATTTCCTATGTTGACCAATAGACGCTCGGTTAACACTGCAAACTTGCAAAGATCCTTTAGCAGTTGAGTGAGCTTAGTTAACACTAGTTCCATTCATTAACTGAGTGAGCTTGGCTAACACTCTTCTTTTGCACATTTTCCATTGATGCAAGAGTGAACTCGATAGACATTGCCTTCTAAACTAGGTAAATGCAAGAACGCTCAGTAGACATAGAATACTATCTTCACTACCCAAGTGATCTTGGCATATACTAGTTGATAATGATATGAATTTTGTGTAACATCACAGACAATACATAATTAATCAATTATATCCAACACCAAACCTATAAAAGTGACATCATTTCCCATCTTTTGGTGCATGTCATTTTTTTGTCACATCAAAAATATGATTCTTCCACTCTAAATCGAGAATGCATGTACAATTTCATTCTATATGCATGGACAATAGGTGGAGCTAAAAGAATGCATCATGTTTACATCTATTTAATAGGTCAATTAAGTTTTTTGAATTATAGACCATCATTAATGTTAGAACTATAGATCCCAAATACAATCTATATGGGTCTTTGCTGCAAGATTAGGAAGATATTGAGTAACACACACCAAATGTATCCCTCAATCATAGAACCCTCAGGACATTCTTTTTGTCAAACAAAACCCTTCAAAATTTTGAACTGTCTCTCAACCATCCACATTGACCTAGGCTATATAGGTCCACACAATTCAATCTCCTTAACTTTGTGTATGGGATAGTGTTCTTGTGCATTGAAAAAAGTTGAAGGTAAACACTTTTGCATTTCATACATGAGTTGATGAATTCTTTTATTCCAATATTTTATATCTTCTTTATCAATTCCTTTAGATGACAACCACCAACAAGGGATTCAAGACACAAAAACATATGAATATGAGATTTTAAAATCTATTAATTGTTTGATATATTGAACAAATATTACTTCTTATCTTGTGTATTTTCCAAGATCATATATCACTTGATTGATATTATTATCAAAGTTTTTTGGGAGCAATAGGGGTACCACATACTAAAACAATTGTCAATTGATCATTTCATTCTTTTATAATGTAATACAATGAAATTGAATGTAGTTTCACAAATATATTATAAACACAAAATTCTATGACTTAGCTTGATGAAGGTATGTGAACCATGCATTTTTAGCCCTAGCCCAAATTCACTTTTCTTTGATATGAGATTGCTTATATTTGCAACAAGTCCTATAGGAAATTAATTTTTTCGTATGAATTCTTTTATGGCATTACTTTTTTGCTCTCTTAATAACCAAGGAAGGGCACTTGCATTAATCAAGTCTCCATTTCTATTTAATTCAATGATATTTTTCATTGCATGATTGGAATCATAAATTTCACTACACATTTTGGCAAGTTTTTTTTGTCACACCTTCCATCCAATATTTTCCACAGTGTCTCTACTACATTCTTTCCAATATGCATAGTATCAAACATATGCACAATTTTTAGTTGTTCATAGTAGGGCCCAACATACTAAATTCTTTGGGATAACATTTTAGTCCCTTTGGAAGGTGGTTAGTGATTCCTTGACAACCTTCACAATCATCAATTAGATAATTACCCAACAAAATACAATAAAAATGTATCATTTCCAAACATAATCCATTAGGGGGAGTGATACTACCTTGAATTCTATTATATTCCAACCACCATAGGCGAGGTGTCATTATTTATGGTTTTGATGTTCTTTCCCATTGAAAATATATTTTTCCATGTTAGATTGTGGTGACTAATTAGGAAAGTACTATACATACTGATTTGGGCCCTATTTTATCAAAATTTTGGGCCAACATGTAATTATTAATTATAAACCTAAAGTGGTTAAATTACTTTTATAGAAGGGCTTAGGGTTAAGGATTGTTTCATAAGGTGTGATGCAAAATTGGTTCTTGTGGTGGTATTGAGCTGTAAGGGACTATGGATTATAATCAGGTTGTAATCATTGGATCATAAAAATATTGGACTTGCTGTTTGGTGGACGAAGCCCAAGGATTGGGTGAACTACCTTAAATATTGGTGCCTTGTGTTCTTTTTTTGTGTGATCTATTATTTTCTATTATTGGTTATATTTGCATGTAATTGTTATTTATGTCTGTGGTTTAATCCTAACATGTGGTATCAGAGCCTAGTTTTTTTTTATTTATCCTTTGTAGGAAAGTTTCACAGTTGAGTGGGAATCTCACGGTTGAGTGGGAGCAATGACAGATGAGGGTAAGCTAAGGGTTGATAGGTTTAATAGGTAGAACTTCTAGTTATGGAAGATGCAAATGGAAGACTATCTGTATCAAAAGGATTTATAGAAATTGTTGGAAGGCAAAGCCAAGAATCAGAGATCTATGTCAAATGATAAATGGGATCTTTTGGATAGAAATACACTTGGAAGCATTCGATTATGCCTAGCACCATCGATGGCATTTAATATTACAAAAACAAAGATGATAACAGAATTGATGAAAACCCTAGCGACATTGTATGAAAAGCCCTCTGCTTCAAACAAGACATTTCTTATGATGCATTTGTTTATTATGAAAATGGCAGAAGGTGGATCTATTAAAAATCATTTAAATGAGTTTAATACTATTACTAGTCAATTATCTTCTGTGGGTATCAATTTTTAAGAAAAAATTAGGGCTCTCTTGATTTTGTGTTCTAGCATGGCTATGAGCAATTCTATTCCTGGATCTAGTACCCTAAAATATGATGATGTGATCGATGTTATTTTTGAGTGAGGAAACTCATAGGAAAGCCTCAGGTGGATCTACATCAAGAAGTGCTTTGAATGCACAAAGCAGAGGTCGAACGATCGAGAGAGGAAGTACTTCTAGAAATCATGGGAAATCAAGAGGAAAGACAAAAGGGAGGAGGTCTCAATCGAGAGGACCAAATGACTACTAGTACTGTGGGAAAATAGGGCACAAAAAGAAAGATTGTTGGAATAAAAAGAAAAATGAAGGAGATAAATTAGATGGAGACAAGGAGGCAAATGTGGTAAGTAGCAAATCTAAAGAGGACACTTTTCTTCTATCTTTAGAAAGTGTTGATGATTCATGGGTTTTAGATTCTGTTGCTTCATTTCATGCTTCACCTCATAGAGGTTATTTCATTGATTATGTCTAAGAGAATTTTGGGCTTGTTTATTTGGGGGATAATGAACCCTGTCAGATTGTTGGAGAAGGAAAAATTAAGATTAAGTTGCAGAATGGGAATCATTGGCTACTACATGAGGTAAGACATGTTCCAAGGCTAAGTAGGAATTTAATTTCAACAGGACAACTTGGTGATGAGGGTTGTGTAGTTAATTTTAATGATAAAAATTGGAAGGTTTCAAAACATTCCCTTGCAGTAGAAAAAGGTGTGAAAGTAGGCATCTTATATCTTTTTACAGGTCATATTGTTCCTTCTACTTTAATTTTTTCAGAGAAAAATGAATGTTTAGGAACAATTGTTGCAGTTGAGCGGGGAGAACAAATAGCTATTGCAGATTCTGATACAACATTGTGGCACAACAGACTTGGGCACATGAGTGAGAAAGGTATGAAAGTACTTCATTCAAAGAAAGTTTTACCAAGTTTGAAATGTGTTAATATGGATTTTTGTGAAAGTCATGTGTATGGGAAAAAAAAGAGAGTGAGTTTTGCAAAGACTGGGAAGGAAAATAAAAGGGAGAAACTAGAGCTTGTGCATACCAATGTATGGGGATTGGCTCAGGTATCTTTCTACATTTATTGATGACACAACTAGAAAAGTATGGGTTTATTTCCTTAAAAAAAATCTAATGTATTTCAAACTTTTAAGAAATGGAAATGCTTGGTTGAAAATGAGACTGGTAAAAAATTAAAATGTCTCAGATCTGATAATGGTGGTGAGTATTGCAGTTATGAATTTGAATATTATTACTTCACTAATGGTATTCATAGACAGAAAACTATTTCAAAAACTCCACAGGAAAATGGAGTGGCTGAACACATGAGCAGGACTATACTGGAATGTGCAAGGAGCATGAGGTTGCATGTTGGGTTGGCGTTACACATGTGGGTAGAGGCTGTCAATACTATTGTATATTTGATTAATAAAGGTCCCTCTACTCCTTTGGGCTGTGGTATTCTAGAGGAGGCATGGATTGGTAAGAAGGTGAGTTATTCTTTTCTCAAAACTTTCGGTTGTGAAGCATTTGCTCACATAGATTCTAAAAATAGAACCAAGCTAGAAGCTAAGTCAAAGAAATGTGTATTTGTTGGATATGGTATTAATGAGTTTTGTTATAGGCTTTGGGATTTTGAAAATCATAAAATTGTAATAAGTAGGGATGTCATATTCAATGAGAAAGCGTTGTAAAAAGATCTGTTGTAGCAACATTAGAAGAAAGAAGATGATTATGTAGTGTTGGATGATACTCCAAAAGCTGATTTTCCAACCATTCCTCATGATGTGCAACAACCACAACAAAAAGCACCACACACACCAGTGAATGTTAGATGGTCAACAAGGAAAATTAGACCTCCATGAAGATTTTTTTCATCTTTGTATTCTATTTTACTTACTGATGCTGGTGAGCCTAAAAGTTATGATGAACCTATGTAGGTGGATACTAAGATTTAGTAGGAGTCTGCAATGATAGATGAAATGGGCTCTTTGCTAAAGAATAAGACATGGGATTTGTGCATGTTGCCTGTAGGTAAAAAGGCTTTATAGAATAAGTGGGTTTACAGGTTAAAAGAAGAGGATGGAGGTAAGAAAATATTTAAAGCCAGGTTAGTCGTAAAAGAATTTGCTTAAAAAAGTGAATTGATTTTGATGAGATATTTTCTCCTATTGTTAAAATGACTTCTATCCATACTGTTTTAAGTCTAGTGGCTACTGAATATTTGCATTTAGAGTAGTTGGATGTTAAAATAGCCTTCCTTCATGGTGATTTGGATGAAGAGATATATATGGCTTAGCCACAAGGATTTGCAGTCAAAGGTAAGGAGAACTTAATGTGCAAATTGAAGAAAAGTTTATATGGCTTGAAGCAAGCATGTCGGCAATGGTATCTAAAATTTGACAAGTTTATGCATGAACATGGTTATAGTAGGTTTCATTCAGATCATTGTGTCTACTTTAAGAGGTTGGATGATGATAGCTATATTATTTTATGTTTATATGTTGATGATATGCTTATAGCTGGGTCCAACATGGATCACATTAAGGGGTTGAAAATCCAATTAGCACATGCATTTGCTATGAAGGATTTGGGGGCAGAAAAAAAAATCCTTGGTATGAAGATTTGCAGAGATAGAAAAAATAGAACATTGATGCTATCTCAGGTTGATTATGTTGAGAAGGTGTTGCAAAATTTCTCTATGGAGAATGCTAAAGTTGTCAGCACACCTTTACTTGGTCATTTGAAGTTAACTAAGGAGATGTGTCCCAAGACACAGGAAGAGGAGGATAAAATGTCCAAGGTACCCTATGCTTCAACTATAGGAAGCTTGATGTATGCTATGGTATGTACTAGGCCAGATATTGCACATGCAGTGGGAGTTGTTAGCAGGTATATGAGTCATCTAGGAATTGAGCATTGGAATGCAGTCAAATGGATTCTCAAATATTTGAGAGGAACATCCAATAAGTGTTTACACTTTGGGGGCTCTATTAATGATTTACAGGGCTATGTTGACTTAGATTTGGCAAGGGATATTGATATCAGGCGAAGTACTACAAGTTATGTCTTTATGTTGGTGGGGCAGCCGTGAGCTGGGTTTCTAGGTTACAAAAGGTTAATGTTTTATCCAATACAAAGGCAGAGTATGTAGCTGCTACAGAGGCAGCCAAGGAGATGATATGGCTTCAGTTCTTCTTGCAAGAATTGGGACATCCTAAGAAGGGTAATTATTTTTTGACAAGTAGTTAGAGTGCCATTCATCTTGCCAAGAATTCAGCTCTACATTCAAAGACCAAACACATACAATTGTACTACCATTTCATTCGGTCAATTTTGGAGGATGGATAGTTAAAGCTAGAGAAGATACATACCAATGACAATCTAGTAGATATGTTGACAAAGGTAGTAATAAAGGAGAAGTTGAACTCCTCTTCAGCTTCCGTTGGTCTTCTAGACTAAATATGAATAAAAGAATAGTAGAGTCCAAGGTGGTTTGATCTAGTGGGAGCCCCAAGTGGTAGTAGTATTTCTACAGGACCAATCTCCATGTGGTAGATTGTTGTTTGGTGTGGAGCTTGATTAGTCCTCAAGTGAGAGATTGTTAGATTTTGGTGAGTGATCATAAAAGTACTATACATACTTCATAAATTCTTTAGGGTTCGGGGCATCGCCCCAAAAATAAATAAATTTTGGGCCCTATTTTGTTGGGATTTTGGGTTGACATGTAATTATTAATTATAACCCTAAAGTGGTTAAAATACTTGTATAAAAGGGCTTAGGTTTAGGGATTGTTTCATAAGGTGTGATGCAAAAGTGGTTCTTGCAACGGTATTGAGCTGTAAGGGATTACAGATTGTAATCAGGTTGTAATCACTGGATCATAAAAATATTAGACTTGTTTTTTGGTGGATGTAGCCCAAGGATTGGGTGAACCATGTTCAATCTTGGTGCCTTGTGTTCTTTTTTTGTGTGATCTATTATTTTCTGTTATTGGTTATATTTTCATGTAATTGTTATTTCTGTTTGTGGTTTAATCCTAACATTCGACACTTTGATACTTATGATTTGTGTGGAGGAAGTTCATATACTCATCAAACACCTACTTTCTTAAATATTTGGAATGACAAGATTCTATCTTTGGACCACACATTGGATGTGCAAATTTTCCCTTTGTTTAAAGACCTACAAGATAACAATATAATTGGATTAAATATGAACTAATTATTAAAATTAGTATTATCGCATACAACTAGATTTCAACATAACATACCATAGAAATGTGTCAAACTTGGGGCATTATGAATTATCCATACAAGCATTGCATTGCATAGAATTGAAATTGTTTTTGTCCAATTGGTCTAGAGATATCATACATAGTGAAACTATTCCATAACACCAATGACTCATTGACAAGAGGCACAATATATACATTCATATCTTTCAAGTGACCTACTTATCGAGTTGAATGAAAAACATCAGATAATTATTGTGGTCATTTCACTTGAAGACTTATAATTACATGTAGATAACAATAAAATAATAAAATACCCACAACAATTATTGCTGACATAGTTTTATCTCTCTTTATTGAAATCCACGGAGGAAGGTTATTGTTGATAACAAAAATAGGCTACACTGAGTAAAAAAATCTCATCTCTCTAAATGGATTAACACCATTAGTAGCTAGAGAAAATCTAAAATTTTGATGTTCTTCATTAAAGAGTGATCACTTTTCCTTTATGTCCATAAAAGTTGAGCCATTTACAGGCATTTGAATAATGTGATCTCAACTTCTATTGAGTTCATGGTAATCTATAAATTGTACCAAGCTACTACACATTAATACTCGTCTAAGATGAGGAATAATAAGGATGTAACAAAGAACCTTGCGAGGAACCTCTTTTGTCACTTGATCATCTTAATATCTATTTTTATGGAATTTGGGGAATTATTTTGTATTTTCATGTTCTTTATGATGAATAACATGATCTTTAGGACAAGCATCTATCACTTGATACTCCATTCCAATATGTTTCATAGTGGCACATAATTCTCAATATGAGCGAGGGAGAATATTTGATGGTGGTAAGAAAAAGTCACCTATCAATCTATAACAAAAATTATAAGTCATTAGTATAATCAATCTTAACGGTACATATTTCACCTTTTATAACTATAATGATATATGTGACAAACCTTAGCATATGTGACATTTTTATGTTGGATAAACCATTCATAACCTTCAAATTCACCAACAGCAATACAATAGAGAGAAGAATTTATTGGAATCCTTTGTAAAGTGTCATATTTTCCTTCTCAAGTTTATCTATATCATGGATGGCCTCAATGTCATCCTCATCATCGTCATCAACAGCAATAGTAGAACCAAATATGTCATGGATCTATGTATTCCTACCATTATCTTCAAATGTGTTTTCTAATGCATGATCATCATCTTCCATAGGATGATGATTTTCTCCTTCAATACTCACACCTCCATGTTCCTCCATATTCACACCTCCATGTTCCTCTGATATGTGGTGGGCCATATCACGTACTACCCTAGGGAGATTGACCTTTATAAAATGATGATAATCAAACCCCCCTTCAACGTGATAATCAAACCCCCATTTCATGGTTCATATGTATATTAATTACGAAAAAAATAGAACAAATAACTTACCAAAGGATGATAATAAAACCCTAGGCTTTAATGTGACCATTCTCGCTACAATGTCTCTTAGCTATTTTGATTTTGATTCTTCTTGTTTTTAAGCCATTACAACTCTTGCAAGGACAATAATATATTTTTCATCACCTTCTCTTTGAAAGTTAGACAAAAATCTAGCTATTGTCTCCCTATTTTGATCAAATTCCCATGTATTATCTAACATGATCCTTCTTCATAGGAATAACTTATTCTTGTACCCTTATTGAATTGGTTGTACTTCCTAGATCTATCATTAATAACCATTTCAACATACACATTAACATTAGAGAGAAAACCTTGAAAAAAATTAGACATGGTGCTCTTAATAATTATATCTGCACATATGGTTTTACAAGAATAAAAAATTTTGTACTTAATGTGTATATTTGCAAAAAAAATTGGACATATTTTACTTAATATTTATATTCGCACATATGGATTTGAAAGAAAAATTTGGTGTAATCTATGTGTATTTGAAAAAATATTGGACATGTTGTACTTAATATTTATATTTGGACATATGGTTTTGAAAGAAAAATTTGGTGTAATTAATGTGTATATTTGCAAAAGCATTGGGCATTTTGTACTTAATATTTATATCTACACATATGGTTTTGAAAGAAAAATTTGATGTAATTAATGTGTATATTTGCAAAAATATTGGATATGTTGTACTCAATGTTTATATCTGCACATATGGTTTGAAGATGGTATAATTATTGAACAAGTTAGTCTTTTAGAACCCACTCAAAACTTATAAGTGGTAGATTTAAATATGGTGTTCTATTAAACTCATGAGTAGTTGAAAAGCTCAAAATAATTTTGGGAAAATATATTTCACCTCACCTCGCTCAAATTCACCATTATTTCTTTTCAACATCCCACCTTTGCATTTCATCCCCATTCATCACATTTCTCACCCAATGATCAACCCATCTCACCCCTATAAATATGCTCCATTTATATCTCCATCTACCACATCAACACAACTCTCATTTCATATAGATTACTTATTTTCACTATCTTTCTCCTAATGATAATTTTTGACAGTGGTAACAAACTAATTATCTTAGTTGTTGATGAGAACCAATAGACATTATTGTCTAGTTTATGGACATAAAGAGAAGATATGGGTGCAATGAAGGAAATGCCATAATTCATATTTCATTTATGCCTCTTCATTTTGATTTTTTTCAAGGGAAGCTTATCAATGCTAATAGAAAACCAAAATGCACTTTCTAAGAGTTTTTAACTATTCAACAAAATTAATATTTTACAAGAAAATGCACCTAAAGAATTATTAGTTATTAAGGATAAAACACCAATGGTAGAGTTACAACACAATGTGAAGTTCATTTTAGATATGGTAGAGGCAGATGTTTAGAAGTTTGATCATAATTTAATGCATGAGAGAGAGTCTATGTAAATATACTAGAAGGAGAAGGAGCGACTTAAAAAAGAGACTACACTATAGAAACAACAACTAGACAACATAGAGGATATAATGGGAGCACTGGATAGAATCCATGAAAGTGTTGTGGTAGGTACTATGACATTGGAAGCACTTTCAATTGTCTTTGAGAATTTATAGTCCAAATATTGGAAGGACTATAATTTGTGCAATTTTTCATGTATTGCATTTGTATTTTCTTTTCCATTTCTTATAAGAGTTTTTCAAGGTTGGGAACCACTTCAATATCATTTTCATGGTTTAGAGGTAATGCCATTATCATAGAGGCTTCTACAAGGGAATGAACTTCATGATTATGACATTTACACAGAATCAGAACTTGCTTCTTCAACTCCTTATGCTCAACTCTTCACTAAAGTTATTCTTCCAATAGTGAGAATATATGCTACAAATTCATGGGAGCCAAGGGACCCTAAACCTATGCTACATTTTTTGCAGACATGGGAGAAGTTACTACTTGATTCAATACTTAGTAACATTTTGGATCATATAGTGATGCCCAAATTAACAACAATAGTAGATACTTGGGATCCTTCCAAGGAGGCTATGCCAATACATGCATGGCTACATCCTTGGCTTCCATTGTTGGGCTAGCATGTGGAGTCTTAATATCCAATCATTCGTTATAAGTTGGGAAATGTGCTTCATGCCTAGCATGCAAATGATGCATCTTCATATGCAATTTTATCACCTAGCAAAATTGTATTTCATCCTACTAGCTGGAAATAATTGATTGTCCATTTTATTGTACCTAATCTAATGATAGTTCTACAAGAACTTGTAATTAACCTAGCTAATTAGAAACTAGACCAATTTAATTGGGTTATGGCTTGGCTATCTTCCATTTCCATTCATCATATGGTTACAATGTTGGAGGCAACATTTTTTCCAAAGTGGTAGCACATTTTATATCATTGGCTTTGTTCAAATCCTAATTTTAATGAAGTAACACAGTGGTTTTTAGGGTGGAAAGAAATTTTTAATAAGAAGTCAGCTAAATGTAGCCCTTGAAACAATGAATCAAGATGTAGAGGGTATAACTATGGAACAACTTGGGGCTAGACAGAGTGTAAGCTATTTTAGGGTGACGAAGCAACACCAAATTGAGGCACTCAGTAGCAACAAGAAGCAATAACATATGCTCAAGAACAAGCCTCAAATTCCATGAGTATTCACTCGAGTAATTCCATAGGTGCACCTCAGTTGAGCTTTAAGGAAGTGATTGAAACATATGCATAAGATTATGACATCTAGTTTTTCCCTAAAGTGGGACACACACATGATGGTCTTCAAGTTTATGGCTTTGGAACTATCAATATCTATCTAGATTATGTAAAACAACAAGTTCTTACACAACCTAGAGATAGATGGGTGATTGCATCATTGGAGCAACTAGTTCAGATACACTATTATGTTTGGTATCATATTTCTTGCTAATGAAGATAGGGAAGGGAAACATCTCGTATAGGCCCACATGTGATGAAGTGGATTGGGAATAGTGAGTGTCATGAAATTTTGATATTTTTATGTTTGTTGCGATTATATTTTATTATGTTTTATAACTTAGATATTTAGATAAATGACAATTATATATTGGAACAATATAGTTAAGATAATTTCATTCTAATTTTTTTTTGTTGCATAAAATTATTTCTCCAACTTCTTGCACATTTACAACAATATATTATAGAACCCCCTTACTAAGAGTATCCAATTGATAGTTAGAGTTTTTTAATTTAAAGTTGACCTATCTCTTTAACAATCTCTCTCATGCAATAGATTCTTGTTTTTACTTTGGTATTTTACACTATTAATAAGATTTGTCCACTACAAAAGATTTTCTATAGCAATTTGAATATATCAAAATTACTTTGAGCTTTCTTAATGACAATTAATTACATTTTATTCTATCTATTGCAAATTATTTTGAAATTTAGAGGATTCTTCTTTAAAGATTTTTCTACATCTACATTTGCTAGAGTTTTTGGAAAGATGTCTTCTTAAGCAATGACAACTTCTTCTCACATATTATCTTTTCATTAGATAGTTCATAATGAGATGATATTATTATTCATTTTAAGCTTCATTGCTACTTGTTCTTTTTATATTTTTATGTAATATTAGTGATTGTGACATATTCTCTTTATATTTCCAAACTTTAGTCTCTTCTATTGAGCTGTGAATATTTGAATTTCTACGAGGTTTTAGATTTAGCTTTCCACTTTCTTGGAAAACTATTACCTTAATCCAATGTCTATATTTAGTTTCACATATTTTATTTGTCCATTTCCATCTATGTTTATCTCATGTTGCATTATTCATTTATTTTTCCATACGAATTTGGATGGTGGTAGATATAATCATTGGTATTCTAATATTCATGAATCTATTGTTGGAAATATAAAGTAGGCTAGGTGACTAAGAGGGGTGAATTGGGAACCAATAAAAAATTTTACTTCATGAAAGGCTAAAAGCAATAAAAAATTCATAACACTTGACACAATATTTGGTAACCCAAAAACCTTCCAAATAGAAAGTAAAACTGGGGTGGGGATGATACCCACAAGCTTTAGTACCGTAGTATAAAGTTGGCCTATTATGGCTTACAATTGATCACTTCTAGTGATCTAGATAGTTAGGAGAAATAATTTTTTTTAGGTCCATCGTGTAAAAGGATTTGTACAATACACTGAAGTATGTACTTGGTTAGGAGATTCTACATAAGGTTGTTAAGTCCACCTTGTTAGAGGATTTGGCTGATGTACCTATTAGGATGAACTAGTAACTGATCTTTGTTATGCAACTTAGTATGCAAAATTATACTCATTTAATGTAAAATGATCACCTTAATGTGATGGATGAGACTTTTCTTTTCCTCTTATATTGCTTGTAGCCTTTAGTCCATCTTCATCTTCATACTCTCTCTCTCTCTCTCTCTCTCTCTCTCTCTCTCTCTCTCTCTCTCTCTCTCTCTCCTTGTGTTCTCTCATTTGGATTTGAAAAGATATCTTACATTTACACCAATCAAAATAATTACCTTTTGAAGTCAGCTACAATACCATATTTAACAATCTTCACCTAGATAGCTCAGTGTTGACACTTGGGTGATGTATTGATACTTGGAAACATAGTGAACTTGACAATCTCTAGCACTCAATTGACACTAGTGCTCAGTCCATATTGATCACTTAGAAGTTGGCATGGAACTTAGTTAAAATTGATGACTTGACAAGCATTGTTTAGAACAAAGAGCTCGGTTAATATTGCAACAACTTAGTTACTATTGTAGCTCGGTCAACACTACTTTCTATTCTGCTTGGTTTACATTCCATGACAAGCTTGGTTTACATTGTCTATAATGTTTACTCTATGGTGCTCAGAAATAATGTAACGAACCAAATGACTAAGTGTTTTGGCACTAATTGACAACTAGTCTAGCCGTAAGGTCAACATCTATTTCACCAAGCATTGCTTTTAATTCTAGACACTCATCCTGATTAGAGTGAAAATGCATCTTCAATCTTTTTCCTATGTGACTATCCAATGAGATTCAAGAACCAAAATAGATGATCAATAATTTCAATGAGTTTCCTAATAGTCATCTATAATCTCTCTTTTTTAATTGTTCTTGGTAATTGAACATATCTCATCCCATTTACCTAGATTTTTATTAATAATAATTAATTAATCTAGAGCCTAAACCCTCCACCTTTTTCTAAATGATAACCACTAATTAATGCTTCTTCAACCATTCTCTTTATAACAACCCCTAAATTATCTAGAAAAGGGAAAAATAGATATGAATAAATCAAGAGATATGTGGACTTTGATTGAAATGGTAATTAAAAATTATTTTCTACTATAATATAGAAAATTTTGAAGTTTGTGAAGAAAAGAAACAAAAAGAAGCTTCCAGCAAAGATAAAATTTTCAATAGCAAAATAAAATTTCACTATTTCTTAGTGGTGTGGAAGGAGAGGAACAACCACATCTTTAGGGACAAAGAGGTGAATGAGCTAGTTGTTTTCCAAAAATGCTTCCATGCCCTTATGGAAAACCACACCATTGCCAAGGGCCCCTCTCCTCCCCCTCTCAAGATCAAGAATAACAGAGAGAATTGTTGCTGGTCCTTCCCCCCTACTGGTTGGCTCAAGGCCAACTTTGATGGGGTTGCTAAGGGCAACCTGGGCAGGGCTGGAGTGGGGGGAATTATCAAGAATGAACATGGCAAAGGCATTGCAGCTTTCACTGCTCCCATTAGGTGACAAACTAATCACTTTACCAAGGCCCTGGCTGCTCACCAAATTATCAAGTTGGCCAAAGATGTGGGAGTCAAATGTCTCTGGTTAGAGGGAGACTCCAAAAACATTATCGACTGCCTTAAGGGGAAAAGTAAACCAACCTGGACTACGGCAAATATTATTGGGGAGAGCATCGAAGACCTTCAAACCTTTGATAAAATTCATGTGGCACACGAATTTCATGAAGCCAACAAGGTGGCGGATAGGCTGGTGAACTGAGGCATCAAAAAAAGTGAGGTGGCTAGATGGATGGATGGAATGTAAGGAAACTTGGCAATAAAGAATATAACCGTTTCCACATAACCCATAATAGATCTGAAATAAACACGGAATTAAAAAATCCACATGCAAGAGAATAGACAACATACCCACAAAATTGTGACACAAGATATACCCTCGGAAACCCTCATTGAGGGAAAAACCCAGCCTCCAAAAGCATCCATCATCACGTATTATTCAACAAAAATACCATTTCCATACAACCATGGAAGCCTTCATGGCCATAGCCACAACTGAGAAAACTATGTGAACAAGCATGAATCCACACATCCCATGCCATGCTTTCAACCTTCACAAATGCTCCCTTGGCTAACCTGTCAAGCCTTGTCCCGCTCGACTCTTGCCTTTTATCTTCTTGTCACTCTCTCTCTATACAACAACTACCCTTGCGGCTGCTTATATAGTAGCAAGTCCCACAAAACCACTAAGTGGTATTACATAAACCATGTGCTACCTAACCCACTGACCCCACATTTAATATTGGGCATTTAATTCTTTTCCCCAATATTAAATAATTACATGAAATATTTTCACAATGTTACAATACAACTCATCAAGAATATTCCATGGGAATCTTTACATGTTGCATGTCCATCTAGGTACAACATTACATAATAAAAAATAAAATAATAAAATAACAATATTATGCAATGTGTGCAACACCCATTATCTCAACATGGAAGTGGCATTCCGTTAGAAATTAATGAAACCATCGATATGGATCGAATCCCAGGAAGATTGGGTATTATTAATGACAATAATGAATATTATTTTCCCACAGGTATAACAAGTGAATCTCATATCACTGACATATCCAATCTGCAACCTGAAATCACAAGCCTCAAGAGCAATACCTGCCACATATATACCAAAAAGCTCCCACTGCAAAAGATAATGTCAAATCTATAACCAATCCACTCAACACATCTCAAAGAAGTGAATCCATGTAGTATCAAGGACATCCACAATACATAAACTAATATCCTGCAAGAACAACTCTCATAACAAGTCTCTAATAGTCTCCCAAATTCTCCACAAATAACAGAGGAAAGAGATAAAGTAATAACCATGTCATCTCTCACATGACATACATGAGCACAAACCAGTGATCACAATCTCTAACCAATCTCAAATCCAATGTAAGCAAAACTGAACATCCAGGAAGATAACCAAGACCAGAGAAACCATGCAAATCATAACTTGTATCATGTCCTTCTACACACACCTCTAGATGTAAACTATGCAAGTATGATCTCCTCCATAAAACCCCAACAAGAAGCCTCAACAACACCCAAACCATACTATATAACTAATCATGGATGTAAGCCTCTCACAAGAAGATCAAACTCATAAACCATTCCTAAACCAAGGAATAACCATTCCTAATCCAAGGAAAATGACCAATATAAAACCATCTCCCAAATTCAACCAGCATAACAACATATGCACATGGAGATAACCAATGCTAAACCATCTCTCAAATGAACCCTCCAAAACTAACTCATATACCATAGCTCAAGATCCATATCCATGAAAGACAAGCATAAATATAATGCAACTGAGAGAAACAATGGGCTATACCTCTCAAGTAGCAAACCGCCGAGTAGACCAAGAGTGGGGAATGAGAATGCTCATCAAGATACCCAAGTCTCCAACCAAGACTCATCTAAGAACAATCTCCTCTCAAGTCCATATCAGGTGACTGCCCCTCGGACTTCCTGCTGAAACCATCAACCGTCCCAACAAATACTTCTCTAATCCAAGAGAAATCAGCGTCACCACCATCTCGAAGTATCCATGAGCACCTGTAACCAATCAATCCATGCCAAATCCAAAATGCAACATAGCAATATCATGAAGTATCTAGCTTATGATCAGTGTACTCAATACCAAGAAACTAAACCAAGATCAATGTCAAAGTTCCAACCATGGCCTCAGGAACATAAACATGACAACATGATCTAACCATCTCAACTAAAGAGATAACATGCTCCACATGAACATACCATAACATGTCACAACTCTAAATGCGTATCAAGAGTATACCATGACATAATAATGAAACCATCCTCATACCAAGGATAACATGCCAAATAAAAGCATAAACCACACCTTTTCCAAGAACCCTGTGAGTCCTCAAGATGCAACCATCTCCACACACCATGAAGAAAACCATCTCCATATACCATGAAGAACCATCTCCACATACCATGAAGATAACCAAGAACTCCATGAGTCCTCAAGATCTAACCATCTTCAAACACCATGAAGATAACAAGTGCACCATGCAAATGTCAAAGACGCTTCTGCAACAACAGGATCTAAGACAAACCTCCAACATCTGCAAACACTCAATAAATATATCAATGCCAACAACTCCCACTCAACCGTGGTACCAAGTCACCTATGGCATCATAAAATCCATCTCCTATATGAAGATCCAAACCAAACTAGGAACTAATCCTACACTGTCACCCCATCACTGTCACAAGCTCCCACTAAATCATGTATCCAAGCTATCCATGACATCATGATAAAAAAACCATCCTCTAACCATGAGAATCAACCAAGGCATCAAACCATCAAAGAACTCAAAGTGCACATCATGAGCTCCTCAAAAGAAACCAAATAACCATGATCCTCTTCCAAGAAGATATACCACCATAACTGAATCCAAGCTAATAAACATCAAGGATGTACCTGTATAACCAATCATGTCATGCCAAAATCCATGACACTATGATCACATCCATGAACTGAGCATCTGGCTCTCAAAGTATGTCCAACCTGTCAGCATAGTCAACCACAATCCTCCACCATGACTGTACCTGGTAACAACATCTCATCCCTTCTACATGAAAAAAATAGTAAATCATTTTACTTAGGGCATAGACAACCCAAATTCAAGCCACCAATCTGAATATGCATCAATAATGAAAGATCAATGGGCAAAGACAACCCATAACCAAGATATAAATGCAACCTGTAAGTATAGACTGCTTACAACACTGCACAACTTGTAGACCCAACAAGTCATCATGCATATCCAAACCAAACATTGATAACCATATCATCATGAGACCAATATGAACCGAGTATACAATGACATCAAAACTTAAATCTCCAATGCCATAAACTCACAATGTTACCATAGTCAAAATACACCTATAAACTGTTCAGATCAATATATCAACAAATAAATCATGCCAAACTTGCACCAATTCTGAACCAATGTGTAGATCTCTCCAAGAGCTTTTCATTGACTACTCGAAGTCCAAAATCCGACTCCGTATGCCCAAGTTATGCCCTAATCTGTGCTCAAAATAAATAACATCTGACTTTAGGGCTCTTAAAACCTGACAAAATCTCAAAATCATGGAACCAAACCTACACCACGTTGTAGTTCTCTAAATTATCTTTCCAACGCCTATAAGAACTCTGAAATCCGATATTCTAAGAGAAAGTTATGGCCGTTTTACTAAGACAATCTTTTTACCATTTTCAGTACGATTTTTCATTTTTTATTTTTTTAAGTGACGAAAATTTTGACAGGATTAAATTTGACGGCCATCATGGGCTGAAACCAAAAAACTCTTTCATTTCCTTTGAACATGACCAAACTAGGGCATATTATATATCAAAATTTATGAAAATGTCGACCCGGATCCAATGGTGAGGTCTATTTTTACCCAAGAGGTCATTTCTGCATGCTACCCCCCAAAACCCTCATTTAAATGAAACATCCGAAAAAATATTTTTGTCCAACAATTTCCCATGCCCAAATATTTTGACATCCCATCATAACAACAAACTCAAAACCCTTAGATCTGCAATAAATCATTCATATATCTTGCCCTTTTCTTTTTTCCTCTCATGCATTCCCATGGATTCAATCTAGGGTTACAATAATAAAACTATAGCTCTGATACCACTTGTAAGGAAACTTGGCAATAAAGAATATAACCATTTCCACATAACCCATAATAGATCTGAAATAAACACGGAATTAAAAAATCCACATGCAAGAGAATAGACAACATACCCACAAAATTGTGACACAAGATATACCCTGGGAAACCCTCATTGAGGAAAAAACCCAGCCTCCAAAAGCATCCATCATCACATATTATTCAGCAAAAATACCATTGCCATACAACCATGGAAGCCTTCATGGCCATAGCCACAACTGAGCAAACTATGTGAACAAGCATGAATCTACACATCCCATGCCATGCTTTCAACCTTCACAAATGCTCCCTTGGCTAACCTGTCAAGCCTTGTCCCGCTCGACTCTTGCCTTTTATCTTCTTGTCACTCTCTCTCTATACAACAACTACCCTTGTGGCTGCTTATATAGTAGCAAGTCGCACAAAACCACTAAGTGGTATTACGTAAACCATGTGCTACCTAACCCATTGACCCCACATTTAATATTGGGCATTTAATTCTTTTTCCCAATATTAAATAATTACATGAAATATTTTCACAATGTTACAATACAACTCATCAAGAATATTCCATGGGAATCTTTACATGTTGCACATCCATCTAGGTACAACATTACATAATAAAAAATAAAAAAATAAAATAACAATATTATGCAATGTGTGCAACACCCATTATCTCAACATGGAAGTGGCATTCCGTTAGAAATTAATGAAACCATTGATATAGATTGAATCCCAGGCATATTGGGTATTATTAATGATAATAATGAATATTATTTTCCCACAGGCTAATTTCAATACACACATGTGTGTTCTCAAAAGGGTAATTACTTTCTTTTTGAGAAGGCATAGATCTATGAAGTGAAAGTACAATCTCACGGGTACTCCCCACATCATCAAAATCTTTCACCACAAGTCGAGCATCTATTATGACAAGGAAAGTGCTAGAAACACGAAAAAATAGACGAGTCTATAGTTGGAAAATTTTGCAGGTTTCAGCTCTCAAAGGTAAAGGTAAGAAGAGAGTCATGGTGGGCGAATGATATAGACAAGAGCAAGAGGATGAGGCCTTGAAATGGAAGAGAAGAACTAAAGTCTGGAAGATCCTGAAGAAAGGGGAGATCACCAATTACATTAAGCATCTCCATGGCTAGAAACCTTCGGCCACCAAAGCTATGGTGAAACACTGGAACGAGGGCAATGTGAAGATTGATGGGGTGGACTTCACTATCATAGAGGAAATTATTTCTCATGTAACTGGCATCCCCATTACTAGGAAAAAAATTTACAGAGACAACAAAATCTTAGGGCAAGTGGTGATAGAGTTCACCAAAGACTTGGAGGAAAAGAAAAAGATGGCAAAAAGTGGAACCCACTATCTCCCAAGGTCTATCAAGCCCATTTGGAGGTTCGTGCTGAGAACCATTATCAAATACATAACTTTGGACACCAGGTTCAATCGCATCTACACCTACCACTTTGTGTTGTTAAACCACTTCAGGTACAGAGCTAAAATCTCCATTCCTTTTTACCTCTATTCATCGATGAATGATAATATCCAAGAATTTTGAGATAAGAAAACGAGGAACCCTGCTTTCCACGAAGGGCTGCTCTTACTATTATATGAATATTGCAAGTCTAAAACAATAAGCAAGCAAATTAAGGGAAAGAAAGAGGGAAAAGGGGTTAAAATGGATTCAGGTGATACTGATGAAATTTACTCCCCCTCTGAGACTGAGGAGGTGGAGTTGTACACGGATTAGCAAGATTAAAAATCCCCTCAGCGTAGTTTGGACATGTCTCCCTATTTTAGTAAGGAGGTTGCCACTCCCCCTAAGATTGGGAGAGATACTTCTTCAGACAAATGGTATAATGAATAGGATGATGGCATGGAGACTAGGGGTGACAATGATGATGGCAAGGAGACAACCAAGGCTAAAAAAGGAAAAGATAGCAAGAAGACCAAGCAAAAGATTATTATCAAAGTGCCTTCCAGCAAAGATAAGGAAGCCATGGAGACTGCCAAGAATAAGAGGAAGAAGGAAGATATCAATAAGGAGAAGTAGGGTGAGGGAAGTGTGATGATGGAGGAAAACCCAATGGACAAGCCTGAGCAGCAGCTCGACTTGGAACCTTAATAGGGTTACGATGATGTGGGCACTTCCACCTATAGGTGCTCCATCAATGGCAAGGACAGGAAGGTGGTTTGGAGAAATTTTGACCACACCACTTCCAATTTGGGGATCAAGAGAGAGATAATCCATACCCAGGTTTGTGAGAATGAGGAGGGTAAGATCTAGATAGAAGAACTTATAGACCCTTCCTTGATCATCTTTAGTGACATTGCTAGGGACAACCCAGAGATGGATGTGTTGAATAATGCTAAGAACAACATTGTGGACAGCTACAAGAAAACTAAATGGATCTACCATGAGATCCTCAATCTCAAACATGGACTCAGTGAGTTGGAAAGGAAGACATACAACCTTAGGAATAGGGTTAACAAGGATGAACTCAGCATGGACAAGAAGTTGGAGGCTTTCAACACTACCTCTCTAGATATGGTGAAGACCTTGTAGGGCATATCTGAGCAAAACCTCAACATCCTCAAGGATCATGATAACATAAAGAGGCTCATCCACCGTGGCGAGGTTCAAAGAGGCAAGGAGAAGGAACAAGGTATAAATCAGGAAGACAAGCCCCTGGAGGAAGGTGTTTGGAAAAGAACTAGGGCTAGCACCAAAAAGAAAGACACCACAACCCCTGAGCAAGACACTATGGAAAAGAAAGAGGAGATGGGCA
The DNA here is from genome assembly GCA_028749045.1 of Cupressus sempervirens. Classification (NCBI taxonomy): domain Eukaryota; kingdom Viridiplantae; phylum Streptophyta; class Pinopsida; order Cupressales; family Cupressaceae; genus Cupressus; species Cupressus sempervirens. The sequence continues at coordinate 607,950,924 of CM053785.1, forward strand.
AGATGTCTAACCTCAAGATCAATGTCATAGAGATGCTCAAAGACATTGGTTGATCTTCCCTGGCCTTTGGCGACCTGCCTTGGTTTTTGGCGCTCTTTCCTGGCCTTTGGCAACCTGCCTTGGTTTTTGGCGCTCTTCCCTGGCTTTTTCTTACTTTATGTTTAAGGGAACTATTGTTTTTCTTTCTGGCTCTTGGTAGCCTTTTTTGTTTAAACTGTTGACTTTCTTTTCTATGTTCGGGGTTTTAGGGCCCTTTTAAAGCCTATTTTCCTTAATTAAAAATAAATTATATTGTAAATTTTACATTGATTGATTGAGTTTTTTTGCTAGAATGACCATGACAAGCAAGATTATCTCATAGAATTCCTTAAAACATATGATACTAATATCATAAAATGTTTAAATTGCTTGCTACAATGGACATCACTGACATGCTAAGAGTGCTATCTTAGCATAAATGTGCTCTAGTTCTCAACATACTTTGATTTTAATGGCAAAATCTTCATTCTTTCTTTTTATTCATGACCAAAATCAAAGAAGATCAAGAACATCAAAACTCATAGACAAAGTCAATGTGGGAAATGGTGAGGATCTAAACCTAATTAAGAAGCATTTTAACATTCCTCCCTCACAAACATCTTCAATGTTTATGATTTGAGGTTTGCATGTACTGGTTGAGTAGTTTAAGTTTGTAGCTTATTTTATTTCATCATATATTCATGCATATTAATGTCATTTATATGGTTTCCATGTTCATGTTTGAATACACTTAGTTTGTATGTTTGCTCTCTTTTATGATATTTTCATGCAATATAAGATGTTTAATATTTAATTTCATCACAATCCATTTGTAAATGTAATTTCTCAAAGTAACAAATGCTTGAAAGACTTTACAATTCAATTTATTTTAATTTTAAATTTTTTTATTAGGTTCTATACAAGAAAATGTAAACCTTCTAAATTTCTTAGAACCCTTTCAAACAAAAACTTGGAAGTTACTTCAAACTTTTAGGACTCTAATGGAAATGACCAGTGGGCCAATATATTTCTTCCAACTCTTTGTGATAATGATTTGTCAAATGCTTCAATTGTACAATGTATGTGTTGTTAAGGGGAGATATGTTTTGAACCACGTGTGAAAATAAAAAATAATAGTTTGGAAAAATAAATCTACTAACCTTTATAAATATACTATAAGTGAAGTTCACTTATCTCCTTTTCCTAGAAACCACAATAGTTTCCTCATTGTAGAATGAAATCATAGAAGCAAACAAATGATTTATGTAGAGTGATCAACTTGTACACATTTCTATACTACTCACTCATATCAAACCTTGACATTACATTGCAAACTGAAATTATGTATACATTAATTACTACAAGCACATTGAAAATATTTGATACTTTTTTTGTTGCATATTCCACTAAATTTGTCCATCTTCCTTTGTTGCAAAATTAAATGTAAAAGTCTTTATTTTTTCTTGTTTTAATGATTTCAATCATTTTTTTAATGTTGTCATCTTTTATTTTTCATGTCCCATTGCATCTTGGGTTGTAGCCAATTATTTCTTTGGTTGCAACTTATTGTAACTTGGGTAATATACTTTCACTTTTAGTCACACCCTTCTAATTCCTTAGTTGCACCCTTTCATATTGTAGTTCATGCTATTGGATTGCTCAAGGTGAGAAGATTTCAATTAGGCATGTAGAGAGTAATCAATGTATGCTCATCAAGTGATGGTTAGAAATAGAAAATCGGAGTAAAAAATGTTATGGCCACGTGATAAATTTTAGAGTAGTAAAGAGGAATTATATATAGATGGCCATATAAATTGTTAGAGTATTGGACACACAAAGAATGATAGGATATTATAATCGATTTCCCATTTGAAATAGAATTAAAATATACCTACACTAGATTGACCAAGTCACTGCCTAACATAGTGCAAACTTAACTAAGATTACTACATTTTATTAATATTTTATTGTTATATACATTCTAACTTAAAAAATCATTAGTCCACACATTGGTACAATAAAATATAGACACAATGGATGTATAATAAATATTTAATTTTGCATGAAGAATATAAATAGATTATTCATACTAGAAATAGATTTATTTATTCTAATGCCACACAAATAAATCAAATGTAGAGAGGAATGATCCCTTGGCCTTATTGTAGCTTGGTTCCTATTTTTTCTGAGATCATGTTGATTCTATATTGAAATGATGTGATAATGTTATGCATTCCCATCTTCACATGACATGATTTTAGAAGATCCACTTCTTTTAGCCCTACTCTCATCTTTGCCCAAGTTTTAGCCATTAAGTCAATTAAGCCATCTCATTTTGAAGAGTTGAATGATATCCAAAACCCCACATCTTTCAAACCTTATCCATGATGTAGATTATTTGTATACACACACATGCATGCGCGTGTGTGCGCACACACACATGGAGAACTTTGTTACACAATAAACCTTATCATACACTATATTCAGATGATCATATGAATTGAAATGGGCATGTGAGTAGAAAGAGACTAGAAAGACATTGTGTAAAGATGAAGGTATGAAACTCATCATAAGATTGAGAGCTTATATTGTAGACACTGCTGAAAATCTATTATTGCACATTGAAGGAGGATGAATAAACTACATGGAATAAAAATCATGTTAAATTTTAAAAAAATTAAGAATAAAATGAAATAAATGGTAGGGCATGAAAAGGAACACAAAATTACCTAATGCAGCATGGAAAGGGCACACAAACGACAAGGTAATGGAAGAGAAAGGGCACAACATAGATCAAAATGGCATGACAAGACCTTCAATGGTACGGGCATGGAAAAATTGGCATTGATCCACTAGCATCTTTGAAGCTCTCCAATAGCACAATCGATCAAATGTATAATGATTTATGTCTTGTTTTCTTTTTTATTTTGTTTATAATCACTCGAGAATTGCAATTGCGATGCCAATGTTAGTATTACAATGATGTAGGGGATAATTGCAAAATAAATAAATAAAAATCACACACAAATTACACTCCTGTCATAACTTTAATCGTAGATTGACCCCAAATGTTGTAGTGACACTCCTCAATATCTAACTCTTAACTTAAGACATGAATGTCTAGATGAATTTAATAGGATGGTCACCCCTCAATCTTTCTCTCTTAAGAGAATGAAATTGTTAGGATTAACCTCAGACAAAAATAACAGTTACATTTGAATATAACCAATATTGGAAAATAGTAGATCGCACATAAGAGAACACAAGACACCAAGATTTAACATGGTTCACCCAATCCTTAGGCTACGTCCACCAAAAGGAAGTCCAATATTATTATGATCCAGTGATTACAACTTGATTACAATCTGTAATCCCTTACAGCTCAATACCACTACAAGAACCAATTTTTGCATCACACATTATGAAAATCCTAACCCTAAGCATTTTTATATAAAAAAAATTTCCACTTACAAAATTAGGGCTAGAATAATACAAAAATAGCAGTTGACACCTTTTACAATATAAGGTCCCCAAAAACCCCCACAGGGGTGTTGCCCCTCGACCCCACCCTATACTACGATAGGGAGCACATCTGGAGGGCTACCCCAAGACTTTGTAGGGGCACTATCCCTTGACGCTATCTTGAGGGTGCTACCCCCAAACCCCTATAGAAATAATCAAGAGGGAAACCATGCCAAATAAACCTCTAAGTCTAATTAGGCTCCACATCACAACAATCTCCCACTTGGAGATTGAACATAGCACTACTAAGCTTGTAGCTCCCACTGGAATATTAAACCACCCTAGATTCTATTGTTCTTTTAGTCTTTCAGTCTAGAAGACTAATCAAAGTTGAAGAGGAGTTCAACTTCTCCCTTGTCACTACCTTTGTAAACATATCTGTTGGATTTTCAGTTGTGTGTATCTTCTGTAGCTTTAATTGTCCATCATCCAAAATTGACCAAATGAAATAGTACCGCAACTATATGTGTTTTGTGTTTGAATGTAGAGCTTATTTCTTTGCAAGATGAATGACACTCTGGCTATCTGTGAACAAATAATTATCCCTTTGTGGGTGTCCCAATTCTTCCATAAAAAATTGAAACCATACCATCTCTTTAGTTACTTCTATAGCAACAACATACTCTACCTCTTTCGCAAATAAATCATTAACTTGCTATAATCAAGAAACCCAACTCATTGCTGCCCCACCAATAGTAAATACATAACCTATAGTACTCTGCCTAGTATCAATACCCCCTGCCAAATCTAAGTCAACATATCCTTGTAAAGTAGTAGTAGAGCCCCCAAAGTGTAAGCACTTACTAGATGTTCCTCTCAAATATTTGAGAATCCATTTAATTGCACTCCAATGCTCAGTTCTCGGATGACTCATATACCTGCCAACAACTCCCACTACATGTGCAATATCTGGCCTAGTACATACCATAGCATACATTAAGCATCATATAGCTAAAGCATAGGGTACCTTAGATATCTTGTCCTCCTCTTCTTGTGTCTTGGGACACATCTCCTTAGTCCATTTCAAATGACTAGGTAAAGGTGTGCTAATAGCTTTAGCCTTCTCCATAGAGAAACATCGCAACACCTTATCAATATAATCAACCCGAGACAATGCCAATTTTCTATTCTTCCTATCTCTAAAAATATTCATACCAAGGATTTCTTTTGATGCCCCCAAATCTTTCATAGAAAATGCATGTGCTAATCGGTGTTTTAACCCCTTAATATGATCCATATTAGACCCAGCTACAAGCATATCATCAACATATAAACATAAAATAATATAGATCCAACCTCTTAAAATAAACACAATGATCTAAATGACATCTAATATATCCATACTTATGCATAAACCTTTCAAATTTTAGATACCATTGCCGAGGTGCTTGCTTCAAGCTATATAAACTTTTCTTTAATCTGCACACTAAGTTCTCCTTACCTTTGACCTCAAATCTCTGTGGTTGTGCTATATATATCTCTTCATCAAAATCACCATGAAGGGAGGCCCTTTTATCATCAAGCTGCCCCAAATGCAAATATTTAGTAGTCACAATACTTAAAACAATGTGAATGGAAGTCATTTTAACAATAGGAGAGAATATCTCATGAAAATTAAATTTTTTTTTTGTGCAAATCATTTTACAACTAACTTGGCTTTAAATTGTTTTTTACCTCCATTCTCTTCTTTTAACCTATAAACCCATTTATTCTACAAAGCCTTTTTACATGTAGGCAACTTGCATAAATCCCATGTCTTATTTTTCAGCAAAGAGTCCATTTCTTCTTTCATTGTAGACTCCCACTAAATCTTGGTATCCACCTGCACAACTTCATCATAACATTCAGGTTCACTAGCATCAATAAGAAAAATAGACTACAAAGAAGGAGAGAATATTTCTGGAGGTCTGTTTATTCTTGTTGGTTGTCTAACATTCACTGGGGTGTGTGGTATTTGTTGTTGTGGTTGTTGCATATCATGAAGAATTGTTGAAACATCAGATTTTGGAGTATCATCCGGCACTGCATAATCATCTTCTTTCTTCTCATGTTGCTGCAATAGATATTTGTATAACACTTTTTCATTGAATATGACATCCCTACTTCTTACAATTTTATGATTTTCAAAATCCCAAAGCCTATAACCAAATTCGTTAATGCCATATCTAACAAATACACATTTCTTTGACTTAGCTTCCATCTTGGTTCTATTTTCAGAATCTATATGAGCAAATGCTTCACAACCGAAGGTTTTGAGAAAAGAATAACTCACCTTTTTATTAGTCCATGCTTCCATTAGAATACCACAATCCAAAGGAGTAGAGGGGCCTCTATTAGTCAAATATACAGTAGTATTGATAGCCTCCACCCACATGTTTAACAAAAATTCTACATGCAACCTCATGCTCCTTGCATGCTCCATTATAGTCGTGTTCATGCATTTAGCCACAACATTTTCTTGTGGAGACCTTGGAACAATTTTTTGTCTACAAATACCATTAGTGGAGCAATAATCTTCAAATTCACGACTACAATACTCACCACCATTATTAGATTTGAGACATTTTAATTTCTTACCAGTCTCATTTTCAACCAAGCATTTCCATTTCTTAAAAGTTTGAAATACATTAGATTTTTGTCTAAGAAAATAAACTCATACTTTTCTAGTTGCATCATCTATAAATGTACATAATAATGAGATCCACCAAAGGAAGATACCTGAGTCGGTCCCCATACATTTGTATGCAAAATTTCTAATCTCTCACTTCTTTTTTCCTTCCCAGTCTTCACAAAACTCACTCTCTTTTATTTTCCATATACACAACTTTCAGAGAAATCCATATTGACACATTTCAGATTTGGTAAAACTTGATTTGAATGAAGTACTTTCATACCCTTCTCACTCATGTGCCCAAGTCTATTGTGCCATAGTGTTGTATCAGAATCTACAGTAGCTATGTGTTCTCCTTGCTCAACTACAACAACTATTCTTAAACATTCATTTTTCTCTAAAACAATCAATGTAGAAGGAACAATATAACTAGTATAAAGATATAATGTGTCTACTTTGACACCTTTTGCAACTACAAGGGAACCTTTTGAAACTTTCCAATTTTTATCATTAAAAGTAAGTACACAACCCTCATCACCAAATTGCCCTACTGAAATTAAATTCCTACTTAGCCTTGGAACATGTCTTACATCATGTAGTAGCCAATGATTCCCATTCTGCAACTTCATCTTAACTTTTCCTTTTCCAACAACTTGATAGGGTTCATTATCCCCCAAATAAACAAGCCCAAAATCCCCTTGGACATAATCAATAAAATAACCTCTATGAGGTGTAGCATGAAATGAAGTACTAGAATCTAAAATGCATGAATCATCAACACTTTCTAAAGACAGAAGCAAAGCATCCTCTTTGGATTTGTTACTTACCACATTTGCCTCTTTGTTCCCTTCTGGTTTATCTCCTTCATCATTCTTTCTAGTCCAACAATCTTTCTTCTTATGCCCTATTTTACCATAGTACCAGCAATCTCTCGGTCCTCTGGATTGAGACCTCTTCCCCTTTGACTTTCCTCTTGATTTTCCACAATTTCTAGAATTATTTCCTCTCTTAGTTCTACCTTTGCTTTTTGCATTCAAAGCACTTCCTAATGTAGATCCACCTAAGGATTTCTTATGAGTTTCCTCACTCAAAATAACACCGATCACATCGTCAAATTTTAGAGTATTAGACTCAAAAATAAAATTACTCACAACCATTACCAAGTCATTCTATCTTTCAGGCAAAGAACACAAAATTAAGAGAGCCCTAATTTCTTCATCAAAATTAATGCCCATAGAAGACAACTGACTAGTAACAGTATTAAATTCATTTAAATGATCTACAATAGATCCACTCTCTACCATTTTCGTATTAAATAAACACTTCGTGAGAAATACCTTATTTGAAGCAATGAGTTTTTCATACAAATTTGCTAGGGTTTCTATCAACTCTTCTATTGTCTTCACTTTTATAATGTTAAATGTCATTGATTGTGCCAAGCATAATCGAATACTTTCAAGTGCCTTTATGTCTAAAACCTCCTAGTCTTCATGTGACATAGTTCCTTGCTTCTTGAATTTTCCTTCCAACAGCTTCCATAAATCTTTCTGATAAAGATCGTTTTCCATTTGCATCTTCCATAACTAAAAGTTCTGCCCATTAAACATATCCACCTTTAGCTTACCCTCTTCTGCCTTAGCTCCCACTCAACCGTGAGACCTTCCTATAGAGGATTGCTAAAAAAAATGACAATCTGGCTATAAAAAAAAAGATGATCGTTTGGCTCTAATACCACTTGTTAGGATTAACCTTAGATAGAAATAACAGTTACATGCAAATATAACCAATATCAAAAAATAGTAGATCACACATAAGAGAACACAAGACACCAACATTTAGTGTGGTTCACCCAATTCATAGGCTACGCCCACCAACAACAAGTCTAATATTATTATGATCTAGTGATTACAACTTGATTACAATCTGTAATCCCTTGCAGCTCAATACTACTGCAAGAACCAATTTTCACATCGCACATTATAAAAATCCCTAACCCTAATCCTTTTTATACAAGATTTTTTATCGCTTACAAAATTAGGGCTAGAATAATAGAACAATAATAGCCCCACAGGGGCGTTGCCCCTCGACCCCACCCTATACTGTGAAATGAAGTACACCTGGGGCACTACCTCTCGACCCTGTCTTGGGGACGCTACCCCCAAACCGCTATAAAAATAATCTAGAGGGGAACCATGCCAAATAAACCCCTAAGTCTAATTAGGCTTCACATCACAATAGAAATCCTAGACTAATGTAACACAATGGATACCACTCAATGTTTGACTCTTAATTCAAGAGAATGAGTGCCTGCTCAAATTTATTAGAATCAATAGTGCTCAATCTTTGCCTCTTAATTCAAGAAGATGAGTGCTTAGATGAAATTAACATAATAAACACCCCTCAATCTTTGACTTTAATTTTAACTCAAGAAAATGAGTGCCTAGACCAATTTAATAGAATGACTATCCCTCAATCTTTATGGTTGACTCTTAGTTCAAGAGAATGAGTGCCTAGTCAAATTTTACAAAATGAAAACCCCTCAATCTTCAACTCTTAACTCAAGAAAATGAGTGCCTAGATGAATTTTAACATAATATATACTTGTGACATTGCTATTTTTAGTGAAACTCATTGATCCATATTTCATGAATAGTGGTTCACATGAACCCATCTCTCATTCGAATGAATGGAACACTTAACACTCATTTGACCTAGGTGATGCTCACAAGGTGAACCACCGGGACTTCCTGGAAGGACACCCATCCCAATACTACTACATCTTGAATGCGCTTAACTATAGAATTTTCTCTATGATTAAACTCACTTTACTTGTAACCCCAATTATAAAATCTTCACCAAGTATTGTCCCTTATGAAATATTCATTAGATTAGATACCCGTTAATCTCTAATTTCGTAAATCTATAATCCTTCATAAAAGAAAAAGAGAAAAATATATAAACGGACAAAACCACAAATGGTGAAATTAATTTATCATTATAGCTGGTACTCACGCAGAAATCATAAAGAGGGAATGCATGAGGGAGTATGTCATTTTAATCTATAGAAGAAAGAACCATCCAATATACTTCTGATATCTGATATATTTCTGATAAGAATGATTTACATACAAAAATATGAGATTAATCAAAGTTTATAAAGTCACAAATCGGATCCCCATGTGTATATGGTAATTAAGAGAAAAATATGAGATTAGAACAATAGTGAGTATTAAGTCACAATCAGATCACCATAGAAATGGTGCTTAAAACAGAAATGTATTGAGAATCAGATCACAGATGTAGCTTTCAGCTCATCTGCAGAGAGTTGCTTTAACTTGTTCACTTGAGGAGAGCGATGTGAATCTTGGTTCTTGTTAAGGAAGGTCTTGTACCAGTTGGCAGAAAGCTTAGGAAGTCGTTTTTCTGTGGTGTAATCAACATGATGAAGTCCAAAACGTTGCGTGTAGCCATATATCCACTCAAAGTTATCCAGAATTGACCACACGCAATAACCCCTCACATCTGCTCCTTTTCTGTATTCAAACAAATATACCCAATCTTTATATTTGCAAATGGCCCATTGATTACTTGTCAGAATGGTCCTTGTACATGTTTTTCTAATTTAATTTTGGCTAGAAAAACAAAAGTAGAAAGAAGATTTGAATAGAGTACTGGGAATTGTATAGGCAATATGATTATATTACCGGATGGCAGCTGCCAAATATGTCAAGTAGCTTCTCAAATACTCGACTCTTCCAACATCATTTAAAACAGCTTCCTGTGAAGCCGAGGAGTCATTCCGTTCAGCATATCCTGTGTGGACATCCATATATTAGAAGAGATTCTACAGAGAACTTCACGGTAAATGAGATATTTATTTTTGATTTATTTAGGTAATTCATTTTACTTAAAATCACACGAAGTGAATCATGAAAACAAACTTAATACATTTTTAGAGTAAATAATAAATTTTAAAATGGACTTGTTTCTCTGTTTCATTTTAGATCACACGTTTTTTTATCTATATTCCAATCACCTTTCACTTGTTGCTTTTTGAACCTTCTACTTATTAACTTTCTCGGTAGGTTGGACTTGTTATTAATATTAAGTACATGTTTAATAACATTTTGAAATAACTATTTAAAAAAAAAAATTAATGTGTATAAAAGATCTTACAAAGGATTTAGTTACTACCTATGTAATTATAAGCAATGAAGCTACACCAATTGAACTTAAGCGGCTATGGTACAACATTTGATAACAATTTTTTAAATGAGATTATATAGAGTGGGTTTAACTATGGAGGAAACTTCATAGTTAATTGTGTTTGAACTAGAGTAGAATTGGGATGGGTGACCTCTTGGGAAGTATCGGTTCTTCACCTTGTGAAAATCACCTATATCCAATGAGTGCTAAGTGTTCCATTCATTCTCAGCAGAGATGGGTTCATCTGAACCACTATTCATGAACACATGGGTCAATGAGTTTGGCTCAAAATTCACATAGCCTGGATTCAACTATGTAGTTTTTTTAGTCACCCGTCTCTCACAAGAATGAATGGAACACTTAAACACTCATTAGATATAGGTGATACTCACATAGAAATCACCCCTCACAGTTCTACTCCAATTATTCGAATGCGCTTAACTACAAAGTTTGCTCCCAATTAAATCCACTCTACTTACAACTCCATTTACAAACAACTATAATCGAAATCAAAATTACTTTTACTATACTTCCCTTAATAAACATACTAGTATATATTAATTATTACAAAAATGAACAAATTTTACTGAAAAACAATTGCAACAGAAAAAAGGCCTCTTTTACTTGAAACCCGTCAAGTAGATCCATTCACTCACCATTTTCTGTAATCATCATAACTGGACTGTTATATCTTCGTTTCACATACATGACAATTTTCTCTATACCTTCTGGCACAACAAAGTTCCCATCCATGCCCGTCTGCAATACCATTCAAATGGAAAATCAGTTATTACTGCCAAATGGGTATTGTACAAAGGAAAGGAAATTCTCTTATATATCTACGTACCGGCTCGCCGATAGGTATTCCATTTCTCTCACCTGCAACAAAAGTCATATTTATCAAAAAGTTGTTCCCAACTGAAGGGTTTTGTTTGGAGATGAGCTCTATTTCTTACCAGTTATATAAACCATGGCATCCAGCGTATTCGTTATTTCCAAACAGTGAGAGAAGAGACAATCCCTGACATACAAAGTGCTGTAATGGTTGATGCCCATAAAATCATAAGAACCTCTCAATTTCTCCTGCATTTCCCTGGAAAACGTGGGCAGACGCTGCCCTAACATTTGGCTCATTTCAGGAGGATAACGTCCATAAACAAGGGGATCTAGAAACCTATTAAATCATACCCACAAACAGTAACGTAAGTATATAGCAATAAAAAGTAAAGTTGTAATATAGTAATGGATGATAGATTATGAAAGTGTGGTTCTGTGGGGGGCTCACCCAATATTTTGTTTGTAGACTTAAGCTTAGTGTGTTTGATTCTTACGCTGGTAATAAGTTACAGTAGAATCAAAGAAGAGTTCGTCTTAAAAGAGGTTAAACAGCAAATGGAAAGTGGTAGTTGAAGTTCTAGTACTAATTTATGCATGTTTTAGATAGTATCAGGTCTAGGAAAGATCTGATTTTATAAATCCCTGGTCAAGACCTACAATCAAAAAACCTATTCAAAGGGCACTCCTTGATTGGGGAAGGAGTGAAATGGGTTTTCACATAACTCCCTAGCCAAGATCTACAATTGAAAAACCTATTCAAAGGGCATTCCTTGATTGGGGATTGGATAAAATTGGTTTTTTCATAACTCCCTAGCCAAAACCTACTCAAAGGGTACTGCTTGATTGGGGAAGGAGTGAAATGGGTTTTCACATAACTCCCTAGACCTACAATTGAAAAACCTATTCCAAGGGCACTCCTTGATTGGGGATTGGATAAAATTAGTTTTTTCATAACTCCCTAGCCAAAACCTACTCAAAGGGAACTCTTTGATTGGGGAAGGAGTGAAATTGGTTTGGGGGCGGAAGGCAGGCTATAGGGGTAGGGCGAGGGGCAAGGGATGGATATGTTGGAAATAAGTCACAGAAGGTTGTTGGTAATAAGTCACATATAAAGAAAGTTGCTGGTAATAAAGTCACATCTAAATTAAAGAAGAGGTGCTTCTGTAGAGATCCAGTAGCTTTATGATAGAGAGTTCTAAAAGTAAATTTAAAGTTCTAGGTTTGAGTTTTAATTGGCTCATGCAAATTCAACATGTGAAATCTGATTCGATGTGATGTACATCAAGTTTACTCTGACTCAATCTTATTCTAATGATCATAGAATATATTATTATGTTACCCAATCTATGCGTATTTACGTGATGGAGTGTGGTTAACAAGTGTTCCCTACCAGGCCGTGGTGAATGCCAATGCTCTCTTCACTGCAACTCTGTCATCTGTGAGATTCCTGAGAGGTTTGTACCATGTAGTAGATATCACAATTCCAATAGACCCTCCAATCTTACTCTGCAATTTTGGAGACATGATTTTTGTTAATCCATACATTTTATGAAAAGATCAGATCTTGCACAAGATTCTCTTCTCATAGACTGAAAACCACTAAAGAAAATTTAACTTCTATCCTGATGAATTCTTTCTTCTAAATATGATTATATAATAGCATTTTACTATTAAGGTTTTGGTTCTCTTTGACTCTTTTGCATCTTTATAATGGATCATGTAGTATTATTCAAAATATTTCAAAACATTGATTATAAAAAACTACTACACATTCATATCCAGAAGAATTTATTCATTCAATATGAATTGTAAAAATCTGATATTGCTTATTGTAACCTGATATTTTGCTCTGTAGATGTCTACTGCTGCAGCATGTGATAATATGACATTATGAGCGGCCAGGTAAGGTTCTGTCTTTGAATTGCCCTCAGTGCAATTCCCAAAAGGCCAAGAACACCGACCAGGTGGGTAAATTCCAGTGAGATAACCTTTGGGAACAAATACATTTGGCTCATTGAATGTCACCCAGTATTTCACTCTGTCCCCAAAAGCTGCAAAACATATTTCTGCAAATGCTTGGAAGTCCTCTCTGTATAACCCCCATTATCTTACTGTTAGGACAAGGAAAAAAAGGCAAAAAAACAAAACTGTTATAGAAGATGAAGTTATAAAGCTTACATGACATTGGGACTTAACCAGCCACCATATTCATCCTGTAGCTGCTGTGGCAGATCATAGTGATTCAATGTTACCAATGGTTCTATTCCTGCACCATTCACATATATAATGAATTACTGTTGAAGGGTATGATTTTAAAAGTTGATTTCCAGTCACATCTCCTACTTACCTTTGGAGAGCAGTGCGTTGATTAGATTATTGTAGAACTTTATTCCTTCCTCATTCACAGCTCCTCTTCCAGCTTTATGAGAGACAAAACAAATTTGAATGTCATTGTCCCTTTATTATTTTAATGGAGAGCTGAGAGTGTTTCTAACTAAACAATGGTTATATTGACTATAACATATTAGCTGTTTAGATTTGGATGTTTTCAAGATAAGATTACGATTAGATTTCTAATTAAACAATTATTATATTGACTACAACATATCAATTATTTAGTACACTGATCATAATATATTAATTATTGTGTCTATTATACTTTGAGACAAAACTATGATATTTACCTGGTAGAACTCGAGACCATGATATGGAGAAACGATAAGAGTCCACTCCCAGAGAATCCATCAAGTCAATATCTTCCTGGATTTCATCATGCTTTTCCATAAGATTTACTGTTTGAGAATTAATAATAATTCAAAAACAAAGTTTTCTAAAGCAATATAACTTATTTTTGGCATTTCAAATGACACTCCTTAATCTTGCTTTGTTATCTAATAAATCACTAAATAAAATGGAAGATATGGAGAAAAGAGAGATTTCAAAAGCTATTATTAGAGAACATGAGCCATCCAATTATGTACAAATACCAAGTAAAGATGGTAGTGGTTATCAGCTACATCTCCATTGCTTCCATCCATAATACTTCCTGTCATAAGAAACATAGTCATGAACAAGTATAAAATGTCAAAATCAATTCTATAAAAGTTCTATGTTATCAAAAGCCTAGAAAAATGAAGAGATCTATGAGTATACCTGAAACATTGTGAGTAAAATAATCCCAATTGTTGAGACCCTTCCCATCTTCCAAATAAGCACCTTCCACCTGCAAAATTCAAACAGCTTGTAAGCTTGATAATTGAAAAAATAGAAAAACTTCTACAAACAAACTAATTGAAATGGAAAAGAAAATGAACCTGATAGGAAGAAGTAGCAGTTCCAAACATGAATCCATTTGGGAAGCTGCTTCTATCAATCTCTGCATCTGTAGCCACCAATACCATCAGCAAAATCAGGGTTATTTTTTTGGATAAAGTTGCCCATGAAACCTCCATGTCAAACACTAGAAAAAGCCAGTGCAAACCAAAATATGAAGGCAAAGTGTGAGATTGTGAGTGCGTTGGGTGTCTTTTTATAAGAAAGAAAGCGTAGAAAAAGATACGTTGGGTCGGTTAAAAGTCGATTTAGATAACGAGAAAAACATTGGCCGTCATGAATTGTAGTTACGTATGGCTGTCAAGATGATGTAGTTTTATTTGCCAATTAGAAAACGATTATCTCTACACCTCAGTCCATATCAAATCTATTAAAAAGTCCAGTCAATATATGCTTGGAAAGATCAAGTTGAGACTTCATAAAATGAGAGATTGTTTCTTAAGCTTTGATGAGAAGAAATCTACCTCCCCCCCTATACCTTCTTTAATGAACTTAGAAAAAATCAATGTTTAATATCTCTCAGCCTTATTATTTTGGGTCCCAACATTTTTGTAGTGTTATTGTAGCAGATTGGATAGTAAAAAAATAGATTATTTATTGGTCCTTTTTTGTGAATTATAATATTAGTATATTTATTTAAAAATAAAAAAGGACTATTCATCAAAAAAACAAAAAAAAATAAAAAAAAATTAGAAATTACTGCTTTATATATATATATATATGAACATTTGATAAATGTTAGATTTTTTTTAAAATATCTTTTTCATATCTTTTTATATATGTATAATGTGGGATTTCAACAGGGACTATAAATTTTCTCTCAGTACTATTAATAAAAGTAGATTGTATAATAGAAACCAGTTGTAAAGAGTAGGTACATATATCAATTCAGAAGACTTCATGTTATATTTATAATAGAATAAGTAGTATGATGAGATAGAATAGATATAAGAAAAAAAATAAAATTAAAAGGATTGTTTAGTTAATATTAGAAATTTGAAGCTTGAGGAGGTACATATATCAGTTGAAATGACTTAATATTACATTAATTGTAAAAGACTATTAATATAGGTATATGACACAATATATAATAATAATAATTGTTTAAAAAAAAATATTTGATCAATGTTAATAATTTGATTCTTAAGTAAGTGCATATAGCAATTTAGAGAGTCTAATTTTAAATTCATAATATAAGATAGTTTATATGTATACACATATTAATTTTATCCTCTTTTACAAGAAATGAGTATTTATATTAATTTTTAATTTTTAATGAATATAAATTATATTATCATAAAGATATGGGTATTAATATATTTACTTCAAATTTTCAATTTTTATGTAGGATGGTGTCTTATATACAAAACATCAAGTAGTTGACTAGTACTCTTGGGAGAAGAAATAGATAGATGAAAAAAATTGTCACTTCTTAATCATCCAAGAGATTCCCTCAAGTGGAATTATGTGATACTACATCTTGATGGGAATAGTAGAACCCAACTTGAACACTATGACAATGAGTTCTATGTTGAGGAGTATGAGAACGCTTATGCCTAGATTCATTTTAATTTTTTCATTAATTGAACCTCTCATGGAAGAATTTTGGTTCTAAAAAATTAAGTGAATTGAATATATGTGAGATTTAGAATATGTAGATAAAATGATTTTTTAAAGAGTAATTAGTTGATATTAAATTTTGAAGTTCAACTTTTAATGCGGAGCTTTCATTTATCATTTTTCTTTTCCTATATTGTATTTTGCAAGTTTTATTTTTCTTGTTAATTATTTTTGTCTATAAAGATTTTGTAGAAGTTTAGAAGTCTAAGCTTTTCATGGGTAGTGTTATTGTAGCAGATTGGATAGTAAAAGAAAAAAAGATTATAAATTTTGGGATTAAATTTTTTTTTTCCTATAATATTAATGTGGATGAATTGTATAATCTGTATATTTTTTCTATAAAAAGGGTCATTTGGTGAATGTTAGAAAAAATTTTAAAATATATTTTTGATATCTTTTCATATTTATAATGTGGGATCCTAACACAGATTTTACATTTTCCCTTAGTACTATTAATGAAAGTAGATTGGATATTACAAAAAAAGTTTTAAAACATAGTTACATATATCAATTCATAAGACTTCATGTCATATTTATATTAGCATAAGTAGTACGATGACATTAATTAATATTAGAAAATACTTTAGATAAGATGTTTGGTTAATATTAAAGATTTGAATCTTATATAAATACATATATCAAATGAAATGACATAATGTTATTGTTTATTTAATATTAGAAATTTGAAGCTTGAGTAGGCAGATTTGTCAATTGAGAGGACTTAATATTAAAATTATAATAAAAGACTATTAATATAGGTATATGACACAATGTATAATAATAAAAATAGCTTTAAAGATATTGTTTGGTATTAAGAATTTGATTCTTAATTAAGTGCATATAGAAATTTAGAGAATTTAATTTTTAAATTCATAATATAAGATAGTTTATATGTATACATATATTTAATTGTATCTTCATTTACAAAAAAATTGAATAATTATTTTAAATGTTAACATTTTGATGAATATATTATATATTATTATAAAGATAAGGGTAGAAATATTTTTACTTTAATTTTTATATAAGATGGTGTCTTACATACAAAACATCAAGTAGTTGACTAGTAGCCTTGGGAGAAGAAATACATAGTGTTAGATGAAAAAATATTTCACTTCTTAATCATCCAAGAGCTTCCATCAAGTGGAGTTATGTGATACTACATCTTAGTGGGAATAGTGGGAATAGTAGGACCTATGGTGAACATTGTGACCATGAGCTCTATGTTGAGGGGTATGAGAATGTTTATACCTAGATTCATTTTGATTTTTTCATTCACTGACACTCTAGTAGAAGAATTTTGCTGCTAAAAATTTAAGCTAGGTTAGTGGTACTTTGGTAATCATGAAAGGTGTATATACTAAGAAATCAAGAACTATTTAGAGTTGAATCAAGTGTATCATTGACAACTTGCACTTGTATATGTGAAAAAATAAAGAATATATGTGAGACTTAGAATATGTAGAGAAAATGATTTTTAGAAGAGTAGTTAGCTAGTATTGAAATTTGAAGTTCAGCTATAATGTGAAGCTTTCATTTATCATTTTTCTATATTGGAGTTTGCAACTTCCCTTTTCTTGTTAATTATTTTTGTACTTGTCCATTGAGATTTTTTAGAAGTTTTAAAGTCTAAGTTTTTAATTTAGTTGTCACTCTTCCATTTTTTTTGTAGTAAAAATATCTATGTCTTAAAAGAAATTAAATTATTGATTCAAATATTCATTTGGAGGTACACTAATACATTTTTGTAAGTTAGCATAAATAGGAGAAAGATCACTAACTCATATATCTAGAAAAAAAGTATAAGAGAAAAAACTCGAGCATGAGCCTTGAGATCAAGCCAACAAGAAGACCAAATAGTAAACTAGAATTTTTTCAAGGCAACATATTTCAAGAAAAAAAATACAATCTTAAGAATACCAAATAACATAGCCAAAGAATAAACATAAGTAGAAAAAAAGAAAAAAGAAGAATTTAGAAGATTAAGTCATAACCTTCAACAAACCAAATTCTCAAGAATTATTTCCCATCCAATAGTAGTCATCATCTTCTTCTCTTTCATTTGAATCAAAGTATTGTCCTTTATGCTTTCTTCCTATCTCTTCCTTCAAATTGTGATTGCATTGCAACATTATCAATAATGGTTTTGTTAATCAGCATATAGGGGTACGTTAGGATAATGGTGTACCAAATATGGTCCATAAGTGGCAATGAAAATTCAAAACATCAAGGTAAGGCAAGTTGACATGAGAATTTGAACAAATTGTAAATATTATATAAAAAATATGTAAGAAGAGAATTTAAGATCTAATTGAATACGCTTTCTAAGTTAGTAGCTCCATTTGAAAAAAAAAAAAAAAAAACTATTGCATATGGTTAAAAATCCAAACTTCAATGCAATAGTACAAAAAAATCATGAAAATATAAGAAGTGGGTCTGACCACCTTAAATGAAATCACATAATAATATTTTTTACAAGATTCTAGATATAAGTAGTAGATTCAAGTCCAAATGTGATGTACATTTATTTGTAATTTTTTTAAACGTAAAAAATAATGTTTTTTTTCCTGCTACACCTTTTCAAGAATCAAAATTATCCCATTTCTGACTACATTAACTTAGACTAAACTTCATAAAATTAATTTTTTTTTGCAATAGATGAAACATAAAATGTGACGTATGTTTTAGATTTTAAAAATGTTACACCTTTTGAAAGTGTACCTTCTTAAATATGGAAGCACCCATCATTGAGACATTTTAGCGTCTGCCCTTTAGTGACATTATGGACCATGGATGGATTTTTTTTCAATCAACTCTTTTTCCTATTCTATCCCACATCTTGAATTTCATCTTAAAATTTTTCAAGACCTTGGAGTCAGATCATTTTGTCACAAATTTAGAAATTAGGTGTCTCAGTTGGCTTGCTTTATTTTCATGCATAAAAACTAGAATAAAAGAAAGCCTAGACTCCTCATTTTCAAAATAATGAGACATAATTAAAGATCCAAGGAAATACACTTGGAATCTAGGAATTTTAATGCATGTTCAATCACTCAAGCAAGCATATTTTTATCAATCATTCAAAGCTTTAAAGATTGAAGAATCCTTTTTGAGCATTTCCTCTTCAAGATCTAGCCTTTGTTGGCCATAAAGGGAGGATATATTTATTGTGGCATTCATAATCTTCATTGATGCACATTTACATCCATGACTCCATAATGTAGTTTTGGTAGATCCATTGCATTTGTGGAGATTATCTCCATCCTTCATTGAAAATTCAATAGTGCATTGTAAAATTATTATTGATAGGGGTTTCATCAAGAAAGGTCAATATTTACATTTGTCTTACTCTCTTCCATGTTTTACATTTCAATTTCAAGGCTGATTCCTCAATCTAGGGCTTGAAAAAGGAAAGTCCTCATAAAACCAAAATAAAAATCAATTTTTACTATGTGTAGGAACAAGATATCCAAATTATGGTTATAGATTGAAAAACTAATTGTTAAGACCTTTTCAGAGAAGTTGGGTTGACTTTTCTATAGTGTCTTAGGAACACATCAATCTCCTCATAAATGTTTGGGCACTTTACAACCAAGTTGACCCATTCCTAGAGGTCTAAGAAAAATATGGTTTACTCTATTTTCTATCATGATCACAAATTTATAGTCACATGTTCAGATTCACAATTTTTCAGAGAAAAAAGACATCTTCCCTAACGCAACTCAAGGTAAGTCTTTATCATTCATTTCATCTTTTAACATATACCTAATCCCTTATCTTAATTGGGTTGGTTGCATACATTTAACACCCAGATTTATCTTACACTTGTTATTAAACCAATTAGTTCAATTTCACATTTACATTGCATATCTTTGATTAATTCACAATGCATGAAAGAGGACTTTCCTACATATTTCCTTACTATAGTTTGGGTTTAGCATTTCTATCCCTTCATATATTTGGGCTTTTCTAATCTAACTTGGGTTATATTGAGAGTTATGTTAGAAAGCTCCTCTTTCTCTTACTCTTTCTCTTATATTTCATATTGTTTAATGTGTAGAATGTAGCTTGTTAGTGAGATTACTCACATAGTTTACATCATTAAAATTTACTCTCATCATCACTTTTTTAACCATAATAGAAAGTTTAATTTGTTTTTTAATTAGTCTATCAACTAGGACTTCCAAGGTAACCCAATTAGAAAATAAGAAATAGGTACTTATTTGACTCAAATTTGACAACAATTATATTGATGAAATGATAAGAATCTTTTGGACAAACACTTTTCATTTCATCAAATTTGGGTGAAAAAAAAAGTTTTTAGCTACATGCTCAAAGTTATGAGATTAGAGGAAGAAGGGAAAACACTTTTTTTTGAGTTGATCATATAGATTTGGTATCCCAAAGGAAGTCCTAAAGCAATTTTTTTCAACACACAATTTATAAGATATGTTATTATGTATTATATTACATGATACTTTATATAATACATGTTATTTTATAGAATATTAAATATGTTATAAGGGTAAGTGCAAGAAGTTGGATCACAATTCTACAAGAGTCCATTCCATGCAATGAGACCTTTTTACAAATGGGCACCCAAATTTTAAGAACTAAGTACCTATTGTGGTTCAGGTGCCTAATCTATATTCAAAAATCGAGCATCCAATTTTTTAATATTGATTGGGAACCCAAATCATATTTTAAAAATCAGGCTCCCAATTTAAAAAACATAAAACCCATTTTTTGGTTGGGTTTTTTGTCATTGTTACTATTGATTAGTATTTGGAGACGGGAGCCTGATTTGTGCTTAGAAATGGGAGCCTAATTTGAGCTTTCTACTAACTCCCCAACTATTGTTTTAGTCTTCCAAGTATTTTAATTTGATTTATATTATTTTATTTCATTTTTAGATTTTTGCTTTACAATTTTGTCAATTTATTGCATTTTTTTCATGATTAATAGTTTTAGATTAAGGTAAAAAAAAGGTTTTGAAGGGACCCAAAACCCTTAACAGAAAAGCAAAAGAAATTCAAGTAAGCACAACCAAGTTTTACAAGGACCTGAAACCTGTAGTATAAAAGTTACAAAATGAGGTTTTATAGGGGCCTGAAACCACAAAATAAGACCAAATAATGAAACCAGGTTTTACAAGGACATGGAACCTAGAGTTTGAACAAAAGGAACAAAAACTAGATAAAAAACCTAGACTAGAGACTAGTTACCAGAACCACCACTAGCAACTATGACAACTCCTTGATCATTTTCACCACCTCCTTACCCGCCTCTGCAATGTTTTGGATAGTGTTAGGAGTAGATCCCCTAGTTGCCTCAGCCACCTTCTTCCTTGAACTCTATCTTGTTCTTTTGCTTGGTCTGCCAAAAGACATGATTTCCTCATTATTTCTCTTCCCTAAGCTAGCAGCAGCTATGCAAATGCTTGAAGTGAGTGGTTCCATCTTGTTGCCACTCTCTTTGATCAAAAGCTGGAGTTTATATTCATATTCCTTTAGCTTCTCTAGGATATTGCCAACCTAAACTTCCAGCTAAATGATCTTATATTGGTTAGCTTCCTGGTCTTGCTGCATCTTTCCCATTCTTCTTTTTAGATTCATTAATTCATTGTACATCTAGGAGTCACCTTGAAGAGAGGAGTTTTCCTTGAGCTTGGCAATGTGAAGGAAAGAAAGCATTGCCTCCTTACTAGTAGAGTCATCCTTCTGCTTCCCCATATCTTTCTCCACATTCATAGCACCCTTACTAGTGAGGTCATGCTTCTCCTTCACCATTTCTTCCTCCAAATTTTCCTCCCTCACTTTTTGGGTTTGCTCACTCTAGTTTTTATCCTCTTCTCCAACATTTTTTGACCCAGTATTTTTATCATAACTTTCCTTAGCCTCATCCTTACTAGTCTCACCTTTTCTGCCAAGGTAACCCTCCAGTTTTGAACTAAAGTCTCCCATATCTTTATTCTCCTCATTATCCATATTCATTTCATCATTTTTGTCTGAATTCTCAAACTCAATAATTCCTCTACATTTTTTTGAGGCATATCTTGCTTTAGAGTCCTCTTTCTCACACTAACCCCTTCCTCTCCCTTACTCTTCCTAGAATAGGTTTCACTTACAAAGCCCCTCTTTTTCTTAGAGGGTGGGGAAGATACAATAGCCTTACTCTTACAGTAATTCTCAATTAAAAGGATTAGCCCTTCATGTAAAATTGGACGAGAATCTTTTTTGTTATGCACTTGAAGACTTTGAAGCAAAGAGAGCCTCAGATAAAAAGGAAATGGGATCCTATCCTTATACCAAAAATGGTTCAGGAACACAAAATGAAATTTATGAACTCATTTTTCCCTACCATCTAAAATGAAGTACTCATAGATGTAAGAGAGGACATCTTGCCAAATAACTTTTATTTGACTCAGCTCGTAAAAGTTGCCATTCTTCTCCAGATTCTTTTCCTCCTCTTTTGTCTTCAAAAATTTCTTAAATGTAGCATTTGAGATACTGGTTTCCTTGCTAAACTTTATGCCCTCCTTAGGTAGCCCTGTAACTTTGGCAATGAAATCCTTAGACCAATGAACCATTACCCCATGCATGGAAACCCTATCCTCAATCCATTTTTTGAAGAATGCCTCTGTGACATGTGGTTTGTAGCCATGAAGGTGCTCCAGGTAAGTAATGACATTACCCTTCTCCAAAATTTTCCAAATAGAGGCTTTAGCCTTTCATGCTTTATAGTTCTTTGGTTCCTATTTTCTTGATTCCCCACTCATTTATGAAAACCTTGTTTCTCTACAAAAGGCCAAAGTTGAGCAGAGAAGTAGATGTAAAGATTTGCAAAAAGCAAAGGTGTTCATTAAAACAACCAAGGTTCTCATTAAAACACTTACGTGCTAAGCTAGGATAATAATCACATTTATGTACTTTCTTGGGAATATAATAGTGTCCTCCATAACCCCACATCCATTTATCATTAAATTGCTAATCTTAGAAGATCTCACCTTTCGTCACATGAGTTCTATCATAATTAATTAGAGCTTTCAAATCCATGCTCCTACTTAGGTCATCATGCCAAGTCATCTTACATTCCCATTGGACAGTCTGGTTAGCAATCCATTTAGCCATATAGCATTTCCTTCATGGAAGGAATGAGAGAAAAAGACTTTATCAAATTTATCCATTAAGGTTTTTATTTCCATTACACTAGCTTCAATAGACCATGTGATCAAACATTTTCCATTAAGCATATTTATGATATTCAAGGAGTCTCCTTGCATTCAGAGGTACTAAAAACCAATTTCCACTACTAACCTCATCGTATAAAGAGCTACAGTAGCCTCAACTTTATGACTAGTAGAAGTACCAATAGGTATAGCAATAGCATATATAATATTACCAGTGTGATCCCTCAAAACCCCTCCACAACCTATTGTGCTAGAGCTTCCTTTACTAGCACCATCAAAATTCCCTTTAATCCATCCTAGAGGAGGAGCCTTCCACTTAGTATTTAGTCTTTGATCTTCTTTCTTCATTTTAGAACCTTTAGTATTCATTGGA
Organism: Cupressus sempervirens; assembly: GCA_028749045.1. Classification (NCBI taxonomy): domain Eukaryota; kingdom Viridiplantae; phylum Streptophyta; class Pinopsida; order Cupressales; family Cupressaceae; genus Cupressus; species Cupressus sempervirens. The sequence continues at coordinate 607,974,633 of CM053785.1, forward strand.
TTGTCAATTTGGAAATCTTCATTACACTTTCTTTAGGAATTGAAGTTTTCCTTTGTTGCTCTGACAATATTTTGGCCAAGCACCCACTCAGGCATTTCTTTGTTTCTAAGGATTATGTTATTTCTTTCTTTCCAGATTTCCCACCAAAGATGAGGAAGAGTAATTTTCCATAGGAAACTAACATCATTATCCTTAGATGGGCAATTCTAACTTTGAAAATAGTGTTCTATATTGTTTTGGTGGACCCAAGTAATATTCCAAAAGTTGAGAACAGAATTCCATACTTTTTGACTATAAGTACAATTTAAGAACAAGTGATCTCTATCTTCATAACCTTCTTTACATAGGCTACACCGATTAACCACATTAAGGCCTTCTACTCCACAAAGGGTGATTACCTTTCTCCACAAATTTGATACATAGGAAACTTTAAAATATCCACTTACATCAGCACTCCATATCATTTTATCTTCCTTATGGGGATACAAAGAAAAGGAATTCAACATAATCTGGATATTATGAAAATCATGATTAACATCCATAGGGATTACCTGCCTATTATTATACTAGTAATGTCCCCCAAGAGTCCCATACAATTGCTTACATTTACCAATTTGGGTCCTATCCTCAAATTCCTCAATCAGAGGATAATCTAGGATCCAAACATCTTCCAAGACTATGACCTTCTACCCTTTTCCAACTTTCCATGAGCATCCTTTACTTAAGATGTTCTTAGCTCCCTACACAACCCCCCAAATAATAGAAAGGGATAGAACATTAGGAGATGATATAAAATCAGATAAATAAGGAGCATTAAAAAGGTATTTATGTTTCCATGTAGTGCTCCATTCCTTATCATCATGATACACTCTCCATCCTTGTTTGGCTAGAAGAGCTTTATTCATACTTTGCACTGACCTTATTCCCAAACCACCTTCCCTAATAGGCTTATGAATTTGATCCCAAGCTATCAAAGCCATTCTCTTCCTTTCCTCAGTTCTAGACTAGAGAAAATTCCTTTGGATTTTATCAATAGTATCTACAAATTTTGTTGAAATTTTGAAGAGACTCAAAGCATAAGTGGGGATGCTTTGGAGACAAGATTTAAGGAGCATGAATTTTCTAGCTTGACTCAAAATGTTACCCTTCTAGCTAGCAAGTTTCTTATTAAACTTCTTAATGAGATCCTCCCAAAAAGAATCTAGAGCTTTAGGTCCAAAAGGGAGACCCAAGTAAATACAAGGAAAAGATCCTATTGAGCACCTTAGAATTTTAGAAATTTTGTTTTGTCTTAAAATTGGGGTATTAATAAAAAGCAAAGAGCTCTTATTCTAGTCAATCAATTGTCTTGAAGTAGAAGAGTCTAGGATAAGGGCTTTTTAAAGATTTCTAGCTTCCCTAGCTTCAACTTTTTCCATGAAAATAGTGTCATCAACAAATTGAACATGAGAGAAAGTAAGAGGCTGAGAAGAAAGCTGCAGACCTTTAATAACCCCTTGCAAAACAAGTTTCCCAATATACCTCCCTAAATAATCAGCCATTATAGTGAATAGAATAGGGGATAAAGGGTCTCCCTGTCTCAATCCCCTAGAAGGGTTAAAGAATTTAGAGGAGCACCCATTCACCAGAATAGCAATCAAAGTAGTAGAAATCAACTAAAGAATTGCCCTCATTATCCTATAACTAAAGCCAAAGGCCACTAAAATCTTTTCAAGAAAAGCCCATTCCACTCTATCATAGGCTTTTGCAATATCAATTTTCATGATAAAACCCTAATTATTGGAATAAGATAAAGAATGAATATTCTCATGTGCAGCAATGACAGAGTTAAGAATTTGCCTACCTAGGACAAAACCATTTTTTTGAATAGTAATAAGAGATGGAAGCACCAAAAGCATCCTAGAAATGAGGACTTTTGAGATAATCTTATAGAAATAATTACACAAACTAATAGGCCTGAATTGGTCTGGAGAATTGGCCTCAATCTTCTTAGGAATGAGTCGAAGGAAAGTGGAATTGATCTCCTTTAGCATACATTTTTCCCCAAAGAATTCTTTAACAACATCACATACATCTTTACCAACCAATTTCCATTCCTTCTGGAAAAAGAACATAGGAAAACCATCTGGTCCTGGAGACTTATTCCCTCCTAAGGAACAAAATGCCTTCAAAATTTCCTCTTCCTTAGGAATAGCACCTAACATTTTATTTTTCTCTTCAGTAATTAGAGATGGAATAACCTTTAAAAGTTTTTCTTGGTGAATGGAATCAATATTAGAGTAAGATTTCATCTAATTGGAAAAAAAGGAAACCATTTCTTCCAAGGTGTCCTTTTCCTCTATAATCTTCATATTACCTTTCTTAAGATACGAGATACAAGTTTTAGCTCTATGCTTCAAAGTAGAAAGATGAAAAAACCTAGTATTTTTATTTCCTTCATTCAGCCAGACCAATCTAGATATTTGCTTCCAATAAATTTCCTCTTTAGTAACAATGTCATGATACTCCACCAATTTTTCATTTTCTTCTCTAATAAGGTCAAGAGTGTATCCTTCCTTCTGTATCTTACCTTGGATATTTTTTAGTTCTTCCTTGATACTTGATTTACTCTCAAAAATATTACCAAAACATTTTTTATTCCTGATTTTAACCTCTTTTTTGACATTTCTTAATTTTGAAGCCACTCTAAAAAGAGCAGTTCCATCAACATCTGTATTCCACCATTCAACCAATTCCTGCTTAAATTGTGGGTGCTATATCCACATTTTTTCAAACTTAAAAGGAAAGGTTTTTTTGATATTAACCTTTTGAGTAGTAAAAATTAGAGTAAAATGATCTGACCTAATTTTCTATAATGTCTCTAACTTGCATACAAAATCTTTAGTCCAGTCTAGAGAAATAAGAGCTCTATCCAATTAAGCCTAAATACAATCATTACCTGGCCTCTTAGTACTCTAGGTAAACTCTATACCATGAAGATCTAGATCCATTGAACCCTCTTTATAATGAAATCCATAAGATCCAGTCTCCCATCCAACTGACTCACATTACCCCACTTTTTTCCATGGTCATAAAGAGGAACATTAAAATCCCCCATGAAGATCCATCTACCAAAGTAGTCTTTACTCTTTGTATTAGATAGAGTTTCCCATACCTTTTTTCTAGAATTCTTAATATTAGGTGCCTACATGTTGACAATATACCATTCATTATTCTGGTCAATTCTAGTAATTTTAGCCACCATGAAACGTTTACTAGCATTCAAAATAGTTCCTAAGAAGTAGGATTTCTTCCATAACATTAGAGTACTCCCTGAAGCTCCTTCTAAACTACTTGCCTTTAAATACTAATCATTAAAAGAATTAATTTTTTCAGCTCTCTCCTTCTCCATTTTTGTTTCTTGTAGCAAGAGAATATCTGGCTTATGCTCCCTAACAAAATTCCTAAGAACATCAAGTTTATGACTGTTGTTCAATCCCCTAATATTCCAAGTGATAATTTTCAAAAAAAAATTAGAGGTAAAATCTAGAATAGTTTCCTATGTTCCATTAACAATATTATGTAAACTTTCTATTTCTCTAGTTTTCCTAGAAGATTTCCTTCTAGGTTTCTCCAGAGTTCCAACATTTGGTTTTACCTTAGATTGCTACTTCGAGTCTCTACTCCTTTAGGAGTTGTATTACTTTTATTTTCCTTCTTTTTCCTTTGATTCTATTTTTGTTTCAAATACTTCCCTTCTGAGTTCCTCTCCTCAACTTTGAAATCATTTGGAAATGGAAGAATTTCTTTGCACAAAGGTGTCTCAAGATGCTTAGAAACAACATTTTGGATTTCAATAGACTGGAAATTTTGGGATTCCTCCAACACCATAGATCTACTTCTATCTACTAGAATTTCACCCTCCTCTATTTCTTCCATTTCTACTAGATCTTCCCAGTTTGTATCATTCTTCTTGTAGATGACTAATTGTTTCATCATGTCAACCATATTCTCTTTATTTTTCTCAAGTAAGGAAGAATCTAACAACACTCCAATCTCCTAATTTTCACTAAAATTATCTTTCAAAGGAGAATTTGACATCATGCTAGTTTCCTAATTTTCTAGATTCAGATTATCCTTCAAACCCTTTTCATGATTAATAGTTGTATATATGTACAATTCTAGATTTGCATTGTAAATTATTCTTTTGTATGGATTATTATTCAAATTATATTTATATTATGTTTTCTATCCTCCCTTTTTCGATAGTTAGATGTTCATTTAAAAATTAGTATTTTAGATGTTTGGATGTATTCAATTTATATGACACATAATTAAAGTTAAAGTGATGGATGATTCTAGATGTATTAGATGTTTAGATTGTTTAAACATGTATTTACATTGATGTTTTAGATTTATTTTAACTAAATTGTAATTGTAAATTATTTTTTTGTACATATTAAATATTAACCAAACTTTATGGTTAAGATTTGTATAAACCCTATACTTGAACCTACACTTTACACTTAAATACATGTTTGTGAAATAATTTTCTAGCTCTAATATATTAACTTATTACCCTATTTGTATCCCCAATTCAACTATAATCCAAATCTTAGGTATATATTAGACCTTGAATTTAATAATCAAACTTTAACAATAATCTTGAACCATAACTATAATTCACTTCTTGACCTTAACTATAACTAGTTCATATTTGGCTCTACTTGAACCATAACCCTATTCTATCCTTAAGTCTACAAAAAATTATGCTTCAACCATAAGAACAATTGAACTATATAAATCTATCCTAATTTGAATGCTAACCATAATCCAATATTAACTAGAGCCATAGTAACACAGACATTAATATGTACATCCTAACTAAACCCTACATAATGCATAATCCAAAACCCTTACTTCAATCCTAAAACTAACTCTAAACCATAAATTCCTAGCGATAGATAATAAGTTAAGTTTCAAACCTTATGTTCCTAATCCTACCATATATACACTAAATTCTAAATGTAAATGTAAACCATGATGTTAACCCATATCCATACCCTAACACTAAACCTCACCATGTTTTATGAACTCATACCCTAAAATGTTATTTCTAAAACTTAACCATGTAACCCAAATCCTCTAGTTTAAGGTATATTTTTAAAAAAATGAAAAGTCCAAATTTGTATTTATTTTGTCATTTTGAGCTATAGTTCAAAGGTCAACTTCCAACCAACTAAAGGTGATGGTAGTGAAGAAAAATACCATCACTTTTACAACAAGAAGTATGTCACTAAGTTGTCATGACCTCAAGTCATGAAAATTATCAGTACTTATCTATAATTCTTTCTCAATAAGGGATGTAGGATACTTTGTTATTTATTGTTCCTTTCATAATGTATATGATTTTTAAGACTTAGAAAAAAATTATGTTGATTATTTTAAACCATCTATAAGCTATCCATTGAACACTTAAAAATTACTTTAACACAAAATGGTATAATTATTTTGAATGATTAAGCTTATATATATATATATATATATATATATATATATGAAGTGTAATCCTTGAGTTTGAATCCTAAATTTTATGCTTTCTAAGCCAAATATCATAGGAAATTTAGACATAATTAAACTATCTATAAACCACCAATTATGTCTACATCCTAGACCTTGAAAAGTTCAATTCCAAAACTTACATAGGTGATGTACATTTATGTTTGAATTGAATGTAAATTTAATATTTTACATATGTATTAAATTTATAAATTGGTAAGTGTTGCACTCTCTTAATTATTCACATATGTTCACATGTGTGGATTGAAAACATTTTATGAAAAAATCAAGTTAGCATTTATTTTAATTTTTAAATAATAAATAATCAATATACATGTATTAAAATAAATTGTAATCCATAAAACTAGGATATATCTTATGTATGGGGGACTTCAACACCCTTTGTACCCCTCAGAGAAGATGGGGGGACTAGAGGACTTCTCAAACAGTATGCAAGATCTGGAGGATTTCCTAAGAAGAAATAATCTAATAGATATTATTCTCTAGGCTTTGGCCTTCACCTGGTCTAACAACAAACTAGGGATCCTTGAGTTTGAATCCTAAATTTTATGCTTTCTAAGCTAAATATCATAGGAAATTTAGACATAAATTAACTATCTATAAACCACTAATTTTGTTTACATGTTAGACCTTGAAAAGTTAAATTCCAAAACTTACATAGGTTATATACATGTATGTTTGAATTGAATGTAAGTTTAATCCTTGAGTTTGAATCCTAAATTTTATGCTTTCTAAGCCAAATATCATAGGAAATTTAGACATAAATAAACTATCTATAAACCACCAATTCTGTTTGCATCTTAGACCTTGAAAAATTCAATTCCAAAACTTACATAGGTGATGTACATGAATGTTTGAATTGATTGTAAGTTTAATATTTTACGTCTATATTAAATTTATAAATTGGTAATTGTTGCACTCTCTCAATTATTCACATATGTTCACATGTGTGGATTGGAAAAATTATATGAAAAAATCAAGTTAACATTTATTTTAATTTCTAAATAATAAATAATCAATCTTTATGTATTAAAATAAATTGTAATCCATAAGACTAGGATATATCTTATGTATGGGGGACTTTAACACCCCTTTGTACCCCTCAAAGAAGATGGGAGGACTAGAGGACTTCTTAGATAGTGTGCAAGATTTGGAGGATTTCTTGAGAAGAAATGATTTGATAGATATTGTTCTCTAGGGTTTAGCCTTCACCTAGTCTAACAAAAGACTAGGGAAAAACCTATTACAAGTTAGGCTTGACAGGGCTTTTATCTTTGCTGGATGGAACATTATTCAACACACTACCCTAAAGGCTTATCCAAGGACCATTTTGGACCATTCCATTTTTCTTTTCTCCTAGACACAAAACTTAACTAGGCGAAGGCCTTTCAAATTTGAGATTATGTTGCAGTTGCATAATGATTTTAGAGAATATATTTCTCATTGTTGGAAGGACTGATGGAAGGCATGACCATGTTCCAAATTGTTGGAAAATTGGAGAGAATATGTAAGGAGGTTAAGAAATGGTGTAGATCATCATTTGGGAGTTTAGCGAAAGAAAAGGACATGAAAAATAAGCTAGAGCTCAGGTGGAGCAACAATAGGAGGAGAGGGAGTGCCATCACAAATGGAACTCCCTTTTGAATAGGGAGGAAGTTTCCTAGAAACAAAGATCTAGGATCCAATGGTTGGAGGATGGAGACAAAAACATGATTTTCTTCAATAGATTGGCCTCAAGGAGGAAAAAGAGAAACACTATTAAAATGTTAGAGGATGATAATAACTAGAAGGTCATAGAAATGGACCAAATAGAAGAAAGAGCCAACTCATATTTCTAGGAAATATATAATCCCCCATTGGCACAAGTTGATAGTAACTTACAGAGTGATATCCTATAGACCTTCCAACTTGTGATTAATGACCTAATGAATGAGGACATCATATGTAAGGTCAAAGAGGAAGAAGTTAGAATTGCTATTTTCAGTATGAATTAGTACAAAGCCCCTGGCCTTGATGGGTTCCCCCTACCTTCTTCTAGGAATTCTAGGACATTGTTAAGTATGACATTGTTCATGATGTAGGGGATTTTTTTAGAATGGGGAATTTGCTGAAGGAACTCAATCAAACCTTCATTGTTCTCATTCTTAAGACAAAGGACCCCCAAAGAATGGAAGACTTTAGACCCATTAGTCTTTATAACACTATCTACAAGATGTTTACAAAAGTTATGGTGAATTGCTTCAAGCCCCTCTTGGACAAATTTATTAGCCCTCATTAGAATGTGTTTGTGCCAAGGAGATAGATTCTCAATGTAGTCATACTACCCATGAGGTGTTACACTCTATAGAAAAATCTAAGAACCTAGGTATGGCCCTTAAACTTGACATATCTAAAGCCTATGATAAGTGTTTGCTATTCTGGCCAAACTTGGCTTTAATGAGAAGGTAATAATAATTATAAAGATTGATGCAACTTCTATTAATTTCTCATTGATTGTTATTGGTGCCCTAGAAAATTTCTTTCTTCCTCTCAAGGTCTTTGCCAAGGTGACCCCCTACCCCCTATCTCTTTATTGTTGTAGTGGGAGTTTTAAGTAGAAATTTAGTCTCTTTAACTAACTCTGGCACAATTAAGGGTATCAATTTTGCCTCTTGATATCTCCCTCAAGTCTTACAATAGTTTGTGTATGATACATTCCTATTTGGCATCTCCTCCATCCATGAAGCCAAAGAATGGAAAAACACCCTAAATATTATGCGCTAGTCTTTGGCCAATGCATAGACTACCAAAAAAGTAAAGTGTATTTCTTTAACACTTGTGCTACTTTGTAGGAAAGGGTTACTAGTATCCTTGGATTCTAGGAGGAAACCCTTCCTGACATCTATCTTGGTCTACTGCTCATTGTTAAGGAGGTCCCCAACCATTTATGGAATGGTCACATGGAACGATTACAAAGGAAGCTACCAGACTAGAAATGAAAAATATTGAGCAATTTTGGGAAACTCCAACTCCTCTTAGTATCCCTACAAGGCATCTCAGTGTATTTCTTATCTATTTTCAAACTACTAGGCAGATTTAGACACATCATTGAAAAAATTCAATGTAATTTTCTATGGTCTGAAATTGAAGAAAATGCTAGAATGAGCTTGGTTAGCTGGAAAAAAGTTTGCAGACCTAAAATTCATGGAGGATTGAACTTAAGAAGAACTGTACACTTGAATAAGGAACTTTTAACCAAAATTGGCTAGAAGCTAGTCAATTCCTAAGGTAGCTAGAGTAGCATCATAATGGCTAAGTAATTTGGGGGATTGTCTTCCCACTAGTTTATTTGGGCACAAGCTCTACCCTAAGGTTCTAAGATCTGGAATAACATTGTTAACACCTAGAAGATCTCGAGAAAGGGGTGTCATTGGTTCATGGGGAATGGTAATTCAATTGATTTCTGGGAAGATCGATGGATCCATGATGACCCCCTTAGGAAAATTAGGTTTTCTCCTTTGTGGAAGATGAGCACTAGAATGCATGGCCCTCAAACTCAACACTTTATAACCCTTGATAGACAATGGATTACTTTCTAGAGCCTTCAACCAAGGGATTTGAATTTAGCTCAGGAACTGTAGTATCCCTTACACACCTAGAGGATTCCCCTCACCCTGATTGAGGATTCCTTGGTGTGGAAACTCACACCCTTGAGGGAGTTCACTATCAAGTCTACTTATCTTTACACTTTGACAAGGGAGGGGGCACAAATAGATTAGCATAAAACTTGGCAGTCTTGGATACTACCAAAAATAAAATTCTTTTGGTGGTCAGCTCTGCATGGGCTGATCCTCACCATTGATAACCTCCAACATCAAGGTTTCCAATTTTCCAACTTCTACATTTTATGCCTCGAAGATGCTGAATCTATTCTATGCATACTCATCCACTATCCCTTTTCCATGGACATCTAGAGGGAGGTTCTTTCTTTATGGGAGGTTTTTTGGTGTATGGATAATGAGTTGAAGCAATTTTTCTAGTGGGATGGTTCGGCTACCCACCCTTACCTCAAAAATCTATGGTTGATTCTTCCACCATATGTCTCATGGAAAATCTAGAAGGAGAGAAACAATAGGATCTTTAGGGAGCAAGCCAACACTAGCTTGGGGGTAGCCCAACAAGTTATCAAACTCCTAAAATAATGTAGCAGGATTTGGCATTGGAAACCCCCCCATCCTCTAAGTGAAACATATATGAAATGGGTGTTGACTTGGAGTGTCAGCTTGATGGTGGCACAGTTTGACAATTCCAAAATCCTAGATAGGAAGAAGATAGTTTGGCACCCTCTGAGTCCTAGATCAAGACAAATTTTGATGGGTAAGCTATGATGGGTAGCACCATTGTGGGGGGTATCCTTCAAAACAAATTAGGAATTCTTGTGGTTTCTTATTCAAGTAACTATAAGGGAGGCTCTAATAATAAATTCTAGGCTCTTATGTTTCTTTGGGGTCTAAGAATTATGAGAGATTGGGGAGTCACTAAGCTAGTCATAAAGGGGGACTCTATACTTATTATCAAGGTTGCCAAGGGAGAGGGAAAATGCAACTGATCAATTGTAACCATAATCAATAAAATTTGAAAGTTGATGGAAGATTACCATGACATCCATGTGGCACATATATACTAGGAAGGGAATAGTGTGGTAGATATCCTTTCCAATTTTGGCCATGGTGTCATGCAATTATTTGAATGGGATGACATTAGTTTAATGCCATCATCAACTCAAGTTTTGTTGGTAAGGGAGCCTACCTTTAATAATGATAATTGAACTATCAAAATAGTTAGCAAGTCTCCTTTTTTACACATGGTCCTAGGAATGTGGCACTTAGTAAACAATTTCTTGGTGTGTTTGGATGTTGATCGACATTTATGTCCTAGTTATCGTGAATATTGATTATTATCATAAAATGATGCAAGAAGGGGATTCAACAAGATTTAAAGAATGTTCATGCAATGATCATAAAGATAGGTTGGTTATTCTCGCAAGTGTTACAACTAGCGATGATCATTTACAAATGGAAAGGGTCTATCAACAAGTATTGAGTTGGGAGATATTTTATTTTTGGGAAACATTAAAATTTCATGATGACTATGCAATGCCTTTTCATTTTCTCCATTGTGGCTTTGATTTTATATTTAGCAACTTCAAAAATTGGTGCAAGGCTATGTCATCGAAAGTGTTAGTGGTCGACTTGGCAGATGACATAGGCACAAGCAACCATATTGAACTAGTTGGTGTGGATGAGTGTATCACTAGTAGTGAGGCAACAATGGTCTACCTATAGGAGGGAGGCCCTTTACCTTATATGGAGGGCATGGTTAAACACAATAAAGTCATCTCGATGCAAATCTTTCAAACTTGGAAGGAAATAAAAGTTACTGTTAGTGGCATGAGTTTCAATTTTTTTAAAGAAACCATTGCGAGTGTAGGGGATTTTTCACTGGATGGGAAGAAATGATAGAGGCAAGAAATAGTTAATGAGGAGGAAAGCTTGCAAAAATTATTCATATTCAAGGAGTAATCAAAGAGATTGTGTGGTGGGTTTGACCGGGATGTGCTCCCTAAGCCTTGGGATGTCATCTGCTATGCGATCATCAGATACACTACCTTGGAGGACTGCACTTAGGTACTATACTATTATAATTTCCCTATCTTGAATCATTTCAAAAATTTGGACCATATATTCTTTCCATTGAACTGTTACTACATTCACTAGAGGATAGTATTTTTAAGGCTAGAAGGAAACACAAGGAGGGCAAACCCTTCTATCTTATCCACCAAGGCCCCATGAATAAAATTTTCATCTAGCACCTAGCTCAGAAATCCCCACTCCTATTTAACCCCTTGGCCTTTATCACCCCTCAGGTCTCCTTAGACACCAACCCTAGCTCTACCCTTAAGAGGTCCAAGAAAGCCCATGCCACTAAGGTCAAAATTAGCTTTGTTGTCAAATTTAGCATTATTGAGTTTGACTTAGACACTAGGAAGGTAAAATAGTGTGCTAGGAGAACCAACAAGTGCCTCTAGATGGAGACATTCAAGATCCCCCTAAAGTATGGTTCCAACTTTGAATCCTTCAACAGTGAGGATAAACCTGCTAAAAAGAAATGTCTCCACCTAGACATTAAACCTACCCTGAACTCTATTAGCTCATCCCACATCTCTAATACCCTAGAAGCTACCCTAGCTCATAGTGGGGGGGAAGACACCACCTCTACTTGGAAGTAAAGCCCTAAAGGTATTGGGAAGAAAGGTAAACATAGATACACTAAGGTGTAGATGGAGAGGCTTGAGAAGGCCATGAGGGACCTGGCAGATATCCATACTGCTATCTGCCATAGATTTGAAACCTTGGTGGAGTTCTCCACCAAGGTCATGCACTCCATGGCCATAACCCTCTACTTCCTACAAGCTAACAAAGAGGAGAAGGCCCTCGGAAAGATACCTAAGGCAACCTATTCCATTTATGGGTTCCTTATGGAGGACTGACTAAAAACCATCCTAGACAAACCAGTGAAAGTAGAGGAGGAGGATGCAGTTAAGGAAGAACCTGAGGAGAAAAAGAATGGTAACTAGGAGAAGGAGGAGGGTATTAAGCCAAGGGTCTAATATTTTTTATTTCTATTTTTATGTTTATGTCTCTAAACTTTATACCCCACATGGGTTTTTGGACTGTCGTTTATTTTGACCAATAGTAGTGCTATTTGTAAATGTTGTTGATTTATTATATAGTTTCTTATGCATAGTAGTGTACCTTGGACTTTGGTTAAAGATGATTTGGCTCTGAAAATTTTATGGTTTTTGATATTTAAAGTTGGTATAAGTTAGATAAAGTGGAGGTAACCTTTGACTGAATTCTTAGCCTTTTTGTACTCCAAGGTTAGCCCCCCATTTCTTTTGGCTACTATCAATTACTTCAAAAAATAGATTAAGTAGTACCTTTATATCATGAAATGATCTAGAGCTATGTATATGTATATGTATATCACAACAATAACTTGGTTCATATTCAATATATTAAACTTGAAAGTTTCTTCTATCACCTCGAATAGGCCCCTAGGACTTGGTAAGACAATATAGATCCATTCCTTTAAATTTTTTAAGTTTTTGGTAATGTCACAAGTTGATTTTATTGTCTATATTTTATGTGTAACATAATAATGAAAATTTCCTTTTTATCTTAAATACAAAATATGTAACATGAAAGTTTTACTCAGAGGTAGAATTAATTTAATTGGGGATAAGATAATACCAAACATAAATTTAATTGAATAAATAAAGTGTTCTCATAATTATTATGATTGAATTATTAAATCTTTCATTTATACAAGTATCAAGGATGAGATCATCTTCCTCTTGATTCCATGGAAAATATCATCAATCTTACCATAAGATCTTGTCCTTGTGAATGCAACCCTAGCTTGACCCTTGAACAAATATGTGTTCTAAAAGTAATATTTCCAATGGTAGTGGAAAAATATACTATGATGTACTATTAAAGGTTGTGCTCAAAAACTTTGTGAAAACCCAAATACCAACTTTATGAAGTTTGATAATATATCTAATCAAAATAAAAGTTGTAGAAGGGATGAAAAATGAAAGAGTAATGAATATTAGAGAGATAGGAAACATGAGTATTTATCTTTTAATATACAACATTTATGGCATGAATCTATATTAGTCAAAATAGGGAGGAAAAATCAACATAATTATATAGTTATTATATAAATATATAAAGATAAATGATCGTGAATATAATATTATTCATCTATTTCATCTATATATTAAATAGGTCATTACAAATATAATGTATATAGATTCAATTGTTGATATCCCTTGCACCCTTATTAAATACAAGCATCATCTTTGGTTTGTATTGAATGTATACTTGTTTATTGAATTTATGATTTTTTATAATTTATAAATAAATCACATCTATGAAAATACTATATGATGGATTATGCATGCCTTAACCCCTAAAATGCTTCTTTTATACCTCAACCTAAACCTTAACCCTATATTCCTAAGCAATAATCTCATACCTAACTAGATTATCATAAATTCATATATATATAATCTCTAAACCCTTTTTTTTTTAAACTTCTAATCCTTAGCCTAATCTTAACCCTAATTTAAATATAATTTGAATCCTAATCCATACCCTAATCCTAGTCCTTTGTGTAATAATAATTTTAATTGTATTGCACAATTCTAAGTTAATGTAAGCCTTAAAGATGTAATTATATTGATCTATTTAGATTAATTTTAACTAAATAATAATTACATAATGTAACGCCCCGCCAAGTGATCCAAAAGAATTAACCTAAAGTTTCACTAAGTTTGCTAAACATTTTTTTTTTAAAGTAAGATTGTATAACATACACATCAAACACATAGTAGCAGAAGCAATAACATGTAATCATCGACAAACATACATCACAAGTTACATAACAAACACTTCAGTCCTCTCAAGCGACCGAAAAGAAATCCAAGTATAACTGATCGAGACTCAAAAATGGTTATCAAATATAACTAATCGAGACTCGAAAATGGTTAAGTCAGGTATCTCAAATACATACATCTCAGCTTCACACAAGGAAACTGGAAAGCAATAACAAACAGTAAATACATCCATCATAGAGCATATAATCACATTACCTTGGTTGGTTTGAAAAGATCGAGAACAAATCATCATAACATCACATTCACAACCCCGAGCCTCTGGTAACAACCTAAACTGGTCAATACTAGAACAACCCCAAAACACAGAGAACACATAGAAAACATCAAAGTCTCAGAGATTGGATTTGAAAGTCTATTATTGAGTTAAGGTAAGGTTTATGTTTCAGTTTAACGTCGAATTTGAGTAACTAGGTTTTCACAACTACCCCTTACGATTAACCCATTTCTATAATAACTTTCATTAAATCAACAATCCAAATCTATAATTTAATCAAATAATATTCCTTATTAATTAACTTTAATTAAACTAATTTTAATTAAATTAATCAATAATTGCTTATTCTAATTATTTATTTTAATCTATTCATTAATTGTTAATTTATTAATATTTAACCCAAAATTATTAATAAATTAATATTTACAAACTATGTTAAGTGTATTATTATTTAATTATTAAATATTAATAAATATTAAAATATTTATTAATTAATATATATAAAATATTTATTAATTAAATTTTTTTTAAATAATAATAAAATTTTGTTTTTATAAATAATAAAAATTGTATATATAAAAAAACGAAATAAACAAACCTTTCAACAAACGTTTAAAGCCCGTCGGCTCTGCTGCAAGCCTGCGGTCGCAGGGCCTGCGGCGGCAGGTACTCTGTACCTGCCGTCACAGTACCTGTGATGTAGGTACTGTCGGCCTGCCGACAGTGGGGGTGGGTACGGGGTGATTCCCTCCCCCCCACTAAATACATTTTTTGTTTTATATATTATTTTAAAAAAAACCAAAAACAACAAATTTGTTTTTTTTTAACAATTTCTTTTTCTTTTAATTGAAATTTAATTTCGTTTAAATATATATATATATAAATTTATAAATATACTAACTCAATTCCTCTTTAATATATAAACATATAAATATATTAAAGAATTGCCTCTTTTTTTTTATATATTGGTATAGAAATATAGTCAACTATCCAAACTTCTAATCTAGAATTTCGGTATTAGATTCAACCCTTCCCATTTAAATCTCATGTATACATAATTTTATACACAAGCATCTGATAAATTCCAATATCGTAATGTTTAAACATTCCTCACAGAGAATTTCAGATTTACAAATCCCAGACACGAAGAAGACAGGAAAGGATAATTGCGTAATAAATCGATAATAAAAAACACAAGACCCTACCTGATCCTGATGCTATTATGCAATCTCCAGGAACTGTAAGAGAATTCACTTCCCTCAATAACCTTCCTCTGGAAAACTTTCTTGGTCTCAGCCTTCTGAAATTTGCTTCCAAAAGTAGTCTCCCAAAAATTCCCATCCAAATACGTGTCCCCCTAGAATGAACCTCCAAAGTTGTGATAAGCAATTTTCTCCTCAAATCAGGGCACTAATTGTGCGTTCACCCAAGAAGACTCTTTGCACAACTGAGTTAACTCCAAATTAACCTTTCTTATCTTTTCTTTTTAATTTGCATTCATCTTTTATGCACATTAAGTTGATTTATTAAATAAATTTATTTAATATTCTACTTGACTTCTATTTTAAATTAATTTATTACTTTAATCTCATGTGTACTTCATGAAATTAAAATAACATTATTAATTTCTAATATTTAATCTTTTAATTTAATTCTCATATTTAAACTCATGCTTAGATCATGCGATCTAGAATTCTTAATAAGTTTATATCTTTCAACTTTTAATTTATTTTAGAACTTAATTGATAACATAATTAATTAATTTAAATAACAATAATATTTAGCATTTATTTAAAAATGAACTCCAAATATATTATTATTAAATTAAATAGATATTATCCTATTCTGAATTTATCTTTGAACTTTAATTTCCAAATTTAATTCTTTTATTTAATTAATTTCTCAATTAGTTAAATATTAAAGATATCATATTAATTCTCTATTAAATTAAATCATTAATTAATCTTTTTTAATTAGACTTAATTAATAGAAAATACATCAAGGACTCATATAACAACATACAAAAACCCTACATAGAAAAACACATACTAAATCAAAACAAAAAGGTTATAATCCTGAAATTACATCATTTGATGCATTCAGAGGGTACTTAACTCAGATACTTGTCCTAATTATCAATTAGGACAATTGGCTAAAGGGTTTAGGAATTGGACTTAAGAGTTTATCTCCCCTCTCTTACCATTGAGACAATGCGATAGGGTACGCTCATCCTGACAATTCAGGGAAGTCAATACCCAGTACCTGCAACCTGCATAAAATCCATGCATGTACAAACACAATATTCTAAGCTAAACAGACAATGGCAGGAAGTGGTGCATCGTGTAGATCCCGTCTAGCAGGTGACTACGACTCCCTTCCTTAACCACATCAGAAACACCATACATAAATAAAAAAAACACTCACACCATACACATGCAGTATGGGGTAAGTATCCATAAGAAGCACATGGAATAATAAACCATCTAACTAATCATCATCGATAAATGAAACCATTGAATAATCATCATACATGCATGAAATATAGAGTACCAAGTAATCTCATCATATAATAAACTAAGTGTAAAAAAACATCTGATAATCTCTAAAATAATAATACTAATCATCAAACATAAATTGGCCTAAAAGAGTTTGGCAATCATATCAGGAATGTAACTAGAAAATGTAGACTAGGGGCAGGCACTACATCCACCCCCCCTAGACTTAGGCTTACTCCTGGAAGCCTATAAACAAATAGGGATATAAATCTCGTAATCTAGATGCATCCTCCCATGTAGCTGAAGAGTCATCAGTAGGGTCCCATTGGACCCTTACCTGCTCTATGGTTCGACCCCTGAGGGTCAACTCCCGCTGCTCCAGAATACAAATTGGCTCCAAAGCCAGCTGCCCATCCTCTACCTGCAATGCATTCCAATCAAGAATATGTACAACATCAGGGATATACTATCTAAGTACTGAAACATGGAAAACATCGTGAATGCGAGCAAGGCTGGGCGGTAAAGCAAGACGATAGGCAATTGGACCAATCCTCTCAAGAATATCGAATGGTCCCACAAAGCGAGGTGCTAGCTTTGAGCCCTTTCCATAATGGATCGGACTCTTTCGCGGACACACTCTCAAAAAAACCTTCTCTCCCACAGCAAACTGCTTATCTGTCCTATGTGCATCAACATACTTTTTTTGCCTATCCTGTGCTGTTGTTAAGTGCTCTCGGATACGCACAACCTATTGCTCCATGTCACGAAGCATCTCTGGACCCAACAGGATGCGATCCTCAAGGCTATCCCAACTCAAAGGTGTATGACAAGGGCGTCCATATAAGGCTTGGAAAGGTGCCATGCCAATAGAACTGTGATACCCGTTGTTGTAAGCAAACTCCACTAGGTAGAGATAGTCCTCCCAATGAGTCTACCTATCCATCACGTACATCCTCAACATATCTTTGAGAACCTGATTCACTCTCTCTATCTACCCATCTGTCTCTGGGTGATATGCTGAACTGAAATTCAACTGTGCTCCAAGATCATGCTGTAGTGATGTCCAAAATGCGGAAGTGAAAACATGATCCCTATCCGAAATGATCTTTCGGGCAATACCATGTAGTCTCACAATGTCATGCATGAAGACATTAGCTACTGAAGCTACAGTGTAGGAAGACCTGATTGGTGCAAAATGTGCCACCTTAGTCAACCGGTCAACGATGACCATGATAGCATCATGACGACGAGGAGTCATAAGTAATCCTACTATGAAATCCATAGAGATGATGTCCCACTTCCATGAAGGAATGAGATTCGGTTGCAAAAGTCCTACCAGATGCTGGTGTTCTGCCTTGACTCTCTGACACTCAAGACATCTAGCCACAAAATCAGCAATGTCGCGCTTCATCCCGAACCAATAGAATAAATGTCGCAAATCTGTATGCATCTTCTTGACACCTGGATGTGTCAAGTAAGGTGCACGATGGGCCTCTGATAGGATCAATATGTGAAGCTCATCCAGTAGCGGCACATAGATCCTTCCTGAATGTCTCAAAAGGCCATCTAACTCTAGGACATAGCCTGAAAACTTACCCTCCAAGGGTCTCCCTGAATTGATCTCACTGCACTCCCCACTGATATTATTATTTTAGAGATTATTAGATGTTGTTTTACACTCAGTTTATTATATGATGAGATTACTTGATACTCTATATTTCATGCATGTATGATGATTATTCAATGGTTTCAGTTATCGATGATGATTAGTTAGATGGTTTATTATTTCATGTGCTTCTTATGGATACTTACCCTATACGGCATGTGTATGGTGTGCGTGTTTGTTTTATTTATGTATGGTGTTTCTGATGTGGTTAAGGAAGGGTGTCGTAGTCACCTGCTAGACGAGATCTACACGATGCACCACTTCCTGCCATTGTCTGTTTAGCTTAGAATATTGTGTTTGTACATGCGTGGATTTTATGCAGGTTGCAGGTACCAAGTATCGACTTCCTTGAATTGTCAGGATGAGCGTACCCTATCGCATTGTCTCAATGGTAAGAGAGGGGAGATAAATTCTTAAGTCCAATTCCTAAACCCTTTAGCCAATTGTCCTAATTGATAATTAGGACAAGTATCTGAGTTAAGTACCCTCCGAATGCATCAAATGATGTAATTTCGGGATTATAACCTTTTTGTTTTGATTTAGTATGTGTTTTTCTATGTAGGGTTTTCATATGTTGTTATATGAGTTCTTGATGTATTTTCTATTAATTAAGTCTAATTAAAAAAGATTAATTAATGATTTAATTTAATAGAGAATTAATATGATATCTTTAATATTTAATTAATTGAGAAATTAATTAAATAAAAGAATTAAATTTGGAAATTAAAGTTCAAAGATAAATTTAGAACAGGATAATATCTATTTAATTTAATAATAATATATTTGGAGTTCATTTTTAAATAAATGCTAAATATTATTTTTATTTAAATTAATTAATTATGTTATCAATTAAGTTCTAAAATAAATTAAAAGTTGAAAGATATAAAATTATTAAGAATTCTAGATCGCATGATCTAAGCATGAGTTTAAATATGAGAATTAAATTAAAAGATTAAATATTAGAAATTAATAATGTTATTTTAATTTCATGAAGTACACATGAGATTAAAGTAATAAATTAATTTAAAATAGAAGTCAAGTAGAATATTAAATAAAGTTATTTAATAAATCAACTTAATGTGCATAAAAGATGAATGCAAATTAAAAAGAAAAGATAAGAAAGGTTAATTTGGAGTCAACTCAATTGTGCAAAGAGTCTTCTTGGGTGAACACACAATTAGTGCCCCGATTTGAGGAGAAAATTGCTTATCACAACTTTGGGAGTTCATTCTAGGGGGACACGTATTTGGACGGGAATTTTTGGGAGACTACTTTTGGAAGCAAATTTCAGAAGGCTGAGACAAAGAAAGTTTTCCAGAGGAAGGTTATTGAGGGAAGCAAATTCTCTTATAGTTCCTGGAGATTGCATAATAGCATCAGGATCAGGTAGGGTCTTGTGTTTTTGATTATCGATTTATTATGCAATTATCCTTTCCTGTCTTCTTCGTGTCTGGGATTTGTAAATCTGAAATTCTCTGTGAGGAATGTTTAAACATTACGATATTGGAATTTATCAGATGCTTGTGTATAAACTTCTGTATACATGAGATTTAAATGGGAAGGGTTGAATCTAATACCGAAATTCTAGATTAGAAGTTTGGATGGTTGACTATATTTCTATACCAATATAAAAAATTAAAAAAAAGAGGCAATTCTTTAATATATTTATATGTTTATATATTAAAGAGGAATTGAGTTAGTATATTTATAAATTTATATATATATATATATATATATATATATATATATATATATATATATATATATATATATATATATATATATATATATATATATTTAAACGAAATTAAATTTCAATTTAAAAAAAAAAGAAATTGTTAAAAAAAAAAAAATTGTTGTTTTTATTTTTTTTTAAAATAATATATAAAACAAAAAATGTATTTAGTGGGGGGG
The DNA here is from genome assembly GCA_028749045.1 of Cupressus sempervirens. Lineage (NCBI taxonomy): Eukaryota > Viridiplantae > Streptophyta > Pinopsida > Cupressales > Cupressaceae > Cupressus > Cupressus sempervirens. The sequence continues at coordinate 607,994,984 of CM053785.1, forward strand.
AGGGAATCACCTTGTACCCACCCCCACTATCGGCAAGCTGACAGTACCTGCCTCGCAGGTACTACGATGGTAGGTACAGAGTACCTACCGCCGCAGGCCCTGCAACCACAGGCCTGCGGCAGAGCCGACGAGCTTTAAACGTTTGTTGAAAGGTTTGTTTATTTCATTTTTTTATATATATAATTTTTATTATTTATAAAAACAAAATTTTATTATTATTTTTAAAAAAAATTAATTAATTAATTTTTTATATATATTAATTAATAAATATTTTAATCTTTATTAATATTTAATAATTAAATAATAATACACTTAACATAGTTTTTAAATATTAATTTATTAATAATTTTGGGTTAAATATTAATAAATTAACAATTAATGAATAGATTAAAATAAATAATTAGAATAAGCAATTATTGATTAATTTAATTAAAATTAGTTTAATTAAAGTTAATTAATAAGGAATATTATTTGATTAAATTATAGATTTGGATTGTTGATTTAATGAAAGTTATTATAGAAATGGGTTAATTGTAAGAGGTAGTTGTGAAAACCTAGTTACTCGAATTCGACGTTAAACTGAAACATAAACCTTACCTTAACTCAATAATAGAGTTTCAAATCCAATCTCTGAGACTTTGATGTTTTCTATGTGCTCTCTATGTTTTGGGGTTGTTCTAGTATTGACCAGTTTAGGTTGTTACGAGAGGCTCGGGGTTGTGAATGTGATGTTATGATGATTTGTTCTCGATCTTTTCAAACCAACCAAGGTAATGTGATTGTATGCTCTATGATGGATGTATTTACTATTTGTTATTGCTTTCCAGTTTCCTTGTGTGAAGCTGAGATGTATGTATTTGAGATACCTGACTTAACCATTTTCGAGTCTCGATCAGTTATACTTGGATTGCTTTTTGGTCGCTTGAGAGGACTAAAGTGTTTGTTATGTAACTTGTGATGTATGTTTGTCGATGATTACATGTTATTGCTTTCGCTACTATGTGTTTGATGTGTATGTTATACAATCTTACTTTAAAAAAAAAATGTTTAGCAAACTTAGTGAAACTTTAGGTTAATTCTTTTGGATCCCTTGGCGGGGCGTTACACATAAGTTAATTTTATGTTGTACATATTAAACACTAACCAAAATTAAGGTTTAGAATTTACTTAAACCTACACTTTACAGTTATATATGTTTGTGATTCAATGTTTCTTTAACTCTAACCATAATCAAATCACAGAACTAGAGCCAGAATAACCCTAATTGTAATATGTACACTCTAACTAAACCCTAACTAATGCATAATCCCAAACCCTTAACCTAATCCCAAAACAAATTGTAAATGTTATATGCATGTAGTTCTAGATATTATAAGCTTGTTTCAAACTTTATTCTGAACAAAATTATAATTAGCGAAAAAATTAAAGATTTAAGCCTAACCCTTAAATCCAAAATGCTAAATTGTAACCTTAATTCTAAATAGAATTTTTTAATAAAAAATGTTAAATCCTAAATCTTAACCAACATATATTAATGCTCAATCTAGTAAAACCTAATTTTGTAAATGTTAACACTTTAGAATAAAAAATCGTCTAGCTTGTTTGGGATTCGACCCACAAGAAAATCTACTTTTCCACCGATTAAAGACATTTCAGCGAAGGAGAATGGTAAGTTTTCTATTGAGATTCCTGATCAGATTACTGATAGAAACATCTCTTGTATGGAGTCTACTTTGGTTGGGCATTTCATTGGTGCATGACCTAATATTGAAGATGTCTAGGCTTTTGTGCGGAGAAAATGGTGTTTGAAGGGTAAAGTGGATATTTCTGTTATGGTTAAAGGCTGTCTTTCTTTTTGTTTCTCTTGTGATGAGGATAAGAGAGATATTTTGTTTAGTAGTCCTTGGGTTATGGGGAAGCATACCATGCTTTTATAGAAATGGGCCCCCAATCTTTACTCCTTGGATGATTCAGCTATTCAAGCTCCTGTATGGGTGAAACTTCATGGTCTCCCTCTAGAGTTCTAGATGGAAGATTTTTTCAAAGGCATAGCCAACACCTTTGAGGAACTTCTCTCTTTAGATCCAGTGATGGTTTCTAGGAGGAGATTGAACTTTGCTAGGTTTTGTGTTGGAGTATTCTGTGGGATAGACCTTCTGGAATCTATTGCCCTAAAATCTAAACTTGGGGTTTGAGACTAGAGGATTGAATATGAATCTATCCCTTTTGCATGCTTCCATTACAGGAAAGTGGGTCACTACAATAAGAAATGTCCTTTATTGAAAGGAAAAGCTAAAAGGAATGCTAAGAAGAGTAAGAAAATCTGGGTCAAAAAAGCCCAACCTAAAGAGACAATGATGGAAGTCGAGGGGCTTGTTCCTCCTAAGGACCTTGCCCATTTGGATAGTAGCAGTTCTTCAGTGGGGGAAAAGAAAGATATATCTAAAGAGTCTATTGTGGTGACAATTGATGTGCTTTCTCCTACTAAGAACCAAGCTCATTTGTAAATCTTCAAGGAAGGTCATAACGAAGTTGTGGGGCTTGTTCCTTCAAAGGACCTTGCTAATTTGGATAGAAGAAGCACTTTAGTAGGGTAAAAGAATGTTCTATCTATAGAGGTTGTTGTGGCAACTGCTAAGGTGCCTTCTCCTACTAAGAACCAAGCTCATAAGGAAATTTCTATCAATCCAGAGGTTGTAGTGGATGTGGCTGGTGTGGATGTTTTTTCCCACTAAGATACCCCAGTATTGCATGATATTTTAAAGGAGAATGGGGAAATATATGACTTGAGAATCAAGATGGGGAGGATATTATTTTGTTAGGTCCCTCAAAGGATCTTAGTTCTACCTTAGCTTTGATAATGGTGGCTGATTTGGCTACTCCTTCCCTGGATCCTTTGGAGGTTCCAGATTTGGAGATTCCTTTTACAGAGGACAGGATTAAGGTTTCTGATGGTTCCCACAAGGAGACTTTACCCTAGGCCCTTTTGTGAAGGATAATTTCTTTATTAGTGGAGTGGTTGAGGACATTCTCACTATATCCCATGTTGAGGAAGTAGCTATGAAAAAGGATAGTTTTGGGACCTGTGGGACAGTAGGAGGGAAGAAATCTAGAGGTAGAAGGACTAAAGATGGAGAGAACTTTACCCCAGTGAATAAAAACAAGAAGGGAGCCAAAGTTGATTCCAAGCCTTCTAAGAGTAAGTTTGGTCTATCTAAGAATGGTAGTGTCACCATCAAGAATGGTGATGTTGGGTCTTTACCATCTTCTGTTGCTAGACCTTCTAATCAACATAAAAGAATATCTGAGGCTATTAAGACCATAGCTAATGGTTTTCAGAGAACTATCCTCAATTCAAAATATTTTGTTAAACTATGAAGATCATATCGTGGAATATTTGAGGGTTAAATAATCCTCACAAACATGATATTTTAAAAAATATGATTAGGGATAATAGACCTAATATTTCTATTATCCAGGAAACTAAGATGCTCAAAGATAAGGTGGAATGCCTTTCTATCTTTAAGGGAGGAAAGATTTTTGGAAGTGACTCTGATGGTGCTTCAGGTGGCTTGGCAGTGTTCTAGATTAACAAATGGATTCAAGGGGAACTCATTTATCAAAGTAGAAATATGATGAATGTGTTTTTTTTTAATTCTAAGGATAATTTTAGTTGGGTTCTCACTAATTTTTATGCCCCTAATACTAAATGGGGAAGGAAAGCTCCGTGGGAAGAAATTTCTAATCAAAGAAAGATTTGTGTTGAGGATAAGTGGTTGGTGATAGGGGATTTTAATACCCCGCTAAAGGAATCTGAAAAAGGGGAGGTAATTAGTCCATTTTGGACAATAGATTAGATCTTATGCACTTTATTAACTCCCATATGCTTCATGATCTTGATTTACATGGGGTTGAGTACACATGGACGAATAGAAGAGATGATAAGGATCTTATTCAAGTTAGACTAGATCAGGCCCTTATCAGCAATGAATGGATTTTGAAATTTAAATGCTCTCTTAATGCTCAGGTTTGGGTGGGCTTTGATCACTTTCCAATTTTCTTTTCTACTGACTCTTTTAGTTTTAAAAAGAATTTCCCTTTCAGATTTTAAAAAATGAGGACCCTTCGTCCCAATTTGGAGAACCTAATTCAGGAGTGGTGGAATATTAATGTTGAGGGTACAACTATGTTTAGAGTGGTAGCCAAACTAAAAAATGTCAATAAACACATTAAAATCTAGAATAAAACTACTTTTGGTAATATTTTTGAGAACAAAACCAAGATATTGGAGGATCTTAAAGACATTCAAAATAAGATTCAAGCTGATGGTTATGACATGGTCTCTAGGGAAGAGGAGAGCAATAAACTAGTTGAACTTCATGATCTCATTTCTAAGGAGGAGACCTTTTGGAGATAGCATTCCCGAATTTTTTTTCTTAAAGAAGGTGACAAAAACACCAAGTTCTTTCATATGACTACCTTGAAGCATAGGATGGCTAATAGAATATCCAAACTGATGATGGCTGATGGTATGACTAATAATGAAGATGTTATGAAAGGGAGGCCATAGTGTTCTTTGATAGCTTGTTGTAGTGTAACCCAAACCTGAATATGGAGAAGCAGCAAATGTTCTTGGACAATATTCCTTCCTACATTTTTGAAGCTCAAAACTCAATCTTGACTTCTATTCCCTCTTCGGATGAGATTTGTAAGGCTATTTTTTTCTTTTGAGGGTGATAAGGTCCCTGGTCCTAATAGTTTTCCCCTCTTGTTCTTTCATAAATTTTGGCATATCATTGGTCCTAATGTTTGTAATGGTTTTAAGGAATTTTTTGGTTCAAGAAACATCCTTAGAGAGTTAAATGGGACCTTCATTGCGCTTACTCCTAAGAAATTGGGTTCTAATAGTTTGGATCAGTTTATGCAATTCTTTTTATAAGATTATTTCCAAATTTTTGACTCTCAGAATTCTCTCCATTCTTCTACCTATTATTTCTAGTCAGCAAAATGCCTTTGTTCCTAGCAAGCAGATCTTGGATTCCATAATTACAGTTCATGAAAACATTCATTCTCTTGTGGCATCTAAGAAGGAAGGGTTTCTACTTAAGCTTGATCTCTCTAAAGCGTGTGATAGAGTTGATTGGAACTTTTTCCTTAGGTGTTTGGAAGCATTTGGCTTTAATAAGAGATTCAGGGATATTATCTTTATGCTTATCTCTTCGGGTTCCTTTTCTATTCTAGTTAATGGTTCCCCTTCCTCCTTTTTTAAGGCTTCTAGGGGACTTAGACAGGGAGACCCAATCTCTCCTATTCTTTTTATTATCATGGCTGAATGCTTAGGAAGATTTATTAATAATATGGTTGTTAAAGGAGACTTTGTTGGTCTTAGCCCTTTCTCCTTTGCTCTAGTGTGCTTGCATCAGCAATTTGTGGATGATTCTATTGTCATGGGGAGGCCTCAGTGAGAAATGCTAGGAATATTAAGAAGGCTTTAACTGACTATGGGGATGCTTCTAGCCAAACCATTAACTAGAATAAAAGTGTGATTTATTTTATTAGTTTCAGTGAGGCTAGATAATTAAAGATTAAAAGGATTATTGGGTGTGAAAGTGAATCCTTGCTTGGAACTTATTTGGGGCTACCTTTGGGTTTATCTCCCCCTGATAATTTTTGGAACTCTCTGATTGATAAGATTCACTTGAAACTTTTTGGCTAGAAGGGATCCATCCTTAGTCAGGCTAGGAAGTTCATTCTTTTGAAATCTATCCTCCAAAGTGTGTTGCTCTATACTTTGAGTGTCTTTAAAATCTCAAGAAAGTTTGCACTTGCTATTGAGAAAATGCAGAAAACTTTCTTGTGGACAGGTATGGAGACTAAAAAGAGACTTCCTCTTATTACCTGGGAGAATGTTTGCATTCCCAAGGGGAAGGGAGGGCTTGGGCTTTGGAGGATTTCTCTTATGAATGAACTTTTATTGGCTAAAATTCTTTGGAGATGGCATAAGGAAGAGGGGGAATAGAGGAATATTTGGGATTATAAATATAATTGGAATAACTTTGATTTTTAGCAATTCCTTCTTTCTAATTCTTATCAAGGGGGATCTTAGATTTGGAAGAATGCTCAAAAATTTAAACTCATTTTAAGGAAAGGAGTCAAATGGAAGGATGGAAATGGTTTGAAGATACTTTTTTGGGAAGATATTTGGATTTTAGATTACCCCCTCTATGAGGATCCAATATGGAATGGGTTTATGGAGCAGTGCAAGACTTAGTTTGGTACTCTAGTTAGTGATTACTAGAAGAATGACTCATGGGTAAATCTTCTTAGTGTGGATTTGAATCTTGCTAAGCTCGCTAAATGCTTGAATGCTTATTGTCTTAACCATGAAGATGATGTTCTAATTTGGAAAAAGGATCCTAGTGGTGTGTACTCTACTTCGTCAGCTTTTGCTAATTCTTTTGAAGATTATGAGGTTCCTTGCTTAGGCAATGGCTTGGGTAAAAGGTATGACTCCTAAAATTAATATCTTTTTTGGATCCTTTTGCAAAACAAAATTTTAACCCTTGATAATCTCAAGAAGAGAGGATTATTCATTGTTAATCATTGTGTTCTTTGTAAGAATCATGAGGAATCAGTGGATCATTTAATGCTCCATTGCCCCTTTACTATTGGGGTTTGGGATAAAGTTTGGGACTTAATGAATATGGACTGGCTACCTAGTTGTTCTTTTTGTCTTGGAAAGCTCCTTCTAAGAACCCTTTGATTATTAAATTGTGGGATTTTATACTTCCTTATCTTTGCTAGGGGGTCTGGAAAGGACATAATGATAGGATCTTCAGAGGATTGAAATCCAACTCTATTAAGGTTTTCCATAAAATCAAGGTCCTTCTACATGAAAATATCAAAATTTGTGGTAAGGGACAGCAACTTTCTAATGATTGGGATGTGGGGGTGATGAATAATTGGAATATAAGGAGCCTAATTCTAGATACAAAGGACCCTAATGCAAGGGAAAGTGCTAGATGGGATTGTCCTCTGACTAATTGGTTTAATTTGAACTTTGATGGGGCTTCGAAATGGAACCTAGGCACTGCTGGCTGTGGACTGGTGATTAGGAATTCTAGTGGTGATTTTTTTGGTGGTATTGCTATCCCTTTGGGGTGTCAAACCAATCACATTGCGAAAGCCTCAACTGCTCTTTATGGTCTTATGTATGCCAAAGACTTGAATCTAGTAAATATTTGGATTGAAGGTGATTCCCTCAACATTATAAATTGCTTAAAGAATATATACCCACCATCATGGAACATTAGTAACATTATATGTAAGGCTGGGGATATTATTAATTCTTTTCAAAATTGCATTATTTCCCATAATTATAGGGAAGCAAATGGCTTAGCCGATTGGGCTTCCAATGTGGCATGTTATAATGATCAAAAAATTGTATGGGATTCATATGTCACTTTACCAACTGATGGATACGAGTTTTTCAAGCATGACAAATGGAAATCCCAAAAAACATCTTTTAATAATGACACTGTCAAGGAATTGTGATTTTGACCTCTTTGTAGTGAAGTGGGCAATTATTTTTGGAAATGTGAGCAGCTCACATGGATTATGGGTTACTTTTTTCTATTAGTGTTTAGGTTGTGGTGATTGCAGGGTGATTGGGGTTCTTCAGTGCGAGGAAACTAGGGGCTCATCTTGCAAAGAGTTTGGGGTTTCTTAGTCAAAGAAAATTAGGGTGTTTGTTGTAGAGATTATGGGGGGAAAGCAGAAATGGGTGGAACTTCCTAGTTGTGCAGAATGAAAGAATAAACTAGAGGTATGGGATATCCTTAGGCATGGCAATTTTACTAGCTACATGGAGAGACTTAAAGGAAATAATCCTGCTATCATGCACCAGATTGTAAAATCTTGGAAGGATGGCTTGATTTTGGTTAGGAATCAGAGGATGGAGGTTATGGTTGAGACCATTGCAGAGGCTATTGGGTTGGTTTTGGATGGGATAAATTTCTACAGGGAAAGGAAGATATTAGAGAAGGCAATTGATGATTTTTTTGAGAATGAATAGGAAAGAAACCATCTGATTAAGATAGGTACTTCTTACTTTAACCCAGCTTCTATGTCTCATCTATGGTGATTTATTTTCTTTGTCATTATGGAATATTTAACTTTGGATGGTAGATATACCAAATTGTATGGTTATACTTTGTGCTTGCAAACCATTTTTTACATAACATTAGGGTGAATTTTCCTTCCTACCTGTTACAATCTATTGCCATTTCTACTCAAGCCATTCAACATGACCCAACTAGGGAACATGTATGCCATGAAGGGCTTATGGTTTTGATCATGAATATGCTCAAATCTAAAAAAATATAGAAACCAAGGAATTTTAAAGTGGAAGATCAAGATACTAAAGGGAGTATTAAAGAAAAAGGCTATGACTCTAATACACAAGATGAGGTTGAAGGAGGTTTGGCTAGCCCTAAAATTGGTTCTAGTGGTAGCAATAAGAAAAAGAAGAAGAATACTGAGAAGGAGGATTCTAATTAGGAGAGGGAAAGTGATTTTGTTGAAGAAATTGTTTATGAGCACATCAAAAATAGGGGAGGTAATAAAGGTAAAGGTAAGGGTTTTCTAGATGAGAGAGTGTCTATGCATTATGATGATGAGCCTTTGGCTCAACACCTAGAGAGGAAAAGGAAGCCTGTGTGGTGTCAGGTCAATAAAAATGCTAGGATAGTTAAATATGATTCTGATGCTAATATTGATGAGCATGGATCTAAATCTGAAGGGGGTGATAGTGGGTTAGGGTTTTCTAAAGGTATGCTTGGTAACCTGGGCTCTATTTGGAAGGACATTGGCATCTTAAAGCATATTGATAAGCTCTTAGAGGTCATAGGAAATGCTGAAGAAGTTAAAAATTTGATGCATAAGAATCCTATGTTGGAAGCTAAACAAAGGGTTATGGACAAGGATATTAGTAGTGTCCAGGGGAAGGTATCAAAACTTGAATCCAAACTAGGCAATATGGACAAACAACTTAAGCAAATGGTGGAAAATGTTTCTACCTTCTTGAAGAAGAATGAGGCAGGTAAAGACTAGGATTCTCCCTTGGGGGCTGATTCTCAAGGACCAAGTATGCATACCCAGGCCCATTCAAAGAAGATTGAGGATACTAGTAGGAAAGACGAGGTCAAAGCTACTGCTAAAACCATGCATTATCTGGTGGACTAGGCTATGAATTTGATCAATACTCCTTAGCTGGTCAGTTGCTATTCCTTTGCTGGACTTTTGCTATTTTTTCCAGCACTATCTATTTCCTGCTTGGTCTTGGTTTCTTTTCTCTGTAGTTCTTTTCTCTTGCTTGTTTCCAGAACTCTACTATTGTATAGGTTTTGGGTCCTTTAAAACCTGCTTTTACTGAATCAAAACACTTTAGAGCACTTTTGTAAAGTCTGTGCACAATAAAACACTTCTAATCCTTAGCCTAATCTTGACCATAATCTAAATATAACTTGAATCGTAATCCATACCCTAACCCTAAACTATACTTTACAATTATGTATGTTTATGATGGACAATTTTTCTTTAATCCTAATATATTAAATTATTACCATGAATATTCTCTCTTCTTTTTTTTATATTCAAGTAGTTAAATATGTATTAGATGTAAATATATGGTTTTAAAGATGTATTTATATTGATATTTTAGATTTACTTTAATTGAACAGTAATTTTATGAATTTTTATGTTGCATACATATACGAAGATTATATTTGATGGATCCACTCCTTTCCCCACTTCATCCCTCACCCTTGCCCCCACCCCCACCCCCACCCACATGACTACCTAGTCCTCCTCCACCACCTATCCTACAGGATATATGCAAGAGAGTGAGATGGAACCTTTGTGACCTCATGCAAGACATAGAGACTATTAGACATGAGACCAATCCCCCCTCACCTACTTTTTCTTGCAGATAACATGAAAGGCATTGTTCAATCTATTAAGAACTAAGACAATGACATAGATAGCTTTAGAGCATGGAGGAAAAACATGCATACCTTCTATTCTAATAGCCTATCTTATAAAGAGGTCCATCAAATGAAATTAACCAAAGGAAATTTTAAAAGATATTTTGTAAACCTAAAGATAGGTCTTGAGATAAGCAAGAAGAAGCCTCTTATATCTATTAGATGGTACAGACATTATCGTATATCACAACACTTTTGGGAGTGGTGGTGGATGGTATTTGACCATCCACCACAAGATAATCATAAGGTGCCCATGTATTTTATTAGGAAATTATGGACAGAATTTGAATTGGGTACTCAGTGATAATACAAGGAATCGTCGACATCCTCAACCTCTTATTCCTCTTCCTCCACCAATTATGCCATCCCCTCTCCATCACCAAGCAGTATCATTTTCTCTTACTTTATTGAGTGCCCTTTTAGGAAATTTAGTAGACCAATGGATGTAGGAGATGGATATTCATCCACCTCGACATATTTTTACTAGTTGTGGAGGTATATGAAGAGGCCTCCAGAGTGATTGCGATGCAGCATAGGATGACCATGATGTTGAGGGTAGTGATTTTAATGATGATGTGTACACTACTCATGGTGGTGCTAGTGATGATATTGATGTGTCATCATTTGTTGACCTTCTTTTTGGGGAGGGAGATAGTAATGAGCAACAAGTAAAAATTTAATTAAAAATTATAAGGTATATTATTTACTTTCTATGTATATTCATAATTATATCAACCATATTAATGTATGTCTATTTTCAATTAATAGAGGATGGATTATATTGTTCCTCCTAGGAGATAGTATAGTCTTTTTTTGATTAATAGAGAGTAGTATTACTTAAGCTGATCCATTTCCTAGTCTGTGTGACTAGTAATAGTTTACTTGTAGGGACACTGTTGTTGAACAAGAAAACTTTGGTATCATTAAAATTAGAAAAGCTTCTAGGTGCTATAAATTGGTTATTATTTACAATGTAATTGTAGTTTACTTATACATAACTCATGTTGGACTAATAATCCCATGATATTTTTGTAGGAAATAATGTTTTCTTTGATCATCTTTTTGATATGACATTGAGGCTATTTGGACCCACCATATGTAAAAGGTACATAGTTTCATATCATTGCTAAAATATTTTTCTTTTCTTCCATTTATTGTATTATAATAAATTTATTGATCTAATTTATTTTTATTTTTATTTTTAAAGGTTGAATGACCAAGGTCCTCAATTAAAAAATCAGCATATTACATCTTTTGAGGACTTTTTGGAAAAAACATTTTTGACATTGCCCTACTTCTCAAAAGAGCATCAAAACATATAAAGACTATGAGGGACTAATATAGAAGAGGTCTAAAGGAGAACCCAAAGTACACCTATCCTCCTATGATTCCACTGATGGAGTGGAATGAAATAATAGAAGATGCAAAAGAGAAAAGGCTATGTGATAATAAAGAAAATTTACCAGAATAGGGAAAAAGAAGGTATGCCATAATAGTATTAAGTAGAATGTAATCATGCATTACTTAGTGATATTTGTAAATATATAATCTAACATGTTTCAAACTATTCATAGACAGGAGGACACACTAGTGGCTCCAAAGTGAGACTAGAAAAGGTTGGCCAACACAAACTTGGCTTTGGTGGCTATATGAATCTTCAGTCTCAACTTGTAAGTAGTAGCAATGGAATTTCATATAATTTTTTAATATAATGTTGCAAAAAAAATTGTTTAATCAAAACATACATGCAAAACTAACGATATTAAGTGAAAAATATAGGGCACAAAATTCAATGTAGAGCTCACAGATGAAGATAAAAAAATTACATTGAAGAAAGGCTATAAAGTCCTAACTGCACGCCTATGCCAAGAATTTGAAATCTATACCCATGAATTTGGTGCACCAAATGAGACACAGGTAAATTGGTTAGATGAAAAGTAAATCAAATTGAATAGTTGAGAAATTTCTTTTTGGTTAGTTTTGAACATAAATTGACTACATAAAAATGTGCATAACATTTCACTGCAGCCTTCATATCATATCACAAAGCCTACACTTGATGAAGGCCATAATGTGAATTATAGTGGTGGAGGTATTAATTTTTTATTGGAAATTAATTACATAGTTATGAATACAATTAATATCTTCAATTGCAATTTGACATGTAACCTTTTTCTTGAATATTTTAAATCATGTTGAACTTTATGGTAAAGGAGTGGAGCATGTTCCATGTGTTTAGCATGTTGACATGGTGGTAGATCAAAATGTTAATGTACATGATGTGGCATTGTCAGGTAAGAAAAATGCATGTTATTTTGTACTAGTCAATTAAATAATTGTAAAAGTTTAAAAAAGAAAACGAGTATGCCAATTTAACCCATTTACTTGTTCTTGCAATAGAGCCCCCTTTAGTGCAGTAACCTCCTGCTCCTAAAAATAGGATGAGGCATCATTATTTGACATTATGTATGCTAAAAGAGGAGGCGAATGAGGTAGACATTGATGCTCCTATCAGCCTTTGCCTTAAAAGAGATAACAAAAACAAAAAGAATAAATGATTTTTCAAAAATGCTCTTTGATAAACCTTGTTTGATAAACTTTGTTGGATAATGATAGAATGTTGTTTTAAGTAATTATCTATGAATGTTTCATATTAATATTGATTTTTATTTCATGTTAATGAAGTCTTGATTAGTATTGTATATTAATTAATGTTATAGTTCATAAATGAATGAATGAATGAATGAAGTATGTAATTAGATGATAACGAGTAATTTAGATTAATGTTAGGGGGAAAGGAGTGAGGCCATATGAGCTTCCACCTTCATGTGGTTGGCCTTGTTAAGTAGAGAATATTAAAGTATTCTTGAGACCAAGTGAAGCTCAAACTAACATACCAAGGATTTCTTCCTAACCAACTAATAGTTTTGTTTCTTTGAGATAGAGTTCTATGTCCATTCCTTTATCAGTCACAACCCTTTTAGGCCCCTCAATTTCCTAATATACTCTTTCTTTTTCTTCAAAACTATTACCAAAGTAGCAATTTATTCTTGATCCTCTTTAGCTTAGTTACCAAGTAATATAATATATTTTGATCTTGATACCTCTGCTTCCTTCAACTAATGTTCTGTTGTATTCATTAGGTTTTCATCCCCCACCCACATTTTTTCAAACTTGAAAGGACATTATTTTGGGAGTGAATCCTCAATGATATTCAAATGAACTACAAAGTGGTTTGAAATAGAATGAGGGAGAATATGGGTCGTGACAGTATATCAAAATCAATTATTATTGTGATTCTTTGGTGATTCTTCACTTTTTTTCTCTAGGATTTATTATAGCATTGAATTCACCACCTAAAATACAAATCTACTCGTCAGATATAAAGTGCGACACAGCTGATGGTTCTAAGTCACTAGTAGGGAAAATAAGGTAATGTTGCTATAACTTGATTCAAAATGTCACACTCCATGCACAAGCTATAAACATTAGCTAGTTTAGAATAAGTGATCATTGTAATAACCCAAAATTGGCACATTGCCATATTAACCAATTCTAGTCTATTTTGATCAACCCTGTCCTATTTTACTAGGCAATTCTTACTCTAATTATCGCTATTTGACTTAGTGGTCATTAGTAGAAAACCCTAATTTGCATTAATCACATTCTCTATTTAATTCCTCAATATCAACATAGATCAACTACATTAAACCTATTGATTATTTTAATTTAATTTAAAGTGTTCATACTTTGGTTAAATTAAATTATCTCTTAAAGCTAATGTGCAAAGGAATTAAATTTATTTAATTTAATAGTTTCCTTAACTTAATTATTGGGTTTAATTACTCAATTAATTAAAATATGCATTTATGAGGTCATATCTCATTTTATTAAATGAAAATAACCTTCCAAATCCTTCTCTTCAATTCAAGAATGGGAATTCTAAGTGATCTATATCTAGAATTGGAATTGACTTAATAAGTTTATTCTCACAATCATGTGAATTTCAATTAACTCTTCATTATACTCAAGATTTGAGTTAGTTAACCTCACCTACACTAGGAATCTTCCATCTTGACTGGATCTTAGCTTCAATCCAGACCATTCATTCGAGTTGATCTCAACCTTTGATTGATTTCAAGAATTCTATTTAAGAGGCTTCTAATTCCTCATTAAGAATGGGAATTGAATTGCATCAAATTACTGTTGAAATACTTACTTACTCACTTAATATTTTCATAGCTTTCTTCACTTGGTATTAATATCATATACATTAAAATGCACTCATATAGCTTAAATTGCTTTTATTTGTTATTAGATTAAATTGCATTCACATTTAGATTAATTGCACTATCATACAACTACATAAATCCTTCATACTAGAAGGTCTAGTTGCCTACTTCTCAATCTGAGAGAAAAGAAAAAATCCTTCTAGATAGAAGGCAACAGGTCATTCTGTTGGATTACTTGGATGAACAATTCAATATTCATTTTGGAATGATCTCTCAAGTAAAGACTGTGTTGAAGTGTGTGTGAGAATCCGAGGCCCACAATTCACATATACATTTCTAGCGCCCACCATGGGGTTGAGAAATAAATTTTTTTGGCCTCATCTACTCTGTTTTCTATTCTTTTAATGGTTCCATTGCATTCATCCGTATAGATTTCTAGATTTTTGTCGAAGAAATCTCATTTTTGCGTGAAGATTTAAAGATTTTTCCCCTTTCATTGCACTTCCTCATATGAAAAAGTGCATAAATGTGCAGTGTCTCACATGGTGCACAACATTCTCTTGCATTGGCATGTGCAAGATTTCATGTGAAATTTTGCAACAACATGCAAAATATAGTTTTCTAGAATTCAGTTTATCATTAAGTTTGACTAATGAGTTTTTTCTAAAGCATTTTCTTTTAGACTTCTAGTTTTCTACAACATAACAGTGGTTTGCAGGATGCTTCACAAAGACACCTTTATCAAAACAACTTGAAACATTTACTGACTGTGTGATTGCAAGATGATTGCCAAAGAAACTCATGTCAAAGACCAAATTTCAAACCCACTTTAAATGCCATGTCTTCTATTTTGTTTCCACACATAGTATAATTAGGGCTTGTGAACTTCATAGGGTGCAAGATAGGGGAATAGGGGAGTATGATCTTTACCACTTTTAAGTCATGACCAAGGGTAAATCAAAAACCTAGAAGCCTCTAGAAGGAAACATCTAGATGAGGCAAGCAAGTTAGTGGTTCTCTAGTACGAGTCATCTTCTATGAAGGGATGATGATTTCCTTTTAGGGAATCAAAATCTTGAGAAAGGACAAGTTTGGATTGATTAATCTAACTCATTGATTAATATGTCTTGTGTTTGGATGAGGTGATGAGATAGAGGAGTATGCTCTTTCCCCTTGAGGGAAATTAGAAACTCTAACCCTTAGATCCAAACCACCAATTTGAATCAACCATTAGAGAGCCTACCAGAGTGATCCAACCTCTAAGAATGACCCAAGTGAGCACACTCCTTGCGCTAGAGATTCCAACTCTCTATAATAAAGAAGCTTTGTAGAGTGAAAGACTCCAAAGCCATGTTAATTTCTTCCTCTGAATTCTTGATATTGCATATCAAGAGGAGGTTCTGTCTATTGCACTAGCAAGTGCCAGCCCCAGTCTTGCTAGTCAAGTGTGTACACTTTTAGATGCTGGTGTGGGTTGTTGATATTAACTTCACTTGCAAAGCCATCAGGAATTAATATGAATGAAAGCTAAGTAAAAACTTTTCTTAGTTTCTACATGGTTCATCTCTAAAAGGGGGCATAATATTTGTGCAAGGAGGGGGAAGAATCTCTCCTATAGAACTCACCATAGGCATGTACTAGGGCATTGGAAGGTGGTATACACACTTGATCCCTACCACAAGGGCATTCATTCAGTGTATATGTTATTGATCCCTTGGAGTACACCAAAAATATGGGCACCCTCTAGTGGGGTGACATGGCTATTGAGGTGAATGCATGCACATAAGTTGTGGGACAAAGGTTTTTCTTCCTCTACCAGTTTTTTTTTTAGGGATAAAAGAATGCTTGCTATTAAGTCTTAAACTTGTCCAAACTTGTCAAAACAAACTAAAAGTCAAGACTCCCCAATCCCACTAAGTTGCTTCATCCTCAGTTGGATTGTTTGCGACTACTACTTGCTTCCAGTGTCTTTCTGAAAAACAACTGTCTTGTTCAAAACCAAAATTATGTTTAAAAAATTGAAAACCATCTTGTTATCTATTTTGAAATCTATCAAAAAAACCAAAAATTTGTCCAAAATTGTCTGAACCTTGTAAATCTCTTCTAAATTTAGTCTCAGTTGTCAGTTTGGTCTTTGTTTTTGTTCTCAATTTGGAAAAATTTCGGGCGAGTACCTTTCTGGCTAGCATTTCTTCATGTGGCCCTGTCCAAATTTTTGCATACTCCTATGCAAATCTCTGTGTGAGATCTTGCAAGCTTTGTCCTTTTGTCAGAATCCTATTTTTTGTTAGTCTAGCACATCTTCGCTCAGCCTTATATAAGTCTTCATGCAAGAAAACTGGTCCAAAATTACTATTCTGAGTCTTCACCTATTTTATTGCACTTTATCGCATGATTTTCTAAGAATCTTCATGCAAGATCTTGTCTCAAAATTGTCAAATTATTTTATCAAAGAAATCTGCGCTCTAAGTTTGGTCTATTACCTATAATAATTTAACACTTTTTTGTCTACAAATAGTTTTAAATAGTAGCATCTTTCTTAGCTAACAACTTGTGACCTACACTCAACCTAGTCTAACTTTCTCAATTATCTTGTTCTTCTCCTTTAGTGCTTGTCATACTCAATGTCACAATAGTCATAATCTTTGGTTGTTCTAGCCATTACTTATATGACTTGTGCCTTAGTATACAACACTCTTATCTTATTTCTTTGAGACTACATTCTAGTGTAGTGCTTGTCTAAGTTTTTACTTCTTGTCCTTGTCTATGACTGTGGCAATAAGAAGCAAAAACATTTTTTATCCTCTTAGACTTATAGGAGGTAGAGCTAGATTTCATAATCATGGTAGGGGTAACTTTCTAGTTCATACATGGTCTATGTCCAATTCATCTAGTGAGGAGTCTTCACGATCTCCTTCGCCTATCAAATCACCACATGTTCAGAGAACATTCTTTATCAACTTACAAAAAACCAAGAACCCCTTGTATCAAGAGGATCCCGACTAGAAAAGGTCATACATCTCCAAACAACACAACAAAATTCTAATTTAGAGGACCTTTCCAATCAAAACAAACTTAAATCATTCACATTCTCAGAATGGTTGATCAAGGACCTAAATAGGGAGAACATAGTAGAGACCAAGATCAAAATAGAAATGAAAAACATAAGGAACCTCTTCTCACTAATGAGAATGAGGAAGAGGTTAAAATACTCCCTAAACACATCGAAAAGTGTAATAAGGACAAAAACTTGCAGAAAGTTACAAAAATATAGCTTAACAAAGGAAAAGAGAAATACTTTCTAAAACTTGCCCAAGAAGGAGCTAAGCTACCTCATCACTTTAACATTGAAACTATCATTACACTTGAAGAGGAAACTAAAACATCCAAATTGCAAAAATAGTTGAAGATCATGCAAGACCAACTAGCCCAAATGATGCGTGATAAAGACAAGCCTGCAAAAACATACACCTTAGATGCTCTTTTTCCATTCCCATTTGACAAGAGTATAGACATGCCTCCTTTTCCAAGAGGAGTTGAGTTACCTAAGTATGATAAGTACTTTGGAACTACCAATCCCCAAGATCATTTGTGAGAGTTTGAGGCCTTTTCTATGGAATTTATGCATAATCAGACATATCTCAAGTATATATTCTGAAGAAGTCTGGGTGGTTAGTCTAGAGTGGTTGTCACACTTGCCTACTAGTATCAAAATGTTCAATGAGATTGCTAACTTGTTTGTCCAATAGTATTCTCACAACATCCAACACCCAGTTAACATTTGAGACTTGCATAACCTTAAATAGAAAGTTGGGGAACCTTTCCTCACAATGCTTCAGAGATGGAGACAAATTTACACTAAATATTCATGAAAGATTCCTAAAATAGAGAAGCTTGATATCTTTACTGATAACCTCCTACCTAATTTTGCATATAGAGTTCAACTTCAAGGTCCAAACACCTTCGAAGACAAGGTCACACAAGCTATCCTTATAGAGGAAGTCATGTTCAAAAAGGGTAAACTAACCCTTCAAAAGGACACTAAAAAAGGATCTGCCTCTAACAAGGACAAGTCCAAGTATGTGAATAAAAATTGAGAGGTTGTACATGATGGAGTTGTCAACAACATTTCTCCTAAACCCACTAAGGAAGCCTTCAATCTTACAAATAGTCTCAAAGCATCCAAGAATGTTGAGAAACCTCATTTTGACAATAAGACATCTGGAAACAAACCAAAAAACATCTCTTAGGTCTCACACCCAAAATGAGAGTATACACCTCTTGGTGAAACTTTGGATGTGGTCTATAAGACCTTGCTACAAAACAAGCTCATTTCTCCATTGGATAACTCTCATCCTTATGATCTACAACCATGACCATCATGGTGGAATGAAACCATATTTTGTGATTATCACCAAAACAAAGGTCACAAAACTAGTAACTACATCAATTTATGTCACAAAGTCTAAGACCTAATCGATGATGGTGACATTGTTGTGGATGGACATAACAAGAATGCAGATCACAAGGCTTTCAAGGAGCCATTCCTATCTTACAAAAAAATAGAAATCTCATAACAAGATCCACTATACATACTCTAATGACAATGATGAGATAATCAACATGGTTGAAATCATGGATGTTGAGTACTATGATGTCATCACCATCAAGGGTAAACAAGACAAAACTAAACCTAAGACACCATTTTTCTTAAGGGGCCCTTTTTCTAAAACATCTGGCAACAAGAAATTGCAATCTTGTGCCAACACTATTACATGTTCTTGTACCAAGTTGGTACCTAAAGGCCCTGCACCTTCTGCTCCTAATCTCAAACAACATAAAGAAAAACCTCTTACTGGTCCTTTTGGTAAAGGAAAAAACTTGCAATAACTTTTGCGACTACTAGCTACAGTATCCTTGATCAGTTATAATGAACTATTGCTCAAATCACAATCTTTGAGCTGCTCAAAATCTCTTTGCTCATAGGTAGATTCTCGATAAAGCCCTTGCTAAGGCAACCATATTTCAAGATCTTGATCTTGAGAGGTTCCTATCTATGGTACATCATCTGACCTCACCTTACAATATTAATTTCTCTACGGAGCATGACAATTCACTGAGTCATCCATATAATCAACCTGTACACATTGAGGTCATGATACACCAAAAGCATGTCCATTGTGTGCTCATTGATAATGGAGCTGGTTTAAATATTGTCTGTACTACTCTCCTCAGAAAATTGGACTATTCTAAAGAGTCCATTGATCCCCATCACAAGATAACTATCAAAGCATATGACAAAGTCAAACAAAAATCTTTAGGTCTGGTGGTGTTGCCTCATTGCATTGGTCCTATTGAAAGGGATGCCACTTGTCAGGTCCTTGAAATTCCCTTGGCTTACAATATTCTATTAGGAAGACCATGGATACATGAGATGCACATGGTTCCATCCACTTACCATCAATGCATAAAATTCCCATTTCATGGCCCTGAAGTCACCATACCTACAAGTACTAGCCATACTTGTAAAATGCTGAAATCTACTAAAAAAATTGTGCCTACTAATAGGGAATCTATGGACTATCATGATAAAAAGATAAAGAAAATTGAGCAGTCACTCAAGCTAAAAGAAATTGGAATGGGTGAATATCACATAGAACCAATTATGTCTCTAACATCTCTTCTTGAGTCTCCCTGTTATTATGGGAGACCATCTGAAGCAAAGAAACCTTTTGTGTTGACACTTGAAACTAAGTATGATGGTAGTTTTTTCAAAGCTACTATTCCGCTCAAGGAGGAAGCTAAAAATAGAGCTATTTTTGCATTGATCTACAAAGAGGAAACTCTAGTTGACCTCATAGAATAGTCTCATGAAATTACTCTTGAGAAGTGCGGTCCCGATCATAGGCTTATGAAACACTTTGGCTACAAGGGAACTAGTCCTATTGGATGCAACAAAAATGTTCTAATTGATCCTATGAAAGAAATAGCTCAAAGGAATCAAGATACATCTAGTTTGGGCTTCAAGAAGATTCTCTTACATCTAGGGAGTAAAAAATTCATACCAAAACCTGAGAGTTCATCTGAACATGAGTCCCAACCTAAGTTTGATGATGATGAAGATAATTCTGATGATAAGGATCCTTATTCTTAACCAATTCCTAATGATCTAGCTAAATTCTTTGCAGAACCAATTGACTTTGTACCACATGTTAGTGTCATGGATGGTATAGTAATTCTTTTAAGGATACTATTGGTTCACATCATACCCATCAAGAACAAGGAGAGTCTAGTCATGCTCTACACATTGATTACCTTTGTAAAAATTTAGATGATGAAAGAGAATTTTTTCCTATCCCTATTGGGGAATTCTACAGTCTGTCTCCATGTAGTACAAATTCTCGAGAGTATGAATTTGACTCTCTCAGAAGCAACTATAGACAAAGACATAAATCAAGTTCATCTTCCTAGCTCAAGAGGACAATGATAACAAGGAAAGAGCCATTTACATGCTGATCTCCTATGAAAAGAATTATAGTATCATCAAGAAGGCCTACTTGGTAGTCATTTTTGCTTCCCAAAAGTTGAGACACTACACTCTTGCCCATACTACATGATTGATTGCTAAAATTGACCCATTAAAGTACTTACTCAATAAGGTAGCTCTAACAGGGAGATTGGCTAAGTGGGTCATGATACTAAGTGAGTTTGATATTCAATATGTTGAATGGCAGGCTATCAAAGGAAAAGAAATTACTAATCAGTTAGAAGAGGCATCCATGCAGATTCTTAATCCACTAAATGTTGACTTCCCTAATGAATAAATTTTGACACACACATCAAACTTGGGTGATGTTCTTCAATGGTTCCTTCACACAACAGGGATCCAGTGTTGGACTACTATTCATAACACCATAGAGGTATTCACTTCCTAAGGCATACAAGATTTTGTTTCCTTGTAAAAATAGTATTGTAGAATATAAAGCTCTCATTAATGACATGAAGATTGTAGTTAAATGGAGAGTAGATCAGTTGAACATCTTTGGTGATTCACAACTCATAATCAATCATGTCAATGATGTATATTAGACAAAATATGAGAAATTCATCCCTTATAAATGAATGGTGGATGATTTGAAGAAATACTTTGCTCGTATTATTTTTCAACAGGTTCCTTGAGAAAAAAACAAAGTGGTTGATGCCATGAATACTCTTGCTCCCTTGTTATAGATGCAAGAGAATGATCTACGACATGAGTTCCTAATGGAAACATTACTCTACCTTGTCTATGATACCCCTAAATATCAAATGATCTATTCTATTATAGGACATGATTAATCCTAATACCACCACATATACTCCTATTTGCATGACCAAACCATTCTAGACAGTCTAACCTAGAATGAAAAATGTCACCTTATCCACAATTCTTCACAGTATGTCATTATTGTTGATGAATTGTTTAGGAGAGGTCTTAACAAAACACTCCTTAGGTGTCTAGAACCTGATGAGTCCAAGTTGACATCCATGAGGGCATTTATAGATCTCACTCAAATGGCTTGACACTAGCTCATAAACTTATTAAAGCTGGTTACTATTGGCTAAATATAGAGCAAGAGGCAATTAAATATGTCAAGTCCCATAAACAATGCTAGCTCCATGGGAATTTGATTCATGCTCTAGCTAGGGAACTAATTCCATCTTTCATACTATGGCCATTCCAACAATGGGCCTTCGATCTTGTGGGTCAGATTCACCCATCTTCTTTAAATGGACATAAGCTCATTATTATAGCTATAGACTACTTCATAAGTTCATTATTATAGCTATAGACTACTTCACTAAGTGGGTGGAGGAAATCCCTCTCTCTAATTAGAGCTCTATTCATTATGAATTACATCATATGTAGGTATGGTGTACCTTTCTCAATTACTACTAACAATGGAGGACAATTCAAAAATAAATATCTTAAGGAGTTATGCAAAAAATTCAAAATCGCACAACATTCTATTAGCCCCAAGGTAATGGTCAAGTAAAGGCATCCAACAAGGTGATCCTTAAGATCCTTCATCACACAATTAGCAAATTTGGAAGGGTCTAGAACTTCCATATTAATTTTCCTTTATGGGCTTAGAGAACAAGTAAAAAAACTCCAACAAGTACAATGTCTTTTTCTTTAGTCTATGGAGCAAACACTATTCTTCTAATTGAGGTTGAGATTCCTACTCTGAGAATCTCCATGAAGGGCCTCATTAATAAAAATGACTACAAAATATCTTAGCTTCAAGAGCTGGTATTATTAGATGAATGTTAGAAAGTAGCACATGATCATCTTTGAGCTTATTAGCAGCATATGTCCAAAAGTTACAATAACAAAGTTAAGCCACATGGCTTCCAACTGGGTGATCTTGTTCTTAGAGAAAATCCTAAGAATTAGCAACAATGGGTACAAAAAGGGAAGTTCAAACCCAACTAGCTTGGTCCCTACATAATTACTATACTGCTTGGATCTGGTGCTTACCAACTTTCTATAGTCGAGGGAGAGGTGCTCAAGGAGCCTATCAATGCCCTCCATCTGAATCACTTTTACAACTGATATGTTTTCCAAAGCTCTCTATATATACTTAGATTTCATGAAAAAATAATTTAAAAAATTGCAAAAGCCTTGAAAAAAATCATTATCTTGGTGAAAACCAATACAAAAAAAAATCAAAAAAAGAGAAAAATACAAAAAAAAATTAAAAAAAGAAAAAATGTGCCATTGATGAAAACCTAGCAAATAGGCATCATGGTAGCAAAAGTAGAATCTCTGCCAAGAAGGTGAAAACCTAGTAAATAGGCGCCTCTTCTTTCCAAACTCTATATCTTATAGTGCATCTTCTAGCCCTTGTACAATTGCTTTCCTACTTTAGTTTGCTACTTGTTCTCATATATCCATGGATTGAATCTTGTCATAGCTCGGGGGCAACACCCTATAGTGTCATAGGAGTCTCTTTCACAATAATCACCAGTTGTTCTAATTTTTTCTACCTATTGTCACTAGTGTCACTTTTTGATATTCTTCTCATGGAACATCTTTTGTGATAGTCTCTAGTTGTTCTAAATGCATCTACCTACTATCGCTAGTGTCACTTTTTGAGATTCCTTTCATGAAAAAATTCTTGCAATAGTCACTAGTTGTTCTAACTTCATCTTCCTACTATCGCCAATGTCACTTTTTGAGATCGCTCTCATGGAAGATCTCTCTCACATCAGTCACCAATTGTTCTAACTGTGCCTATCTACTATCACTTAGTTTCCTACTAAGGTTGTTCATATTAAAGATTCTGCTTTGACTTCAGTCACTAGTTATTCTAACTGTGTCTATCTACTATCATCACCCTACTAAAGATATTTCTTCACACACATTTCTTAACATTGACAATTGACATCAATCCTATAACACAAAATCAAAACTCAAAATGATGAACTTGTTTGGATACACTAAGCTTTTCTCTGTTTGTGTTGCTTTCACTTTATCATGTCTCTTTGAGTGACTCAGTGATGTCACTTTTGACTAGACAAGTGGCAAATGGGGGCATGATCTTTTCTTTGCTTTCTATTTTTGATTTAGTTCCAATTATCTGAAGCATTCATAAAAAAAGGGGTGTCCACTATAGGAGCCTCCATCTCATATTAGATGGTTGTGTGTACCTCGACTCCTTTTATATGGATAAATTAGTGAGGTTGGTTCTTCTCCTTGCTTGTTGGAGTGAATTATTTATTTTATAGTAAATACTAATACTCATCCTGATAAGTGAATGTACGAGTCACTGCAAGTATACTTAGTACACTTCTATCTCAAGTTACAAATGCAAGGGTCATTGTGAATAGAACACTTACTAATTACTTAGCATAAGAAGGATCTCTCATGTGTCTGGTGTGTCTGCACACAAAAAACATTTTGGTCATCCTAGCATTTATGCTCTAATGCTTATGTTAACTTGCTACATTAAAAGGAACAAATGTTTTGGTCATTTTGGCTTCTTCTACCTCAAATGCTTAGATTTAATCCTAACAAAACTAGAATATGTGTCATATTTATATTTCTATGATTGAAATGTCAATAGGAATTGTATGACATGTGAGATTTTTCTACAAGCTTAGTGGTGATAATTATCGAGGTTTGGTAACCAGACCTAGGGTTGCATCTAGTCTAGGAATTGCATATGGTATCAATTTGCATTGCATAAGTACATGGTTTGATGAATAATTCACTTACATCCTTTGTGGTGAGGGATTGTTGGCTTACTCAAAGTATCATGTTTCTTCATGGTTGCACAAGAATTTAGTTCTTTGGTTCATCCTCTCGCTCCTCAAGGGATGCCTATCACTATCAACAAAAACATTGAACAATATATATATATATATCAAAAGTGTACATCTCTACAAAACTATATGCTACTCAAGCACTGTCAATAAAAAATCATGCAAAATGGTGTAGGTACAACAATGGATACAGAGCTAGATCAAAATTAGAGTCACAAAGAATCTAAATCTCCCCTTCCCCCTCACCTCCCACTAGTGGCAAAGGAGGAGGAGGAGGCATCTCTAGTCTCGCTAGAGGTTGTGCTCCCCCTAACGCTTGTGCATACTATGAGAATTGAGGCACCTACTCAACCTCATCTAGTACAACTATTGCGTATGCTACAAAATAATAGGCTGCCTTAGCTAATTGTAGTCAGACCTCATCCTGCTACTACTTAGATCTTTTCCATGCTAACTTTAGTTTTTCCCATAAATCATAGATCTCTTGACCCTTCTCTACAATCTGGGTATCTCTAACTACCACCTGAATATGCAACTTTACTAACTGCCACTATGTGGTCTACACTCAATCCCTCAACCTCCTAAGGGCCTGCTAGGTCTACACTAGGATGTCTCCACCTTGGGCTCCTACAACATGTTGGTCCTACATCTCCTAATCAACAATTGTGGCCTCAGGCTACTCAACTAGCTGCTCCTACTCAACTCACTACCTCTGTGCATCTCTGCTAATGGCTCCTAGGCCTCACATCTTGCCTCAACATTTCCTTTGACCCATCTCACTCCCACCAACATCCAAATCTAATCTCATCTATCTCAGAGGAATTTGGACTTGTCTAGTCCTATGTCTCACCTATTGTGGCTACTCTAGCTAATATGGTGGTGTCAGGGGTGCCTGCACTAGCTGTTTGGGAGCTGCCATCCCCATTGGATCTATAAACCATGGAAAAGGACAACTTGGAAAATAGGTCTAATATGTGGGAGTCATCCCTCCATCTACTACTACTAGCAGGTAGTCCCATTGTGTCACAACCAAGTTATGCACATCTATCATCAATCTCCCAGGATCCAATCTTGAGGATCATCTGAGTTCCACATCTATCACTAACAATGCATAGGATTAGTACTCCTATGAAATATACTATAGTCTCCCATACTGCTGCCACACATGTGTCAAAGGAAATCTCTCCACCATCTATACAGATTGACCTATCAGTGGTCGAGAGATGAACATATGATTCAACTCTACTGGTACATCATCCCAGTCCTCTACCTCCCTCCATGGTCTCCATATTACTACTACTAATTCATCAAGATGAGATCTCCATTGATCAATCTTCCCTAGAGCTATTTGTGTAAGATAGCCTCTATATCTGCAAATACATGGCTCCATAAGTTTCCTCTCATCCAAAAAAATGGACCTTGTGACTAGCAAGTGCTCCCATGCCCAGGTCTGGAGAACATAGACCTTAGCGACTATGCTCTTCCTCTCATGATACACTATCTCATGCATCTCATGATACATGTGTGTGAGCATGTATTTCATGTTGGCCTCTATCCAACATCAAGAAAAAAATGATAAATATCCTTAAAACTAATGCCAACCTATGAGTGGGACCATAGGTATGTACAAGCTCATCCCACATGGTCACTCTACCCATAATCAAATCTTGCTGGATGATGGCCCTTAGTGCTTCTATACCTACTTGGGGAACTATGTCATAAATCACTTGTGGTTCATGGAATGGTATGCAGATAATCCTATAGATATCCTCCAGTGTCACTGTCAACTCTCCCTGTGGTAAGTGGAAATTTCTTGTCTCTGAATGGAAATGCTCCACTCATGCTATTAATAGGCTATGGTTCACCAATACTGGTGGAATCTGGAAAAGACAAGACAAACCCAACCTATCTATATGATCCATATCGACATCATCGAATCTTCATAACAAAGCTCTGTATGGTGAATAATGGGATCAAAATTTGATATCCTAAAAGGTAACCTACACACACAAAACATAATAGGAAAATGACTAGTCTCTGCTAAATAACCTGACAATAGAAAGTGCAAAACTTGCAACAAAAAAATCAAAATTACAACTTTTAAGCTTGCATTTTACACCAAGATTTCACATGAAATCTCATGTCCTTGTGTGAGATTTTACATCTTTGTGCAAGGATACACTTTCTTGTGCAAGATGCAATCAAGTACTTAGCAAATATTGAACCAATCTAGGGTTTTTCAAGTGACATGTGGGTATCTCCCATGTGAGAAAACCCACTAAACTAGGCAAAGAAGTACATGCCTAGTACTTCTTTGCATGAGAAGAGACTAGATTTGTGCAAGGAGAGACATCATCACACAAGAACGAACAAGGAAAAATTAAAAACATCTAAAAATGACCTAAACTACCTTGAAAAGTGTGAAAAAATAAAGGAAAAGCAAGATTATTGACTACTCATCGAATACCCATAGTTCATTGGCTGCTTGTGTCATCAAGAGTGCTTGAATCAATGTTCAGACAAGAGGACCACCATTTTTTCCTCAGAGCTCTCTTCTTCACAAAAGACAAAAGTGCAAATGATTTGAAAATGACCTTGTGGGCCCTTATATAGGTTTTGACTTAATTTTTCCAACTGCTCTAATTGTTTTTCCAACTGCTCTGATTAGTGTAAAAATCACCCCCTAGCTACTCTAAATTCATTTTTGAGATCAAAATCAAAATCTGACACACTTAAATATATAAAAAATGCATTTTAAAATTTTGGGACTAATGCAATTGAATGCTTTTGCAGTCCATCTTTCTAAAACTTTGTGCATCTTGGAATATGTTCAAAACACAATTTCTTCAAATCTACCAAAATTTGTAGAAAAAGTCAACTCAAATCAACTCTTGTCAACATTTGTCAAACTTAGCCTTCTTGACCTCAAAATCACTCCAAATTGATTCCAAATTTTCTTTTGATAATTTTGATCTTTTCTATATTCTTCAAAATCTGCAATTTCTTCTATATTTCTTGATATACTACTCTACATCATATTTTTGGTGTGTCATCTTTCCATTTTGCTCCCAAGGGGGTAGGTTGATTACATCATTGACTCTTAATTTCAACTCAATTTGAATCTTATGTCTGCATCACTTAGGGCACCTTGTCCCCTTTTTATCTGACATCTATGTCATCTATGTCATATTTTTATTAGCTAATTACATCTTATAGTAATCCTTATCAGGGTTTTATGGATGGATATCAGGACAGTCTCAACCCAGACTCCTGAGGGTCAAGCCTCATTCTGGGGATGATTCTATGACTCATGATGGGATCTTGTTATCTTTTATGGCTAGGTATCTAGGTGTTCCATCTGGATCCATTAAGGTTAAGCTCTATTCTGGAGATAATCTTTAAAAGCTTATCGATCTAGGTATCTAGGTTCTCTATCTAGATCCCTTAAGGTTAAACTCCATTTTATAGATAATCTTTAAAAGCTTATTGATTTGGGTATCTAGGTGTTCTATCTAGATCCCTTAAGGTTAAACTTCATTCTGGAGATAATCTTTAAAAGTTTATCGATCTAGTTATATAGGTGTTCTATCTAGATTCCTTAAGGTTAAGCTCTGTTCTGGAGATAATCTTTAAAAGCTTGTCTATCTAGGTATCTAGGTGTTCTATCTATATCCCTTAAGGTTAAGCACCATTCTAGAAATAATCTTTAATAGCTTATCGATCTAGGTATCTAGGTGTTCTATCTGGATCCCTTAAGGTTAAGTTTCATTCTAGAGATAATCTTTAAAAGCTTATCAATCTAGGTATCTACGTGTTTTATCTAGATCCCTTAAGGTTAAGCTCCATTCTAGAGATAATCTTTAAAAGCTTATCAATCTAGGTATTTAGGTGTTCTATCTAGATTCCCTGAGGTTAAGCTCCATTCTAGAGATAACCTTTAAAAGTTTATTAATTCGTCTCCATATCATCAATTGTAGAACCAATCTCATTTCTTGATCTATGCATCATACCTCTAATTTTCTTTGAATCAAATGTGCCAACATTCAAATAGGGGCAAATGTAATACCCCAAAATTGGCACATTGCCATATTAACCAATTCTGGTCTATTTTGATCAACCCTAAGTCTTATTTTACTAGGCAATTCTTATTCTGATTATTGCTATTTGACTTAATGGTCAGATGTAGAAAACCCTAATATGAATTAATCACATTCTCTATTTAATTCCTAAATTGAATCAATTAGCTACATTAAACCTATTGATTAGATTTAATTTAATTTAAAGTGTTCATACTTTGGTTAAATTAAATTGTCTATTAAAGCTAATGTGCAAAGGAATTAAATTTATTTAATTTAATAATGTCCTTATCTTAATTATTGGGTTTAATTACTCAATTAATTAAAATATGCATTTATGAGGTCATATATCATTTTATTAAATTAAAGTAAACTTCCAAATCCTTCTCTTCAGTTCAGGAATGAGAATTCTAAGTAATCTATCTCTAGAATTGGAATTGACTTAATCAACTTATTCTCACACTCAGGTGAATTTCAATTAACTCTTCATTATACTTAGGATCTAAGTTAGTTAACCTCGCCTATGCTGGGAATATTCCATCCTGATTGGATCTCAACTTCAATCTTGACCATTCATTCAAGTTGATCTCAACCCTTGATTGATAATATGGGAATTCTATTTAAGAGGCTTCTAATTCCTCATTAAGGATGGGAATTGAATTGCATCGAATTACTGTCAAAATACTTACTCACTTGATATTTTCATAGCTTTCTTTTCTTAGTATTAATATTATATAGATTAAAATGCACTCATATAACTTAATTTTCTTTTATCTATTATTAGATTAAATTGCATTGTCATTTAGATTAATTGTACTATCATACAACTACATAAATACTTTGTACTAAAAGGTCTGGTTGCCCGCTTCTCAATCTGAGAGAAAAGGAAAAATCCTTCTAGTTAGAATGAAACAAGTTTTTTTGTTGGATTACTCAGATGAACAATTAAATTTTCATTTTGAGATGATCTCTCAAGTAATGACCATGTTGAAGTGTGTGTGATAATTCGAGGCCCACAATTGACATATACAGTCACGCCCAAAACTTATAGAAAGTGTCAGTTTAACAAAGGCTAACTACTATAAAATCTCCCCATCAAATTCATATTACTTAGACTACACATACTAACATCCTTGACATCTGATAATATATGTCAATAACTTTGTGGACTTAACTGTGTGAACAATTTAAGTATGAAAATTTTGCATCATTGATATAACAACAATGCTTGCTTCGTTACTTTCTAATTCTTTCTAGGTTCTTACTAGATCTTTTCTATGACCTTGATGATGATTCTTGGCTCACCAACTTAGGATCAATCCAAGATCCTTTTCTTTCACCTTGCTACACCAATAGGATCAAGAAAAATACAAAAATTTGCTGCTGATATGCGCACTTCCCATTATGGAGTTGTTCACTAGCTCTTGATTCACCAAAAAATAACAAATCCGAGGATTTTTTTGAGGATTTTGAGGCTTCCAACTGCATCATTAGGACCACATAAACATGTTTGGACCATAACATAAACCTTGCACAAACTTTCTTCTAATTTTATGGCCAATCTTACATATTGTTGCTATTATTCCTTCTCAAAAAGGGATAGAATAGGATCATATTTCTTTCCAAGATATTCCTTGGTCTTTGAAGACTTTACATAGATTTATAAGATGTAAGTTGACAGTTTCCAACCTAGGTACCAACCATCGTGAATTGATCTTGTAAGAAAAATCAACCAAGGTGAATAATGTTGCTATCATACCAAAAAAAATGAGGGTTACAAAAGAGAATTTTGAAAATTTTCACAATAAAAATATTAAGAATCCCATGAACCAAAATTAGATATGGATACTCTATACCAATGCAATAAGGATTTAGTGGTTTCACGATTTCAAACCCTTCACACAGCCCATCAATTAGGCCCAATTTCATGAGGGTTTCCATGCAATTTAGCCCAATTTGGAATAAAACAAGCATAAATTATTTCCAAGGTCACTCCAACACTTAAAATTACACAAGGATAAAGATTAGACCATTACCTAACACTTTCCATCATTGTTTTGAGGAAAATTATCACTCAAACCCCTTCTTGATAATGTTTACCAATAAAAAAACCACAAGTCAAGGCTAGCTTCTTTTTACAAAACTAGCTATTATGAACAAGAAAACTAGTAAAGAACCAAAAATCAATGTACAATGGTAATAAAACTCAAAATTGATAACTTGAACACCTAGGAAGAACTGAAATAAATCTAACTAACTATTCCAATCAAGAAAAACTCCAAATCAATCCATTTACATAGTGAAATTGCTCTATTTCTAACTCGCTAGAGTTGCATTTGAATGCCAAATCTATACATTGTACAACCAAAAATCTTCCAAGCCTTGAAACTGATCAAGAATGGACTTATATAGGTGTTACTAGTATTTTTTGTTTGTTCACAACCTATTAACTAACTCTCATACAAAATTTTCTCATTGAGAAAGAAAAGTTACAAAAATTGCCAATATTGCATCTTTTTCAACTTTTTAGCAATTTTTGTAAAATCTTGTAATTCTAATAAGATGTGCTCACCAAACTTGGTTAGGGGAATGAATAGGTTTATTGAGACATTCCAAAATGGTTTTGACCCTTGGTTAACCCTTCTTAGGAGCAAGATTTAACTTGACAACCTATCTATCCTCATCCAAGGACCTAATAGGTCCTATTATTCACCTAGTGATGTGGCTAGCA
This sequence comes from Cupressus sempervirens, assembly GCA_028749045.1. Lineage (NCBI taxonomy): Eukaryota > Viridiplantae > Streptophyta > Pinopsida > Cupressales > Cupressaceae > Cupressus > Cupressus sempervirens. The sequence goes on from CM053785.1 coordinate 608,026,374, forward strand.
TCACTACAAGCCAAAATGAAATAAAGAAATCCCAAGCCCAAACTAGCCTATCTAGGTTCTCCAACTACTCCTATAGCAATCATGTTCTATGATCTACCATCATATGCACACAAATATTTTGGACTATCTTTGTTCCTCTTTTTATACTTTTATGGCCACATATAGTTTGTTTTCAATCTCAAATACCCTTTTATTTTTAGAAATGTTTGTTAGGCATAAAATATGTTATATATTGCATATATGTAGTTAAATGTTCTCTTTGTTGTGTAGAATTTGAGTGTTCCTAGGTTCATTGCTATTGAATTTAGTAAATTTAGTATTACTATCTTTCAATTCTTGACAAATTGTAATCATTGAATATTCATTTTGTAGAGTGCTTTATAGTAAGCTTTCTTCTTTTGGGCATGGGTATGAAAAAAATCATTATCAAAATATCCTTGTATATCTACTTTTAGTTGATTTTAAAGCTTGGATTTGTATATTTTTTCCTATATGATAAACAAACATACATTTATTTGTTATGATTGATGTAGTATGAATATGGTCTAAAATCTTACTTCCATGATCGGATGGTGGACATTGTAATCAGAATAACTTGTGGGTAAGTTTACTTGATATGTTAATTTTCCCCAAATAGTCAATATGATGGTTTGGTAGTGCCCTAATATGGAAATAATTGCAATGTTTGGCATTAGAGTAAATGACCAAAAATGATCATGAAACACACACAACATTACAAAATTCTAGTCACTCTTTATAAATATTTTCCTTTCAATAGTACATTTATATCCATATCCACAATATTGCTAACTCAAAATACATTTTTTTTTCATTAGGGTTGTAGTTCAAATACTTTGTAGCTATGTAACTCTCCCTCTCAATCCTCTTGTTACACAGTTATGCATTAAGATAGAAAGAAACACATTTGATTTATCAATGGCTTGAGACATTACAATTTTACTCATCTCCCATTGCAATGACCCTTGTAAGGAATTCTAGGAAATATTGGGGTAGAGTTGCAAGTTTCCAAGGCTAATAATGATTTCAGGAGGTATCATCCCCTCTAGATTATTGTGAGCTAAGTCAAGGAGCTCCAACTTTTGACATCCCTCCAAACAAATAGCTGTCTCCCCTTATAACTTGTTTCTAAGATAAATGCCCATATAATATATCTCACTTATTTTGTAAGCTTAATTTTTTTTTCATACAATGAAAAATAAGTTTGTAAGAATCAATGTTTAAAAATAAATTATTAGATACCCAATTTCCTAAATTATATTTTGGTGGTTTTCTTATCTTCTAATTTACCTTAAAAACCAGTAAATATTGTTAATGTCTTGTAATGTAGATATCATTTTTTTTAAGGCAAAAACTAGGGTATACTAAAAATAGAAATTTCAAATTGAATTTGAAAATTTTGTTGCTCAAGGACACAATTAAATTAGTAAATTAGAAAGAAAATAAAACTCAACTTCTAGAATGATAAAGTTAGACAACATAACTTGATAGCAAAGCTTTTTGGAAACCAAACATGAGTTAGTTTTATGTGAATGATGTCACCCCAATAAAATTTGGGACAAGTGGAACATACCACAATGCCCAAAGAAACTAAAATGTGTGCTTTAGGCTCAATGGATTTGGACATTGAGATTGTTCTTAAGACATAGAATGTGATGTTTAGACCATATAAAACTAAATGGGTTTTAAATAATTGAAATCAACCAATTGGAGTTTCAAGCTACTAGAAGTAAGCCCCCAAGATTGGTAGTAAGGATAGAAACTTATTAACATAATATATCATGCCTCTACTATAAGTTTGGAAATTGCCACCACTTGTATTGGTAGTTAGAACCAACACAAACCAATTATTTTAGAAGCAACCCTAATTGACACAAATGTTGTGTCATTCACACACTGAAGATATTGTGAATATGTATAATTCTAAAATACTATCTTTGGATCTAAACGAGGAACACAATCTAGAATAACTACTTCATCTTTAGTACCAGATATATTCAAGTGGCAATTTTCCAAAAATTGTGGATAGTTTGAAAATTGAGGTTCTGTGCTAGGAAAAGTATCTTCTCCTGTAGAATTACTACATACTTGGCCTTTGAACTAATCTACTAATTGCTCTGCCAAACAAGTGACATTTTCATTTTTATTCAAAACAAGAAGCTTCATGTCTTGCCTAAACTTGTTAATGTTAACCAATAATTCCTCTAATAAATCTACAATGAAAAATAAGATTATTGTTAAAAATCTTGTATAATAGAACCATTGTTGACATATGCTTTTCTTTCTTAATTCTAGTTAAATATTTTTGCCAAGAAAAAATTGGAATTAACCAAATAAAATCAACAAAAACCACATAAATTTATAGAATTGTTAGACCTCCTTGGTTTGAAGTGATGCTTTCAATTGCTAACAATATTGGTCAACAACAAGGATAGTGTGAGGAGCTAGATAGACTTAAATTAGGGGAGTTATATTAACCATAATATAGGCTTAAATTATTGTAGTTGTAGGCTCAAACTTAATTATATTGATAGCATTCATAAGATAGCATAAAAATATTATAGCTACGGCTTCATCTCAGGTACATCAGAAAATACCATAAATACACTACTAAGATTCAAAAGACAAGTCTAGTCAGCATACATTGTTTATTATTATATTAAAAAATAATTATGTGTGTTAAGTTGTTTGTCACTACTAGGTAGTTATAAGTGTCAACTGGTTGGAGGTTGGGTTCTTCTTGGAAACTACAAATCTTTTAATATATCGTGTATCATCAAGGAAGGTAGCATGGTGTAGTGGGATGAATTGTACTCCTTGAGCAACCATCTTTGGTCTTCTCTATAATCATTTCATGATAGAATAAAGACATATTTTACTCTTGTATCTAGTGTGTGCCATCATATTGATTATTACATCATGTATTTAATTTATCAGATATAGCACTAAATAATAAGCATCTGAAATAATCACCATTAAGTTGTTGAACACGATCATCAGGCAGTGATCATAATGCACAATGTTGTATTCCTTTGTACATAATGAGAATAAGTAATCTATGAAGATCTCATTTTCTACATTTGATAGAGTTCAATTTTTTGGTCCCAAGAAGAATTGAGTAAAGTATCTATTGTCTATTTATCTAAAGTAACTCAAGTTCTTGCAACTTGCATTAGGTCTAGATTGCAACAATAACAATGAAATAAAATTTACTTCTTTGCCCAATTTTGAATTTAAGAACATTCTCATCTCTTTACAAAAATCATATTACAACTGAATTCAATTTGTGCTCATTCTAGAATAAACTACAAGGAATAAAATGATCATGAAGATTCCTAAGGACTATATAAAGATAACCCCTACCTTCAAAAGTTACCAAAGGGTTTGTCAGTAGAAACCCTTAGAAATAAAAGATCATGTTAATGTTTAAGCACTATAACCATTGAATACACATCTCAAGCAATAACTCAAAGCATAAGGTACTTGATAATGAAACATGCAATGTTTATCATTGAATTGGGAAGGATGGATTTCTTTGCTTTGACCACTTTTGTTGAACTAAATATAGATGGTATGGCCCACGCTAATATTCTAGACATCCCAACTAACCTATGCCACATATAACATATTGGAGGCCCTTGCCATGAGCAATTGGTTATGTGTTCTTCCTTTGTTCCCTATATATCACTAAATTTAAGAAGGTTTTTCTTTAAGGATCAGAACTTTTAAGTAACATAGTACACAAAATCAATATGACATGGACATAGTGGATGACTTTTGTTGGTAACAATTAACCTACACCTTCCCAAGGATTATCAATGGAAGAAGTGCAAGTTGATCACTTGATTTGAAATGCATGTTGAGGCAACATTTATAGAAAGCTAGTGATATGAGGGATACTATAATTTCACTTCTTGGAGGGAGATTACATGCCATGACTAATTTTTTCTTAGTGTTGCATTCAAACTTGGCCTTCCATTCTATGCCTCCATGCTTGGAGCATTGTGGGACTTTGTGAATATCAAGAATGGGTTATTTGGAAAATCACAAATCTAGAAGATGATTTGGGTGCCATGCTAGGGGCCATGATAGATAGTACTTTATGAATGTGTGCATTGGGGAGTAAAGTGTTGTGTTTTGCATTAGTGAGAGGAATGCCACTAGAAATCTCCATGTATGGACCATATAGTCAATGTCGTAGAAGAGTTTTGAGATCTTTAGTCATACAAAACAACTAGCTTGATGGTATTAAGTCAAGATATCTATAGCATTATCTTGTTATCTCATAAGAACATCCAAACTATTTAAGAATGCCTCATTATAAAAGATATCACATCCATTTTTAACACCATGCAATGTGAAAGTATCAATTGTTTAATTTCTAAGTAGTAATTTAGAAAGACTAAAAATACTTTTTTTCTACAAATTCTTTTGATAGTGGGAACATTGCTACAAGTTATAATAATTAGAATGGCATTATATATTCAAGATAGAAATCTTGTTGTGCAAGGAACTCTAGTGATGAAGCCCAATGATATATTATTTTTGTTTGGTTGACCCAAGTTGTTTCTCTATCTAATTCATTTTACCCTATTTCAAGTTAGACAAGTTTTTTTTTTCTTCTTAAGATTCATTTGTTTTACCTTTCACTTCTTGACAAATTCTAATCATTGGATATTCATTTTGCAAAGAGCATTTCAATTAGCTTTCTTCTTTTGGGCATGGGTAAGAAATAAAAATTATTATCTATATATCCTCATATATCTACTTTCATTTGATTTTAAAGCTTGGATTTGTATAATTTTTTCTATCTAATCAACAAACTTACATTTATTTTTTATGATTGATGCAATGTGACTATGTTCTAAGATCCTACTTCCATGATCAGATGGTGGACATTGTAATCGGAATAACTTGTGGGTAAGTTTACTTGATGTGTTAAATTTCCCCAAATAGTCAATATGATGGTTTGGTAGTGCCCTAATATGGAAAAAAATTGAAATGTGTTTGACATTAGAAGAAATGACTAAACATGATCATGAAACACACATAACATTACAAAATTCTAGTCACTCTTTATAAAAAATTTCCTTTCAATATTACATTTATGTCCATATCCACAACATTGCTAACTCAAAATGCATTTTTTTCATTAGGGCTACAGTTCAAATACTTTGTAGCTATGTAAATCTCCCTCTCTATACTCTTGTTATAGATGTATGCATTAAGATAGAAAGAAACACATTTGATTTATCAATATCTTGAGACATTATAATTTTTCTCACCTCCCATGGCAATGACCGTTGAAAGGAATTTTAGGAAATATTGAGGTAGAGTTGCAAGTTTGCAAGGCTAAAAATGACTTTAGGAGATATCATCCCCTTTAGATTATTGTGTGCTAAGTCAAGTAGCTCCAACTTCTGACATCCCTCTAAAATAATAGGTATCTCCCCTAATAACTTGTTGTTGCTAAGATAAATGAGTCATAGTTGTGGATTGTAAATGGTGAAATATCAAGTTAAGGGGAGATCAACATGAGATTTGAGTTAGTTGTTACTAGATGAAAAAGTAGTTGTTCCTTTGCATGCAAAGTGGGACTACCAAAAACTAGTTTGACTCCATTACCTATCTAAGCTTTAGCCCCATCAAAGAATATAGTCACAATCTTCTCTAAACTAAACATAGGTTTCTCCACCTGTCTTGCATGCATGTGAAATGTAGAAACATGAAACTAGGGGCAATTGATGGGATCTTGTAAACCTGTATATGTAATAATAATACTACAAACATAGGTGTAGATTACCCAAAGTCCATCTGGAGACCTTGGGAAGGCATGTGAAAGGATCTGATAAAATACTAAATTATGTAATGAAAGGCAAAAGGAAATCCCTTCTTTATTACAAGAAAACTCTTCCCAAATTCTATGTACAACCTCTAAAATTCATTAAATTACATTTACAGATTAGGTAAAAACTAAAGTAAAAAGGAACTGCCACAACCATCTTACCCAATCCTACTACAAAATTTATAGAACATCTCCATTCTTCTTCATGAAAAATAGGCTCTAGAGAAGCAAATCCCAACTGTAGAGTTTTCTTTGATGAACCTAATGTTTTTTAAGACTTTGATATAAATTTTGAGTAAGTCTCATTTACAATCAACATAGATTCATTCAATATTAATGATTAGGAGGATTTTCTAGCTCCTAATATATTAACATTAATGACTAGGACCTGTTGATTTATGAATTTGTCCAGATTTACCCTACATCTAAGTCTTTTTCTCATATGCCTCTTTGGGTCAGGCTCCTAAATCTTCCCCTTCACCTATGGCGAGATTTGATTTTGGAATCTATGGGAGATGCCATTGGTGACTTCCAAATGGTGGATTCTAAGTCATCTAATAGTTTGCATAACACTTATGGTTGCATCCTCATGGTGGTTGATTCTTTGAAGGGTCTCCCTAAGAAGATAAAACTTGATGCCCCTAATGATTCTTGTATTTAGACTATAGACTATGAAGGAATTCCTTTACATTGTAGGGTCTGCTCTAGGTCTGGACATATTGTTGCACATTGTCCTTCAGAATTGAGGAAATCAAAGAAAAGACCTTCTTGGTGGTTTGGGGCTTTTATTCTTTGATACATTCTAATATTAACATTAATGATTAAGACCCATTGATTTATGAATCTTTTTCTCATATGCCTCTTTGAGCCAGGCTCTTGAATCTTCCTCTTCATGTGTGGCTGAATTTAGCTTTGGAAGATGTGGGAAATGCCATTATTGACTTCCAAATGGTGGATTCTAAATCATCTAATTTTTTGCATACCACTTATGCTCACATCCTCATGGTGGTTTATTCTTTGAAGGGCATCCTTAAGAAGATCAAACTTGATGCCCATAATGGTTCTTGGATTCTAACTCTAGACTATGAGGGAATTCCTTTTGGTTGTAGGGTATGCACTGGGACTGGACATATTATTGCATGATATCTTACAAAATTGAGTAAATCAAAGAAAATACCTTCTTGGTGGTCAAGGGTTTTTGTTCTCTAATACATTTTAATATTAACATAAATGATTGGGACCCATTGATTTATGATTCTATCTAGATTTACCCTACATTTGAATCTTTTTCTCATATTCCTCTTTGGGTCAAGCTCCTGAATATTTACCTTTACCTGTGGCAGGATTCAGTTCTAGAAGTTGTGGGTGATGCCATTGCTAACTTCCAAATGGTGGATTCTAAATCATCTAATATTTTACATACCACTTATGCTCACATCCTCATGGTGTTGTCTAGTGTGGATTCTGATTAGTCCCTAAGTGGGAGATTGTTTGTTAGTGGTGACTGATCAAGGAAGTGCTATACATACTTCATTATTTTCCAATTTATGGTTGACATGTTGTGACTAATTTTAACCCTAAAGTGGCAAAAATACTTGTATAAAAGGGCTTAGGTTTAGGGAAAATGGAATAAGGTGTGATGTAGAATTGCTTCTTGCAGTAATATTGAGTTGTAAGGGATTATGGATTGTAATTAGGTTGTAATCACTGGATTGCAATAATATTAGAATTTTTGTTTGGTGGACATAGTTGAGGGTTTGGGTGAACCATGTTAAATCTTGGTGCCTTGTGTTCTCTTCTGTGTGATCTTTTTTTTTTTTTTTTTATTGGTTATATTTTCATGTAATTGTTATTTCTATCTATGGTTTAATCCTAGCACGTGGTGGTTGATTCTTTGAAGGTCCTCCCTAAGAAGATCAAACTTGACACCCCTAATGGTTCTTGCATTCAAACTCTATACTATGAAGGAATTCCTTTCTGTTATATGGTCTACTCCAAGACTAAACGTATTGCTACGTGTTGTTCTACAAAATTGAGGAAATCAAAGAAAGGACCTTCTTGGTAGTTTGGGGCTTTAGTTCAGCATTACTCTATCTTTAAAGACTCCACTCTTAAAGATTCATCTATGGTTGTTGATGGTGCCATTAGCTCTTCTCTATCTAACTAGGCCTTTGGTCTGTTGTTGGATGTGGTTGTTGCAGTTGCCCCTCCCTCTACAGGTCAGTTCCTTTCCTATAGAGAACCACCATCCAACAATAACTTATTTTGGATTCACTCACTAATGCAACTCATACATATTATGATGGTAATCAGTATCCACTACAACCTAATATATATTTTTTTAAAACAAATCAGATTGGTTAAAATTTTGACCAATTCTTGAAGGTTTTCAACCCAAAATTGGTCAAAATTTTGACCAACTCTTTGGTCATGACCATAGCAACCTGGTTGTGGGATAGACTAGAATTGGTCAAAATTTTGACCAATGCTTGGAGGTTTTCCATCAAGAATTGGGTGAAATTTTGAGCAACACTTTGGTCATCACCATGGCATCCTAGCCATGGGATAGACCAAAATTGGTAAAAAAATTATGTTTTTCATTAAGAATTGGTCAAAGTTTTGACCAACTCTTTGATTGTGACTATGGCATCTTGGTCATGGGATAGAACCACATTGGTTGAAATTTTGACCAATTCTTGAAGGTTTTCCACCAAGATTTGGTCAAAATTTTGACCAATGGTGACTATTTATGCTCATCTGAAATGCACTCTTTTCAACCAAAGATTTGGTCTAAATTTTGACCAATTGGAGGTTTGGTCAAAATTTTGGTGACAAAAATTATTACACACTACTTGGTCATAATTTGACCAACATGATTCAAAATTTTGACCAAATTTCATCGAAAATTGGGTCAAAATTTACTAGTGGCAAATGTAAATCTAGAACAACTTTCTCACCTACATTTGCATCCCTTTTTTTTGAAGCAAAGTGCTTGGCGCATTCCCAAACAAACTTGGGTTCCAAAGCTGCCATTGGGAATGTGGAGACCACATGAATACTTATTTCTTGATAATTAAAGTTTTTCTTCCTTACAGGATGTTACTATTCTTTGAAGAAATTCTAACATATCTTGAAAAGTGTGGTGCAACATAAAGATGAAAACATCTTCCAATGAAACTAGATCTATGAAAACTTTGGGATTTGAGTTAGAGTGCTATAAGTATGGACTATATACTTATGAAACACACATGATGGTTGGAAATTAACTAGAAAACATATGTATTTATATAGAAAGGGCCAAAGTCAGACTTGGAAAGATGGATCGCATGTGAGAAATGATGGGCTTTCATGGGTATGGCCAAGGATGCAATTTGGGATACATATGGATGTGTGAAAATGATGACTTCGATGTTTAAAAGTGACCTTTTACCAAAATTGGGTTTTTTAGATACAATCTCATGAAAAGTGATTTACATGCAATCATGACTTAATGTAATCATGTAATTAGGTTCAAAGGATGAGATTACATGTAAGTGGGTTTGGAAAATAGATTTATATATAAATACATATCAAGGATGGAATTACATTTAAATACAAATGGAAGATGAGATTACTTCTAATCACATGTGGTGAATGATATATAATGTGCTTTGGAATGTAATGATGGATATGGAATGAAATGATGTACTTGCATGAAATGGTGGAAGGTGAAATGAAGTGAAACATGCTCAAGTTCTTGGGAAAGAACTTGCAACTTCCAAAAGAAGAAAAATGAGAAAACAAGCACAAAGTAAACACATACCTTTGGTTTTAAACTCAACCTTGTCAACAAGTAAGTTGTTTTCATGTGAGAATTTGAATTTGGAATTTGGAGAAAATCCAAAAGTGTGAAAATGAGAGTTTTCATCATATTTAAAGGCAAAATGCACTTTTCTTGACATATATATGTGGAACATCAAGCTAAAATATACATCAAACTAGAAAGATAAGAATGAATTAGAAAGAAATATTGAAAATGACCACTTACTTGGAGATCAAAGAGACAAAATAGCAAGTTTTATAGACTTGAAGACCAATTCTCCCTCAAATCTAGATTTACAAACAACTATTTGATTTCCTACACACTTGCAAATAATGAATGATTAATGAGCATCTAATGGTTGAATTTGACATGATAATTCAAAAAAAATGGTCTAAACATAAAAATGACCTCTATTGATCCTAACATATGGGCTGAAAATACCATTTCCTGGGTGCTTTTAGCAAAATTGTGCCCTTTTCATGCAAAATTATGGGTCGTGTTTAGCAAAAATGGACCAAAAAATGCATGTATTTGAGTCCTTTTTTTTATTTTGGAATGCAAAAAATGCTTCCCCAAGTGCATATACATGGACCCAAATGCAAATCATGACTTAAAAATGCGAAAAAGTGAATTAAAACCCAAAACTTTGGGCTTTTTTTTTTAATAACAAAAACATGATTCATAGAAGGCATGAAATGAAGTATTTTTGACATCTAAAGGCATAAATGTGTTCTTAAATGGAAATTATATGGATCAAAACCTCAAAATGACTTCTATCTAAGCCAAAACATGATCAAAACTGGCCCAAATTTGGGCATTTTTCACCAAAACATGGCTCATAAATAGAAAAATATATGAGTCATTTTTGTCTTGGATATGCAAAATCATGCCCCCCCAAATGCATGTGTATGCATTAAAACTCAAAAATTCCCCCTTTTGATGGATTTCAAGCCATTATATGGGCATATCTAAGCACTTTTGATAAAAATGTGTTCTCGAAGAAAGAAAGCATGAAGTTTTTTGACCTTGAATCTTCAAATTTGAGTTTACCTTTTGCAAATGCATGAAATACATGAGAAATACATTCTCTAAGAGATATAATATATTTTAAAATACATTTATTTTTCCTTTTTCATGTCAAATGCACTCTTGAGGAGGGTTTACATATTTTAAAATATGTATTTGGTCAAAAACACACTCTTGGAGTGTTATTACACATTTTAAAAATATGTCATATGACTTGCCCATGTAAAATGCACTCTTAGAGTGCCATTATAGATTTTTAAAATATGTGGTGTGTCCTCAAGGTGAAAAACACACTCTTGGAGGAGCATTGCATATTTTAAAAATCTGACATTGAAAAGTCATTTACTAAAAAATGTACTATAGAAGGGTGATTACACATTTTAAAAACTTGAATATGCATTGCTCACTCTAGAAGGCTCATTGCATATTTTAAGTTAAAAACATTTACATGCCTTTAGTTCAAAAATGCATTCTCTGAGAGCATTTGCATATTTTACATGCAAATGAGTTAAAAGACATATTTCCACAATTTAAGTGATCAATTAAGCACATGTTTAACTAATTTTTGAATAAATGTCACTTAATTGGGTCATAAATAATATTTACACTACATATCTCAATATATAATGTGAAAATATCATTCAAAAAGTAATATTTACTAAGATGCTTTGAATTAAAACTCAAAAATTAAATCAAACCATATAAGTTAATATAGTCACTTAAGTGAAAAATTTAAAAAGCAACTCAACATGAAAATATAATAGTCAATTAAGTGATAAAGTAACTTTAAAAAAATAGCATAAAGTGGATTTAAGTTATATTTTCTAAAAAGTGAATGTCAACTTTACAATATAATATAATTTTTTAAATCATGCAATTGCACCTAGAGAGTCCACTTTTGGGCACTAAAACAATCATATCTTTTGACTGCCAAGTCCGATTGAGCTCTAGTATAGACCAAATCGAAGGGAAACTTGAAGGAAATGATTTGAGAAATACCAAAAGATCAAAAGATATCTTACACACACTCAAAAATGAAAAAATAATTGAAGGCTTCAAAAATCAAGTATAGGCTCAAGAAACAGAAAACTAAAAAGACTTTACAAAAGCCTGCAATAAAAGGATTCATTATATCATTTGGGATCAATTGATTGATCAATGTTAACCAAATAAATAATGAACTAACATTAGAGAAATACAAAACTAAATTTAAAAAGCTACATACTGTTACCTACATTTTGTGTTGACAAAATGTAGGGCAACAAAAGGCATGGTTATTTTTTATTTAGTCCACTTTTATAGATGAAAAAAAATCATTATCTTTTATTTCCTTATCTAGTTGAAATAATGTCACTAAGATGATGTAGTAATCAGTCTCTTACTATAAACATCTTTAATCACATCATAATCTATTAATTAAAAAATAATTATTGAGTGTTGACCACTTGGTAGATTTGTGATAATAGAAAAAATACCTTTGAAACTTCTTACAAATACTTAAATTCCCTTATCTTTGTTGTACTATCTCTCCCATTTTATTTCTTTAAGTCATTCTGATGGATGCAACCTTAATGGTCTTTCTTTGTGAGTGAACATGATTTGGACCATGAGTGGTCTATGTTAGAAATAGATAATACTAGGGGGGGGGGTGGTGAGATGGGGTGTGAGGGTGAACCAATATTTTACAAACTTTTTCCCACAACTGAATATTGTTAATTACTTTATAACTTTCATATGAAAGTAAACCAATAATGTTGAATAGTTAAAATAACCATGCACATAGAGAACTCATAACACCATTATTTGTTAACTAGGGAAACCCTAGTCAAGGGAAAACCCTAGAGGGGATGATACCCACTAGATGATTCACTAAACAATAGGATCTTGTTAAGGATTTTGACCCTATTAGGAGTCTATAAAGTACATATAGTGTATCGAGTCCTTGTTAAAAAACTAGGCTTTGTTAGAAACCTTAACCATGTTAGGAGTTGCTACAAACCTGTTAGGATTTGGTAGAAGAATTACAATGTATGCAAGCAGAGCCCACTTCGCTAACATGCAATTATACAATTCAATTCTTTCACAAGATAGGTATACATACAATACTTTCTTTGCTACTGTAACTCCCACTTTCCCTAATCTTACATAAGATTTCACATCACATAAGGCTCACAGATAGTTCTCAAAATAGTTTGCATGTCACATCTAATCACACAACTTCCCCAATATCTGTGCAAGATAAGATCTTTACTTATACCTTGTACAGTCTCAAAATTCTGTACTATTAGCCTTCATGTCTTCACACACTTGATATAATATAAAATAATTTATGGAATAATATCTACATAACTAGCTCAATATAACTTAGTAATTATTTTGTAACCAAAATAATTCCTAAAGTCATACAATTCTATTTATTGCTATGCTCTATTTTGCACTATTAATCTTAGTATAACTTGCACCATATTGTCCATACAAACATGCACACTAGTACACATCATCATGATAATGTTACAAACATTTTCACATCTATGCATAAGCTAACTCTCTGTGCAATGTTCGTATTCTTAAGATCTATAGTCTGTGTTGTTGTAAATTGTCTAACCCCTAGATAATTTTCTATCTCTAAATGCATAAATGAAATGATGAATGTATATTGCCATAAATGAAAACCATCAAGACATCTAACTAACCATATTTCTAAAAATCTCCCCCTTTTCATTGATAGAAACATTTGGAAAATTGGCTTAGTCCCAAAATGATGCCATACATAAATAAATAAATAAAAAGTTACTGCACAAAAATTGTCTTCAAAACATAACAATTTTATTCATGTTTTAATGGATATTTACATTCTTTATCACTCCTTTACATTGATACATACATAAGCTCCCCCTTACATATGTACATTTACATATATAAAAATTTTCCTCTACATAATACTCCCCCTTTGACATCAATGGAACAGGTGCCAAAAATGTATCACAAAAACTAGTAGCATGGTGTTGATCAGCGCATCATTCTAGTTATTCAATCTGAAAAATTAGTCTTTAGTCTATCAAAGTCCTTCTTCTAGTTGCCTTTGACTATATCTAATATACTGATGAGTGTGCAAAGTGCATAAGACACCACTTCAACTACGCTCACGTTAGTATAGGAAAATTTGTCATAGAAATTCATTGTTGAAAGGCATTCCTCCAATTGCCTCTACAAAATTACAATTTTAGGTGCCAACTATTCTTTGAGAATAGAGAATCTTCTTATTACCTTTTCCTTATAAAATTCAATGCTTCTAATAACATTGTGGATCTTCTCAATCTTATTTTCAAAATCTTTGATTCTGATCTTAGGTTGCTGAAATCTTGTAGTGAGTGTATGAAGCACACTCATATGGCCTTTGATCTTTGCATCAAAATTGGATTAAGTATGTATAAGACATTGTGTAGTATCCATATAACTTCTTACCTTCAGCAATACATTTTCATAATTCCTTGATGTTTCCATCAAGTGCCTTCAAATCATTGTGTGCATTTGTGCACACTATATTAAATAGGGTTGCTTCATGATTTGTCTATGCTTGCATTGCTACTACTAGAGCCAAAGTTATGAGTTCCCCATCAAAGGTCTTCATCAACTCTTTTTCCTTGATCTGCAAGTTTGGATTTTCTATACTTGTGGAAACTATCTTTTGCATGCACTCTAAGACTTTAGCAATAGTCTTCTCCAAAGATTTAATAGTTTTATTCTTCTCAAATAATTTTCTCAAGGTGCCCATTAATTCTTTCTAATCTTCATCATTAGATGGAATAGATGTTTTTGTTGATGTTCTAGCTACTGATACTACTAAAAGTATAGTATCCTTTATCTTTTGTTCCTCTACTTTCTTCTTATCCTCAACCTCTTTCTTCACATCTTCTTCTTCTTTTCTCTTCTTTTCTTCTTCTTCTCTCCTCTTATGTTCCTCTTATTATTTCTTCTTTTTCTCCTCTTTTTCTTTCTTCTATTGTGATATGGAGCCTAATCAGACTCAAATGTTCATTTGGCATGATTTCCCTCCAGATTATTCCTATAGGGGCCCCCAAGATGGGGTCAAGGGGTAGCACTCCAGGTGTGCTGGCCCCAAAGCCAAAAATGCCCTTATATTGCAAAAGGCATTGACTACTATTTTTCTATTATTCTAGCCCTAATTTTGTAAGTGGAAAAAGTTTGTATAAAAAGGCTTAAGGTTAGGGATTTCATAATGTAGTGGTGATATTGTAGCTTCTTGTGATAGTACTGAGCTATAAGGGATTACATATTGTAATCAATTTCTAATCATTGGTTAATAATAATATTGGACTTCTTGTTGGTGGACGTAGCCTAGGGATTGGGTGAACCATGTTAAATCTTGGTATCTTGTGTTCTCTTTTCAAGCGATCTAATTTTTTTTTTTTATATTGGTTATATTTGCATGTATCTATTATTTATGTCTGAGGTTAATCCTAACAAGTGGTATCAGATCCACATAGTCATCATTTTTTAATTTTTTTAGCTAGACCGTTGCCATTTTTCTTTTTTTAGCTAAACTGTCATCTTTTTTTTATAGCAATCCTCTATAGGAAGGTCTCACAATTGAGTGGGAGTCTCACAGTTGAGTGGAAGCAATGAAAGATTAGGGTAAGTAAGGGTTGACAAGTTTAATGGGTAGAACTTTTAATTATGGAAAATGTAAATGAAGGACTATTTTTATGAGAAGGATTTATGGAAGCCGTTGGAAGGAAAAACCAAGAATTAGGGATCTATGACAAATGACGACTGAGATCTTTTGGATAGAAAGGTACTTGGAAGTATTCAATTAGACCTAGCACCATCGATGCCATTTAATATTACAAAATAGAAGATGACAGAAGAGTTGATGCAAACCCTAGTGAAACTATATGAAAAGCCCTCCACTTCAAATAAGGTATTTCTCATGAAGCATTTATTTAATATGAAAATTATAGAAATTGAATTTTTTGCAGATAATTTAAATGAGTTTAATATTATTACTAGTCAATTATCTTTTGTGGGTATCAATTTTGATGAAGAAATTAGGGTTCTTTTAATTTTGTGTTCTTTGCCTGAAAGCTAGAATGGCTTAGTAATGGCTATCAGTAATTATGTTTTTGGATCTAGTACCCTAAAATATGATGATGTGATTGGTGTTATTTTGAGTGAGGAAACTCATAGAAAAACTTAAGGTGGATCTACATCAGGAAGTGCTTTGAATGCACAAAGCAAAGGCAAAATGACTGAGAGAGGAAATAATTCTGGAAATAGTGAAAAATCAAGAGGAAAGTCAAAGGGAAAGAGGTCTCAATCTAGAGGACCAAGAGTTTGCTGGTACTATGGGAAATCAAGGCATAAGAAGAAAGATTGTTGGACTCGAAAGAACAATGAAGTAGATAAACTAGAAGGGAACAAGGAGGAAAATGTGGTAAGTAACAAATATGAAGAGGATGCTTTGCTTTTGTCTTTAGAAAGTGTTGATGATTTATGGGTTTTAGATTCGAGTGCTTCATTTCATGCTACACCTTATAGAGGTTATTTCATTGATTATGTCCAAGGTGATTTTGGGCTTGTTTATTTGAGGGATAATGAGTTATTTTAGATTGTTGGAAAGGGAAAAGTTAAGAGTAATTAATAGAATGGGAATCATTGGCTACTACATGAGGTAAGACATGTCCAAGGCTAATAGGAATTTAATTTCAGTAGGACAACTCAGTAGTGAGGGTTGTGTAGTTACTTTTAATGATAAAAATTGGAAGGTTTCAAAAGGTTCCCTTGTAGTAGAAAAATGTGTGAAAGTAGACACCTTATATCTTTGTATAGGTAATATTTTTCCTTCTACTTTGATTGTTTCAAAGAAAAATGAATGTTCAGGAATAGTTGTTGCAGTTGAGCAGGGAGAACAAATAACTACTATAGATTCTGATACAACACTATGGCACAACAAACTTAGGCACATGAGTGAGAAAAGTATGAAAGTACTTCATTCAAAGAAAGTTTTATTAGGTCTAAAATGTGTTAATATTGATTTTTGTGAAAGTTGTGTGTATGGAAAACAAAAGAGATTGAGTTTTGTGAAGACTAGGAAGGAAAATAAAAGTGAGAAATTAGAACTTGTTCATACAGATGTATGGGGACCAGCTTAGGTATCTTTGGTTGGTGGTTCTCATTATTATGTTACATTTATTGATAATGCAACTAGAAAAGTATGGGTTTATTTTCTTAGACAAAAATCTGATGTATTTCAAACTTTTAAGAAATGGAAATGCTTGGTTGAAAATGAGACTAGAAAGAAATTAAAATGTCTCAAATCTGATAATGGTGGTGAGTATTGTAGTCATAAATTTAAATATTATTGCTCCACTAATGGTATTTGTAGACAAAAAACTATTCCAAGGACTTCACAAGAAAATGGAGTGGCTGAATGCATGAATAGGACTATAATGGAGCATGCAAGAAGCATGAGGTTGCGTGTTGGGTTGCCCTTAAACATGTGAGTGAAGGCTATTAATACTATTGTATATTTCATTAATAGAGGTCCCTCTACTCCTTTGGGTTGTGGTATTCCAGAGGAAGCATGGACTAGTAAGAAGGTGAGATATTCTTTCGTAGAACCTTTGGTTGTGAAGCATTTGCTCATATAGATTCTAAAAATAGAACCAAGCTGGAAGCTAAGTTAAAGAAATGTGTATTTGGTGGATATGGTATGAATGAATTTGTTTATAGGCTTTGGGATTTTGAAAATTGTAAAATTGTAAGAAGCAGGGATGTCATATTCAATGAGAAAGTGTTGTACAAAGATCTGTTGCTGCAACAGAGAAGAAAGAAAATGATTATGTAGTGCTAGATAATACTCCAAAAGCTGATGTTCTAGAAATTCCTCATGATCTACAACAAATACCACACAAGCTAGTGAATATTAGATGGTCAACAAGGATAAGTAGACTTCTAGAAATATTTTCTCCTTCTTTGTATTCTATTTTACTTACTGATGCTGGTGAACCTAAATGTTATGATGAAGTTGTGTAGGTAGTTACAAAGACTCAGTAAGAGTCTACAATGAAAGACGAAATGGACTCTTTGCTGAAAAATAAGACATGAGATTTATGTAAGTTTCCTATAGGTAAAAAGGCTTTACAGAATAAGTGGGTTTACATGTTGAAAGAAGAGTATGGAGGTAAAAAATATTTAAAGCCAGGTTAGTTATAAAAGGATTTGGAATAAAAAAGTCATTGATTTTGATGAGATATTTTCTCCTATTGTTAAAATGACTTCTATTTGCACTATTTTAAGTATTGTGGCTATTGAAGATTTGTATTTGGAGTGGCTTGATGTTAAAATAGCCTTCCTTCAAAGTGATTTGGGTGAAGAGATATATATGGCTCATCCACAAGGATTTGAGGTCAAATGTAAGGAGAACTTAGTGTGCAGATTGAAGAAAAGTTTATATGGCTTAAAGCAAACACCTCGGCAATGATATCTGAAATTTGATAGTTTTATGCATGAGCGTGCATATAGTAGGTGTCATTCAGATCATTATATCTATTTTAAGAGGTTGGATGATGAAAGCTACATCATTTTATGTTTATATGTTGATGATATTCTTGTAGATGGGTCTAACATGGATCATATTAAGGGGCTAAAATGCTAGTTAGCACATGCATTTTCTATGAAGGATTTGGAGGTAGCAAAACAAATCCTTGGTATTGTTGTGGTCTCCACAACACTCGCCCCATTCCTAGTGAGGAATGGGGACCCCCTACTTTTTTTGACTCTCGGACTCGCAATTCGAGTTAGGAGAAGAAATTTTAGTTGAGTCCAAAAACCACCAAAAAATCAAAAAAATTGAAAATCAAAAAAAAATCTCGTGCACGCATATCAAGACACACGTGCATGCAAAGAAAGGAGGAAGGGAAGTTATAAACCCCCCCACCCCCCCCCCCCCCCCCCCCCGCAACTTTTTTTTTTTGTTTTTTGATATAGAAGAAGTAGAGCTGAGGAGGGAAAGGTATGGAAACCTTCCCCCCTCCACTTTCCACGCAGACCCAGCACTTGCGCGCATGCGACCAGAAGAGGAAGCGCACAGTGCCCTTCTAGGCTGCGCATGGTCGCTGCCACCACACCCTTCTAGATGTGCGGCAATGCGTCGTTGCACACGCCTTCTGGGTAGCATGCGGCCACCACACCCTTTTGGGCGCGCGCATGATGGCGGCCACTGTGCCCCTTTGGGATGCATGCGTGCAACTGCTGCCGCACCCCTCTCAGACACGCACGCTATCGCGTTTCAAACCGCATTTTTTTTTTAAAATTATTTTTTTTGTTTTTTTTTAATAAATTTAGTTAAAAATATATATATATATTTAAAAATTTTAATTTTTTTTTTTAAAAATCACAACAAATAAAATAAGTTCTAGAGTATCATTTTAATAATTTATATGTATCCGATAATTAATCGTTCTTTTTCTTTGTGACATATAGGTAATATAATCAAATGGCATCCACATTCGGATCAACAGCAAAGCCAGTTGTGTACAAGTTCCAAGGCGTAACCCCGAAGTCACGATTGCACAATGAACACTTTGAGATCAAAGACACAGAACTTGGACACACGAACTTGGGAGAATTTTTGAGGGTTTGTAACAACCCAACTGAAAGATCTTCTTTAAGATCTGCCTTAATCCAGTTTGGATTAGTAAATGCAGCATCACATCCTAGGACCGTTCAGTCAGCTGAATTGATTATGACCTTATCTCAACATTTTGTTCCTGAGGAAAGGGTGGTAAAGAGCGTCACTAGGGAAGTGGTTTTAGATCTATGACCTAATAATATTGAGAGAGTTTTTCACTTACCTAGAGCTGATTAGTTTATCAGGCTTTCATATGAAGCAGTTGAGAGATGGCATAAGGATCATCATTAGGAGGCCATCGACATCATATATTCCTCATACTACATTGAGAAGCCATCTCGGGGAAAGACAATCAATAAAGTAGATATGCCTCGAGGATACATGAAGGATGACATTGGATATTCAATCATTCTCTTGAGTAGAGTTATGGGATTGCCTGCATCAGGTCATCTTGCTCCATTCATGGTTAACTTCATTGAAACCATCAGACATGCAAAGATGCCACTGGATTGGGCCACTACACTTAGTGAGAATGTGTGTGATCAGTTGCGGACAGTAAAGGACAAGAAGTTTTATATGACTTCTTATTTGGTATATCTACTTGCAATAAGAGCCACTGACTATCCTGGGTTGTACAAAAAGGGTAGTATGCAGGACCCTAATGCATGGCCGTATATAGTTTATCCTCAGCTAGCTAAGAAGAAGCTCTCGCTGCAAATCAAAGAGTATAGGATTGTGAATGATGCCTTTATCTTTACCATCATTTGATTCATCAAAGGAAATTATGGAAAGAGATTGTCTGATGAGGCCAAGGCATAGATCACAGCTCTCAGTGCATATTTTATCCAATTTTGAACATTCACATACATTCGGGTTGGTGGTGCATCTATCCATCCAAAGAAGCTCCCAAGATACCCAAGTTATAAGTTGGTTCTAATGGAAATTTCTCGACAGATTGAGTCAGCTTATGAGAGGATCAAGAAACAACAAAGGCCTTGTTGGGATTGGCCATTTGTAATAGGAGCATACCAGGTAAAGAGAAAGTAGGATATCCCGACTTTCGCGTGGAAATGGGAGAACTATCCTCTCGAAGAATATAACTCTCCCAGGCCATTCTTCAACAATGTTGGTAAAGTGGAAAATTTGGCAGGAAAAGAGTTCTACCATGAGGACGCCATTGAAGATCACTAGATGAATGCCACAAATGACTATGATGTCCGTATCAGGGACTATTGTAGAATGACTTTGTATTTAGCAGAGAAGGCTCTCCATTTGACCATCCTGGATGAGATAAGGCTACAAGATTCGCAAGAGCTACTGGATCCCTTATTCAATACAGATAAGGTTGGTGAGAGGCCCATTCTAAATGCAAAATTTGATAGGGAGGAAGGAGATGATATTAATCATCGAGCAAGACATGTCATTAGAATGACAAAGAGTTGGATCAAGAAACCCTTTCCACTTGATCCAATTTCGGACACAGTGATATTCCATGCACATGCTCACCCAGAAAGGGTAAAGGGGAGGAAGGTCACAGTTCCTATCTTTGCGCTCTAGTCTCCTATGAGGCCAAAAACAGTCTACCAGCTTGATCGTCTAGTGGGATACTACCATCCTTTAGAGAAAAGGAAAGAAAAGAGGAAGAGAGCCTCTCCTTAGAGGATCCAGATAGAGCATGTTGGAGAATAGGCCCCTTTGCAACAACATGAATCTACTTCCCAAGACCCCCGAGACCCTAGAATTTCTCATATCCAGGTTGATTTTCCATTGCTTCCTATTTTGTCAAGCCAACAAGAAGAAGGAGAGATTCTAGAGACATCCATTCATCTGATGCATGAAGAACCCACCTCTCCTATGGTTCCACAGAAGCAAAGGAGGGTTAAGGTTAGAATAAACAAGAGGCAGAGAGTTCATAAAAGATTAGTACCTAATCCATTTGTTCCTGAAACCATTCCCAAGGAAGAATCAAATGAGGATGAGACAGAGTCAGATAGGGAGGAAGAACAAGTGCCTTTACAAGGGAGAACTCGACTTGCCAAAGCCACAGAATTGGAAAAAAAGAAGAATGTCACAAATACCCCACCACCCACCCAAGCTGAAATGGTAGAGCTCTCTTCTTCAGAAGATGAAGTACAATGATGGGTGAATGAGCAAAGAGACCTAGGTGATGATATTCTTCCCATTCCAAATTTTGATTTCATGCCAATGGGTACAGAATTGGTTGGAGATAAGATTAGAGATACTCCTATAGGTGAATTTCAATAGCAAGATTGGATGCAGATGCCACCCAAGACACAAGGTCCTCATCCAATGCCCCCATCTTCACGTCAAGCTATGATGGTAGATAAGGTTTCAATGACACCTCCACCTCCGAGTTCAGAGGAACATGTTTAGAAAGAATCATCATTACAAGGAGAACCAGAAGCAAGGACTACTAATGAGCCATCAAAAGAGGCACAGGTAATGGAATGTATATGACAACCTTCCCAAGAAGTTGAGGATCAAACTACAGGATCTACAAAAATTGAGAATACAGAAGAAGAACCCTCACAACAGGAAACTCCAAGCAAAAGTGATAGAGGGAAGGAGGTAGTTGAACACATCCCTTCATCATCTAGAGCCAAGGTTATAGAAGGACATATCTCAAAATGGTTCTAGAAGGAAATAATGAGAAGTGCTAAGCATCAATTCCTTGCTTCAGAGGATGATATTTGTGACATTGCAGAGATTTTGAACAAGCCTAACTCTCCATTATAGGATGCAAGACCATTTTCATTCATTACCACTACTTGGAATCAAGACTTATTTGCACAAGTGGCTCATCCCCTGAAAGGTACAGATGAAGAAGCTATCAGCCTTCAGGACTATGAAGTAAAGGATATCATGTTAGGGAAACCTACACAGGATACTTCTCGACAAATGATGACTATGGGAGTCAAAGAGGTTCTTAACCATATGGAACGTGATGAGATTGAAATCAAAGCACTTCGAAGGCTAGTTGAGATCTTGAAAGGATATCTAGCTAAAGTTATTGGTCCTCTTGATTCTGAACACCCTGAGGAGACTTTGACTACCATTGTTAAAGAAGGGGAAGGTGTACATCTAAATCCATTCTTGAGAGCTTGTCAGGATTGGTGAGACAACCTTGAGGATAGGGGTGTCACTATAATTACAGGAAGTCTAAAATTATTACATGCTACACAAGACAATGTTGATAAGATCGTGGCAATTTTGAGGCAGGACTTCAGCATTACGGATGAGGTACGGGTTTGGAGCAAGGATTTGGAAATTATACAGGCCATAAAAGGACAAAGGTACCACATTCTGATTGATGTATATACCAGAGAAGAGCTAGACATGATAGATGATTAGATAGAAAAGATTGCAGAGGGAAATAAAGTGATGGAAACATTGCATGATGAGATACATAGGCTCAAGGACCAAGCTTGAGAGCAAATTTTGGAAGTAGAAAAGTTATATAGTGATGCATGCTTGGATATTTTTGAAGATGAAGAACGAGAGAAGCTTTTACCAATTGAGGTAGTTGTAGAAAACTTTAGAAAGACTTTAGAGGAAGCATCTAGTGATGAAGACATCAGACAAGCCTTTAGGACAGAAGAAGCATTGTTAGAGTTGGATATCGAACTTGGGGATTTTTTAGAAACTCAAATTGAGGTGGACAACTACAGGCAGAAAGTCAAAGATAAGTATGAGGCTTTGGATCTTTTCGATGCCCCTAAGATTACTGAGATTATAGAAAAATTCAAGGGAAAACATCCAAATATATCTTTAGGATGAAGATGAGCAAAACCTAGATGACAGAATTTCAATTTTGACACTTAGAAATTTTTTGAGATTTTTGACTCAGTCGAGGTCCATAGCTTCACAGGTCCACAGCTCCATAGCTCTGCAGCTCCGCAATTCAAAGGTGCATTGATAGTTGACTGCCAGTTCCAAAAAATAGCACTTTCCATGCATTGGAAATGCATTTTGATGGCAAGTTAACTCTGACACACATCAAGTGAAGGGCTAGCTTCTATTTTTGGTGTCTCCATGCACTTCTACTTTGACTGATGGCTTCCTCCTACTTTCTCTCTTATGATTTCATTATTTTTGACATGTAAAGGGCTCATGCATCCAATTAATGAATAAAATATGGATGGAGTCCCTCTAAGCACCAGTTGGATTACCAATTTCTATACATTTAGTTTTTTTTATTTTTTTAAAATCATTTTATTGCATTAAAATATCTCTCACTCTCAACACAAATTGACGAGATGATTTCTTATAAATACCCCATTGTAAAATGTAAAAAGGGCCTCCATTATTATGCAATAAAATTATGCTTTTGGTGCTAGCATTTGGAGTGTAGTTATTCTTGCCTGAATGTGTCATTTTTTTTTGGATTTTATTCATGAGATTGTGATTGATCCAAAGGTTTATTGTGTTGTTTCTGGTTGTGTGATCTTTTAGCTCTGGTGTTTGCTACAGATATATGAATTCTATTGACGTAACGAGCTTGAGAAGAAATCACCTGATTGTGTCTACATAGCTTTTTGTCTCACATGAGCACACTTTTCATGGCCTTGCAATTTGATGAAGAGTGAAACATCATTCAATTTGTTACAGATTCTCATCGACGATTGCATTAGTGGATTCTAGGAAGCGCTGCTCCTTTTTTTACTTGTTTACTACCGATTTCTTCAAAGGTTTAACTCGCAGCGTGTTGTGTTCTGTAGCTTATGTTCATTTAGGAATTTCAATTTCAAGTTATTTGATTTCATGTTATTTTCTTTGCTAACCCCCCTGTTAGAATAGGACCTCATAGTAGCTGCATTGTTAGAGTTGCATTCATTGAAAAACAAAAAATATTGTTCTTGTGGTGTGATATTTTGAGACAATGAACATATTTTACTTGATTCTAAGGTAAAAGAGTTTTTGGAACCAGCAAAGGCCTCCTCGTGAACATTCACATTTATCTTCTACTGAGCAGATTTTGGTATGTCGCAAGACAAACACTGAACCTTGGAGTGGATCCTTAAAAAGATTTTCTTTTCAAGAGAGGAATTACACTATGGATTCCTGCCATTGACCTCATGCAAAATGAACGCCCAACAGGTATGAAGATTTGTAGAGATAGGAAGAACCAAAAATTGACTTTATCTTAGGCTCATTATATTGAGAAGGTGTTGCAACATTTCTATATGGAGAATGCTAAAGCTATTAGCACACCTTTACTTGGTCATTTGAAGTTGACTAAGGAGATGTGTCCATGACACAAGAAGAGGAGGACAAGATGTCTAAGGTACCTTATGCTTCAGTTGTAGGAAGCTTGATGTATTTTATGGTATGTACTAGGCTAGATATTGAACATGTAGTGGGAGTTGTTAGTAGGTATATGAGTCATCCAGGGCTTGAGCATTGGAATGTAGTTAAATGGATTCTCAGATATTTGAGAGGAACATCTAGTAAGTGTTTACACTTTGGGGGCTTTATTATTGATTTATAGGGCTATGTTGACTTAGATTTTGTAGGGGATATTGATACTAGGTGGAGTACTACAAGTTATGTATTTACTATTGGTGGGGCATCTGTGAACTAGGTTTCTAGGTTACAGAAGGTTAATACTTTATCCACTACAGAGATAGAGTATGTTGCTACTACAGAGGCAACTAAGGAGATTATATGGCTTCATTTCTTCTTGGAAGAATTGGGACACCCTTAGAAGGATAATTATTTTTTTATAGACAATCAAAGTGTCACTCATCTTGCAAAGAATTCAGCTGAGTATTCAAAGAAAAAACACATACAGTTGTGGTACCATTTTATTTGATCGGTTTTGGATGATTCATAGTTAATGTTGGAGAAGATACATACAAATGACAATCCAAAATATATGTTTACAAAGGTAGTGACAAGGGAGAAGTTGAATTCCTCTTCAACTTTGATTGATCTTCTCAACTAAACATAATAAAAGAACAAAAAGTCTAGGGTGGTTTGATATTCTAGTGGGAGCTATAGGTTTAATAGTGCTATGATCAATCTCCAAATAGGAGGTTATTGATGTCGACTTTGATTAGTCTTCAAGTGGGAGATTGTTGTGATATGGAGCTTAATCAAACTCAGAGGCTTATTTAGCATGATTTCCCTCCAGATTATTTCCATGGGGGTTTGGGGGAAACACCCCCAAGATGAGGTCAAGGGCCAGCGCCCCTATGGGGTCCTAGGGCAATGCCCTAGGTGCACTACCCCTGAAGCCAAAAATGTCCTTATATTGTAAAAGGTGTCGGCTACTATTTTTCTATTATTCTAGCCCTAATTTTGTAAGTGGAAAAAGCTTGTATAAAAAGGCTTAGGGTTAGTAGTTTCATAATGTAATGGTGATATTGTAGCTTCTTGTGGCAGTATTGAGCAGTAAGGGATTATGGATTGTAATTGGATTATAATCATTGGATAATAATAATATTGGACTTTTTGTTGGTGGATGTAGCCGAAGGATTGGGTGAATCACATTAAATATTAGTGTCTTGTGTTCTCTTTTATGCAAACTACTTTTTTCTAGTAGTGGTTATATTTGCATGTAACTATTATTTGTGTCTGAGGTTAATCCTAACATCTTCCTCTTTTCCTCTTCTTCTTTTCTCTTCTTTACCTCTTCTTC
The DNA here is from genome assembly GCA_028749045.1 of Cupressus sempervirens. Lineage (NCBI taxonomy): Eukaryota > Viridiplantae > Streptophyta > Pinopsida > Cupressales > Cupressaceae > Cupressus > Cupressus sempervirens. Next base: position 608,052,379 of record CM053785.1, read on the forward strand.
TTTCTTCTTCTCTTTTTCTTCTTTCCTCTTCTTTCCTTTTCTTTTCTTCTGCTTCATGTTCCCTCTTTTCCTATTCTTCCTTCTTCTTTGTCTCTTCTTCCTCATCATTATAACTAGAATAATCAATGATATTGATGATATTGCCAATAATATTTGTTCCATATCCTACAAATGGGTTCTCCTTGGCGTCCATAGTTATGTGTGTATTGTCCACTTACATGGATTTAGTACCCATAAAAATATGAGGTGGTGATAGTGCTTGTTGTGTTTCCTCTGCTTCTTCCTCTTCCCTAGAAGGTGTATGGACTTCCACATATAGTGGACTATCATCTTTAGCTTGCTCACTCTTCTTAGGTACTGAGGACATGTACTTTATCATTGCCTCCTCTATTTCTTTTCTAACCTCTTCATAATTGCCTCCCATCAAAAAAATTGTTCTTCTTTTGTTCCTCAGCAAGGGCTCAATACCTTTCAAAATTTTTTTAGATTCTTCTTTTGATCCAACATCACATGACTTGTTTATGGATGTAATCCCCATATCCAAATCTTCTTCCACTACTCTTCTCTTCCTATTCATCAACCTATTGTATAGGTCTTTAGAAATTTTATTCTAAATGCTATCAAATCTCTTATTCCTCATAATTGTATTTCTTATTATAGAATTCTCTAATTTCCTCCTATTAATACTACTATACATGCTATATATCTTATTTAACTGTACAAAATTGTCATCATTTATAATCTGCATGTTCAAATTTTCTACCTTTGGTTTCCATGTCTTTTTGCCTATAGTTGTCTTAGCTACCTGCACATCTTGTTCAACAAGTCTATCTTCAGTATCATCTTCTATGCTTTTAGAACTTCTCACTTGCATGGTTCTTCTTCTCTTTCCTATTCTGTTGGTGGTTTTCTTTACACTTTTCTTTGCTTGAGGTGTAGATTCTAGTTTCAGCTTCACTAGTCTTCCTGACTTCCTCTGTATAGTTGGTGCTTCCACCTCTAGTTGCCTTCTTGATTGTTCATAGCTAGCACTTACCAGTTGTAACTATGCAACTATTGCATATGGTGCAATAGGAGCTTACCCACATGGTTGTGCTACTATTACTCCTTTTGAGGGTTTTGCCAATACAATAGGTGTTGCTACTAATAATTTAGACTGCCCATTGGCCTTCATTTCCAATGTAATTCCCTTTAGCTTGTTGATTTTTTTCCTTCAAATGCCAAATTCCTTAAGGATGGAATCTATCTCTTTTTCTACTTTCTTCTTGCTCTCTTTTCTATGGAGTTTATATTCTACTATCCTTAGTCTTTCATCATATGTTCCCCATCTAGGTCATTATGTGTCTTGCTCAAATTCAAGTATGATTTGTGCATACCCTTCTATCAATCATGTGCTCATCTCATAGCCCATAGTCTCAATGAACTTTACTCTAGGTATCACTGCTTCCATGTAAGTGTTATCAATTTCCACCACGAAGCTCAAATCATCCTTATATTTTTCCACAATAGAGGGAGGTATCCTATATCTCAGTTTCATCTTAGATTGAAATTTCTTCATCATTCTATTAATATCAATGTCTCTGACATTCTCAAGCTTGGATCTATGGCATTGTGTTATTATCTTCATTCTTGTTGCTATCCCAATTAATTAATCTTGAAAACTTTCATTTAACATAGAAGAAAAAATAATTCAATTGGGACTCAAATCTAAATATTGCACTCTTTATTGATAGGATTGCAACCATCATTGCTTAATCCTATTACTTTGTGGATTAGGTAATTGTCAATAACAATTTGTACATCACCCAACCAGAACATATCATCATGTATTCTACTCAAAATAATTTGGGTACACTCATGATTATCAAATTCCATGTAGAACATAGACTTCACCAAATTCAAATCTTCAGCATGCACATACTTATACTTTAGGGATAAGTCATTGTTGCACATCTTTCCTAAATCTTTGTGAATCTTCTCATCTCCTATGCTCTCAATTTTGCAATGTATATAACTCCTTATATCTTCTACATGTAACAGGTTTTCCAAAACTTGCAAAAATACACCTACAAGATCATCTAATAAAGAAACAAATGGGTGTTTCTTGAAATCATACCCTGGTCTATTAGTAACATCATGCACTCTTTGACTAGGAATTTCTCAATAACTATAAATACTACAATAAAATGGATTCAATACTCTATAAAATACCTCAAATTCAAGATTTTAAGGCTTCTGCAACATCCAGCTTCATGGACTTTACTTTGCACTTCAATTGTTGTCAAATCACACTTCAATTCACTCAAGACACTTCACATGAACAATGGTACATCAAATCTTGCTTGGGATCCTTAAATCATTTCAAAATGGACTATGCAATAAATGTGTATCTACCACAAATTCATAATACTATCTCTGTTTACCAATGACCTTGTTCTTACAATTCCTACTTACTACGATCATATCAAGACTTGCACACCGAACCATAGCTTTCTTTCTCTATCTTCTACCTTTTGTTAACTGTGCAATCTCTAACTCACTTTATAACATTGGTTGTGACCACTAATGCTCTACTACTTTTGTAATAGCTTAATTCAAAAAGGTTGAGCCACAAAGAATCTGTGACTTCAAATTTTCATTAGGTGCATCATAGAATTTTTCTTCCAATACTGTGTGTGAACTCTCTGGATTACAAGCCTTCAAAAATGCTTCTTTGAATTCCTCAACATGTTCTTTGACTGATTCTTTCTGACCATTGTTACTTTCATTTTCATTCCTTCCATCTTTCCTATTGTTGTTACTTCTATGATTAGGATTTCTATTGAAGTTCCTTCTATCCATTCTAAAGGAATCTTTCTGTGTTTCCAAAGTTATTGCATAACTAACATACAGGTGAGTTACTACTCTAATTTCTTCCACTCTGACTTTCAAGTGCTCTACAATTTCTTGCAATGTGTTTAGGATTGTTACATTTGTAACAAACAAACTACTCTCTCTCACCATTATGTTTCTTTCTATCATTAGATCTTCTTTGAGATCTACCTTTTCTATTACCCACAAGGTTAGTATTCCTAAACATTCTACTATTCTCATTATTATCAACAAACTTAGCTTTCTTATATTCTATTGCCTTACGTCCATAACCATGAAAATTATAATTATAGAAATTAGTAATAGTTTTAAAAGACTTACCTATGCAATCTCTACTCATGTGTCCAACTTCATTACATGTGTAGCATCTATCTATGAATTCATGTCTTACCTCATTCGATGAATCATCTTGCTTAGGTTCTTCAACTTTTTCTATTAATCTAGGTTCGACATATTTCTCACTCAATTAAATTCTCTCAACTTCATCAGACTGTTTAAAATTTTCTGTAGGGATTTCTACTATAGGATTTGGTTTTTTCCTAATTTGATATTTCTTTATTGACTTCTCTCCAAGAAGATATCCAAGGCCTATCTTTTCATAAGAAGGTCTTTGATGAAATATATGTTCATCTTTCTCAAAACTTGTGTAAAGTTTCTCTAACTAGTAGTTTGCTTGTGTCAAGTCTCCTTTCACAATGATGTTGTATTTTTCCAACTCTACATGCTCTATCTTAATAGAATCTAGTTTAGATGTTAGTTGACTTAACTAGGATCTAAGGTCTACATTCTTATATTTCAAATCAGGTTCACTCTTATTGCCACTAGTCTTAAGACTCAACTTTAGTTCAACAATTTTCAACTCATGTTTCAAGATCACATTCTCTTTCCTAATATTTTTTGTATCATCATTAATAGTAATCTATGTAAAAGCTTCTTTTCTAGATTTAAGATCATCAATTTAATCTTTAAGTTTGCTAATGTAAACTTTTGCATCTTTGTATCTATCTTTCAAGTTATCTCTCTCTTCAATAAGAAGGTCAATCCATTCAAGGGCTTCTTCAAGATTCTTCTTCAACTATTCCATATTCACTAGGATCTTACTTAAGCTGTTACACCTCTTCAAAGTAACTGTTCTCTTATACTAATTGTTAGAAATAGATAATATTGAGAGGGGGGGAGTGTGAATCGGTATTTTATAAACTTTTTCCCACAGATGAATATTGTTAATTACTTTATAACTTGCATATGAAAGTAAACCAATAATATTGAACAATAAATATAACCATGCACATAGAGAACTCATAACACCATTATTTGTTAACTAGGGAAACCTTGGCCAAGGGAAAAGCCCAGTGGGGATGATACCCACTATATGATTCACTAAACAATAGGATCTTGTTAAGGATATTGACCCTGTTAGGACTCTATGAAGTAAATATAGTGTCTCAATTCATTTTTAGAAGCCTCAACCCTATTAGGAGTTGATAGAAAAATTACAATGTATGCAAGAAGATCTCACTTCCCTAACATGCAATTATACAATTCAATTCCTTCACAAGATAGGTATACATATAGTACTTGCTTTACTATTGTAACTCACACTTTCTCTGATCTTACATCAAATTGCACATCATGTAAGACTCGCAAATAGTTCTCACAATAATTCACATGTCACATCCAATCATGCAACTTCCTCAATATCAGCACAAGATAAGATCTTTACTTATACCTTACACATTCTAAAAATTTTGCACTATTGGCTGTCATGTCTTGACACGCTTGACAAAATATAAAATAATTTATGGAATAATATCCACATATTTGGCTCAACGTAGCTTACTAATCATTTTGTAACCACAATAATTTGTAAAGTCATACAAATCTATTTACTGCTATACTCTGTTTTGCACTATTAAACACCCTCATTGTTAATCTTAGTATAACTTACGCCATACTATTCGTACACACATGTGCACTAGTACACATCATCATGTCAATGTTACAAACCTTTCCTTATTTACACATAAGCTAACTCTTTCTGCATTGTTTGTACTCTTAAGATCTGTACTTTGTAATGTTGTAAACTATCCAACACTTAGACAATTTTCTATCTCTAAATGCATAAATGAAATTTTGAATGTATGTTGCCATAAATGACAACCATCAAGACATCGAACTAACCATATTTCCAATAGTCTACACCCTTGAGGCGATTTGATTTATGTTATTGTATTAGTTGCTTTGATTATTCTTATGGCTGATTTATGAGATTATGATGTGTTAGATGGTTTTGTTGAGGTTTGTGCCAGTGGTTACCAAGATTGATGTGGTATCATGATGTTGTTCCATGATTACCCTAAGATGTGTGCAAAGATTCCACTGTGTATTATTATCTAGTTGCATTTCACTAGGTAGGTATTAGTCATGTATTTGACCATGTTTACTTATGTGTTTTAAGTACATTTTTATGTTGCTTAACAACCATTATTGAATGCTTAAATAATTAGAAATGAATTGTCCATGTTGGATTCATTAGTTATGTGCTATGGATATATACTTTGTTTAGTTCGATAATTTATGAAAAATGGGCTATTTAAATAAAATCAATTAGATGCTTTAATTATCTGATTAGGTGTAATTATCATTTTGGCTATTATTATTGTGCATCTACACTTGATTATGTCCATTGATTGTGTAGGACTTATATCCCTGGTAGTGACACATGGAGTTATTGATCAGACCTATCATGTTGAGCCAATATCATCCCTATATGGATGATGCATCTTTATTGATATTTTAATCCTTTGGTAATTGGTAAATCCAAATTCATAATGCATTGTGTTATTAGACCTTTGAGTGTGTCTATCAATTTAGGAATCTGCAGTGATTGTGGAAGTTAGCTAATTATTGTAATTTAATGTCTTAAGGGAAGTTTATATTGATTTAACTTATGTTAATTCCCAATAACTTTATTTTTGTTGAATTCCATTTAATTGGAATTTCTCGATTTTGTCTGGGTTGAAAAGAGTTATTCTAGTGAGCTAGTTAATTTCCTACTTTGATATTCCACTTTTAAAAAGTGAATATATCCCAAAAGGGAATTATTCCCTCACTTCTCACTTTTGGATTAGAAAGTTTGAGAGCAAAATTCAAATCCTCTTCAAGAGAAATTACTTTCTGATTAATTGTGAGAGCTATGGGCATGGGATTGTGGCAAGGTTGGTCTCGTTTGATCTAGCTCTAGGAGACTTTGGTTTGTTGAGATTTTGGGTGACCTGTGTGGAGTGATTATTTTATCGTGTGTTCCTATTTTGCCCCTTTTAGCTACCATGTAGGGCTCTCCCATTTTTATATTTTGGCTTTGTTTTAGAGTCAGTTTTGGATAACATTTTTCTAGGAGGTAGAGAACTAGTGTTTCCCTCCATTTTTGTATGTTGGCTCTACCCAGTTGGGCAGGTATGAGCATTTGATTTCTTTTTGACTTGGGGTTTTGGGGTTTTAGACGATTATGCTAGTTATTTTTGCATACAAGCTCTAAACCCAAATTTTATTTGATATTTGTGGCTTTTTCACCCAATAACATAATGGGTTTTAATTTTGATTTTTTTTGTCATTTTTGGTTTTTGTCTTGATTTGCTTGCCACCCAGTTTTCTTGGGTGTTTCTCAACATTGATGTCAGTTGTGGATTTAGATTATCCATGAGGATTCCAATCTAGCCATATTTTTATTCTTCTTGCATTGGGATTCATGCTAAATCTGAACTCCCAACTATGTGCTCAATTGAGTGGTTTTGTACTTGGTGTTATTGTTTCTGATCGAACCCTTCTTATTATTTCATGGACACTAGGATTTGTGAAGAATCTGTAGTCTCAAATTTGGGCTGGATGAGTGAATTCATGATGTTTGATATTTTGTTGCATCATTGGAATTCATGTAGAGCCCATACTCCTAGATTTAGGATGGTTGAGTGAGTTCATGATGCTTATTGATCTATTATTCATTAGGATTCTTGTAGAATCCGTACTCCCAGATATAGGTTGATTGAGTAATTTGTTTTATTTTTGTTTTTTTATTTTTCTCATCCATCCCTTCTTACTATGATCATCATGTAGTTGGTGTACCCATACATGAGCATGTAAGCATGCACTTATTAGTCATGTGAGGCCCAAGCTCTTGGTTGCTTGTCATTTAAGTTATATTCAGTGGGGTTGGGTTGGGAAAATATATTGCCTGTGGGAACTCATCATGTGATGAGCATGGGTATGTAGGGTAGGTTGATGTGGAGGGGCTTCTCTTGTAATCCTGAATCATGTTCCTAGTGAGATGTATGTGAAAAGGTTTCTAATTAAGTAATAATTAAATAAATTCATGGGTACAATTAAATATGATAAGAAAATATCACATTGTTCGCACAGTTCATCTGAGGACATAACACATTGGCCTCCTAAGGGGAATGGTCCATAACGATGTTGAGATTGGGAATCCCAAGAAACTTATTGTCTACTAGAGCCCCTAGATAGTAGACCCATAGAGAGTTTGACCAAGACTTGTTGTATTGCATTGTCTCAATCTTGGTTCTAGTTCTTTATATAGTTTGGCATGAGTGTTAGCCATGGGTAGATGATTGTGTTGTGCATTTTTCATTGGATCATTGTCTCTATCAATATGATGGGAGTGAGCCTATAGGTACCACATGGTTGGGAGGTGTAGATACTTATACCACTATTGGGGACCGATGTACAAAGATTGTCTATTTCTAGTTTGAAGCTGATGCTAGATATTCACTAGGTACTTCGGTGTATCTAGAGTATGTTTCCTTGTGATTTATGTTTTAGTTTGGATGCATTTGATATCATGTCTAGATGATAGTTTTTTTACTTGATGTATTCCTTATTGTGATGTTGTATCTTATGGTTTAGATGAGATTGCTTACCATTTCTTTGGATAGTGTTGCTATTGATAGATTAGCATGCTTGGGTGTACTTTTCTCTTATGTTGGTATTGATAGTATTTGTAAGAATGATCTCATGATACAACTCCAACTATATTGTTGGAAATTTGAGATTCATGCTCAAGGGATGGATAGGGCCCTTGAGGTCTCATGATGCTATTATGGATGGGAGGAAACAAGCATAATTGTTTTTAGTTTGGTGGCTTCATTGTTAGTGTTTCCTTCTCGTAATATTTGATTTATGCTCACGTAGGTTCATTGCCATGTTTCTTGTCGTGTGATTACATTAGATGTGATGGATTATATTTTAGAGTTATTTGATCTCTTTTATGCTCTTGAGTGATCATTCCTAAATTTACGTGGATCTGGTACTCCCCGTTGTGGAGGTTTCATGTTTTTATGCATTTTCTTCTTGCCTCAAATTTGCGCTATTAGCATTCCTCGCACGGGAAGGGCAATTTCTTGCATGATAATATAGTGTCTTGTGCGGACATACATTCTCCCTCGCACAAGAATGCACTTCCTCGAGCGGAGAAATGAAGTCTCATGCAGAGCATGTACTTCCTTGTGTGGCATGTGTACTTCCTCACACTACGTGGATACTTCCTTGCATGGTGTAAGGAAAAATCTTGTGCGGCGTGATGAAAATCCTCATGCATGGTAATGCAAAGCCTCATGGGAAACAATGCATATCCTCGTACGTAGTTAGACAAAGTCTCACATGAGACTATAGACTAGTGTTTCCTTGTGTGATAAACAGTGAGCATTTTTGGCTTGGCCGAGGAAAGTTAGGAAGTTGATTTTGGACAACCCTATTGGGTTGCACACATTTCTAGTTCAAAAAAAAATTTCTATGGGGTTTAAAATATATCATTTAATTACTTATAATTAAGATACAATTTAATATATGTGACAATTCATCTGAGAAAGGTTCTAGACCTCTCTGCGTTAAGATAAAGATTCTAGTAAATTTCAGGGCTTCAAAAATTCATACTTAAGCCAAATTTTAGGAGTCATCATTTATCTTTCACCATGGTGTACAGTAAATGAGTGGTTGTAACTTTGAGCTCTCATCTTGTGCATGACCATTGTTGGTCTTTGCTTGTGATTCTTGATTATGATATGATTATTGGAAATGGACTTGTATGTCTAACCATGCTAAGAGATTTTTACTTTGGGTTTGAAAGAGAACATCCCATTAGTATATTCTCATGATTCGTGTGATCTTTGGATTGTGAGTTGCAATTTAATTAGAGCTTGGAGATCTTTGGAAGTAGTTGTAAGACTTCCCCTGGTGTAGGTGAACATGTGAGATTAGTCATGTTCCCTATTCTTATCACCTTGTTTTAATGTTTCATTATTGCACTTGGTTACTTCATGTTGTTGATTCAGTAACTTATCTTAAGAAAAAATTATGCAGTGCATGTTTTATCCTTGTGTTCCAAGGATCTCCAGGTGAGGCATTACATTTGTGACCGGTTGTACTACTTTAGAATTAACCATGACATGACTAATTACTCTTCTTACTTGAAAATTTCAAGAAATTACAAAAAAATCTCCTAATACTTCTTTTTTCATGGATCTTTCAACAATGTAAATTATCCTTTTCTTTACATCCTTCATTGACTTCTAGATCAAATTTCTTTATGTCTAGAGGCAAATGAATGTTTTCTTTGTTTTTGTCCCTTTTTTGTTTCACTGTATTTAAGGAACACTTAACTTCCCTAATAAATAACATCTCTATTATACAAAGCACTCATTGCTCCAATATTTGAACTTCTTGTTACAATTTCACATCTTCACCATAATCAACAAAAAACAATTTATTTCCTTATTCTCCAATCTTATTTATTGTCTCTGAGCATGCAAACCTATACCTCACAATCAAAAGCTCTTGAATGACTTAATAAAAAATAATTCCTAAAAAATATCTCCATAAATCTCTTATCTATAAAATTAAATGGATGTTTACTAGATAAAATAATATAACAACTACTGTTACTTCAAAATTTCATTCTAGATTAACTTTGATAAACATACACTTAACCCTGTCCATCTACTTCTTACATCTTTTGTGCGTTGTACACATGTATTATTCACCTAGTCTCATTTGTACACTTTTTCTTTGTTTGAACCTTCATATACGATCTTTCTACTACTCTCTAGTTTCCTTTGTGCACAAACATGTATATTCTTCAACTGAATGTATATTCTTCACCTAGATTCAGTTTATTACTTCTCTTTTTGTCCATGCTTAGAAAAATGATCTTTCTACTACTATCTAGTCACTTGTCACCAAAAAAATTTCTCACACATCTCTCTTCACTTGTTCCTCCAAAAATAATTGTTCTACTACTCTCTAATCACTTTTTAAAATGTTAGGCACACATCTACATTCTTAACCTAGATTTATTTGTTCACATCTCACTTTGTTCATGCCTCCTTCAAAATGATCTTTCTACTACCCTTTAGTCACCTTTATGACATACAAAATAAACAAGCTCTCCAAAATGACATTACACTATGATGCATACATACAATCATCCTCAAATCCATTTTTAGTTATGTATGCCTCGGATTTAAATATAATATGTTCTCCAAAGCCTTATGAACCAATAATCTCTATATTATATTCCCAGTCGCGCATAGCCTTGTCTTCTTTCCTATCACAACTCCCTCCCTCTCTCTCTCCTTCCTCACACTATATACTACCAACTCCTTGCAAAGCTCTAGTTTTTGGGGGGTGCATCTTTGAGTGCCAGAAACTAGGTAATAATGCTTATTGATACTTCAAATAAAAGGAAAATCTTATTTTATTTATCATTTTTTCAACAATTCTTATAAAAAATTAATATAAATAAGTCTAGACAACACATTAATATTTAAACAAGTTTCTTAATAGTGTTTTAGTAGATTTACAACCGTTTTTTTTTTTTCCTTGGTTAATATGCTATTGAGTGAGATCTTGTTTGTATTTGAATCAGCCCTCATTTTAACCACTTATTTATTAAAAACCAATTAATCACCTTTTCTAATAGAAATCACGTATTCATATGATTCCAAATGAATCACTGAAACCCAAATAAATAATATAAATATTGTACTCGCTAAAATTCAATGCAACAAGAAGCTCGTAATTAAATAGCAATACATGTACACTGCAACGTAATCCTACCGAAAATGGCGGTCTGAATAATGGAGTGGTAGTTTCCATCCTACCATTCACATTTCTACCATTCGCTTCTTCACATTTCTACCATACTCGCATATCTACCATTCTCCCTTCTTCACAAACAATAATCAACAAAAACCAATTCAAAGCTACAATGGGAGAGATTGATGTGTTAATGATAACAAACTCTTTGGGACATGTGGAAAAAGGATACCTTCACATATTCAGATACCTGTTCCTCTTTGCCTTCTTGTTTCCATGCACACACAAAATAATGCCATGTGGGAGAAGAACAAGATGTTTCTATTCATGAAATGTATTTTATTTCAAATTGTCTTATTTAAAGAACACAGAGCAATGTTTATAATAAAATAATAGAGGTGTATCTATCACCTCAGCATTTAAGGATTCAATCTTGAAATATGACCATTTTTTTTTTACAATATATACACATGAAATGGATGGATACTTGTTATTATTGAATAAATATGCTCCAATTCATGTCCCCTTCGTTTTTTTTTTTTCAGATTCAAGCATCTAAGTTTATGTTTTGGACTGTTGTCCCATTTACATCTTAGAGTCTAACTATTTCTATACTCATCATTATTTCTAACTAACAGTTATGTGTTTATGTACGTTCAGCATTAGTCGATAGGAGTCATTTGTTCATATGAATGTGAAAGAAGAAGATTTCTACCAAGACCTTTTAGATTTTATATAGCAATAATTAATATTTTAAAATATTTTTAATTGTTTTTTTTTTTTTTTTTCTAACACAGAGGTATCCCTGCGGCCCAACTCAATGCTCAGAAGAGGCAAGTTGAGGCAAGACTAATCCTCTGTGGGTGGGGCAATAGGCTCATATGGTTGTCCCACTGGTTAATCGTGGAGAGAGGTTTGAACCTAAGACCATAGGGGTAACCTACAGCCTTAGGTTTTTGCTCTCAACTAGACAAGCTAGCGCCTTTCATTAATATTTTAATTGTTAAATCATGAAAAGATTATATAATAGTTTACAAATTCTATTAATAAGAAATATATGAGCAAATCCTGCATTGGAAACATAATTTAAATTACCTATCAACCCTAATAAATAAAAATCAAATTATAACATACTCATAGCTTAAATATATATACATAGTTTAACTATTGATAATGACAATCCATACATAAATGAAGCTCTTGTAATAGAAGAAGGCAAAGAAAATAATTTCAATTTTCAAAATTAGAATATTTCTTTTTGTAAATACATATTTTTTTTTTAAATTGTAGATAATAAAATAAAATTTGATATTTATTTATTTTTAAAGAGGTTGATATAATACAAATATTTTTTCATGGGTATGGTTGATAGAATTGATCTTTTTCTATAAAGTTGAAATTATAATTGTTAATATGAATGTATATAAAATTTAGCTAGAAAAATAAGAAAATTTTAATTGTCACAAATAATAGCACTATGAATACTAAGATTTATACATAATTACTTGGAATAGATATTAAAAACATCATCTAATTAAAAATAATTACAAAATAAAAAACATTTGTTACACAATTTTTTTTAAAAATTCTTTAAAAATATGTGAATAATTTTATATTTATATTAAATTTGTATCAATATAAAAACAATAATATTTTTTTAAATTTAATTAATTAAAATTCAAAAAAAAATTATATTAGTGCACTATTGTCTATTGTAAGAAAAAATATATTGTGTTTATATTTTATCTTGCCTATTATAAATTACATGAATATCAAATTGAAGTAATTAATAGTAGTTTACAATGTTGTTTACATGTTCAAAATATAAATGAAATTGAATGAACAAACATATGTAATAGAAAGTAGATGTGAATCTATGAACTACAAGATCTATAAGAAATCAAATAGAAACATGTCAAAACATTAAAACTAAGATCGAGAAGAATAAAATTTTATTTTTGAAAATTATGGAAAATATTTTTTTTATCAATATCTAATCGAAAAATCAATCGAAAAGAGGTCTTACAACATTTCTAACGAAACAGTAGCCTATCGGCTTATTAATTAGTAATTATTTTATAATGATGACATTCATAAAAAGAGGAAAGTTTGAGAAAAAAGGTATAGAAATTATAAAGAATAGATATCTATTAAAATTATCCATGTGGATTATAATTTTTTTAATTGATGTGTATGTGAATGGTGTGTGATTTGTATTTCTCATGTCTATCAATATATGAAATAATTTATAAAATAAGAAGAAAAAAAAATGTATATGTATATAAGAGCATTAAAGCACTCAATTGGAAAGGAACCAAACAAGTGTCTCAAAAGGATGAAAAACTAATTTACTATCACAATGCAAGATGAAAAATGTAGAAAAAGATGTTTGTTCTATGTCCTAAAAATGTTAGAAACAAATAGTTGATCAATTATCAACCAACGATATAGAATTTTTAGAAAGAATACTTTTTATTGTTTACATGTTAAAAATGTATAAATAGAGTAAATAATAATTTTAGGATAAAATTTATGAGCATGTGTATTTTAGCATCCATTGTTGGACTTTTTTATAATAATGAAATTGAAAATTGTTATAACCATGACGTTGTATAATAAATATACAATAATTATCTAACCTGAAGTTTCAATTTTTCCTACATATTTTAACCTAAGGGTTGAATTTTCATTTTTCCTATTAAAATGTATATTTTAAAGAATAAGGAAAACCAAACAAATATAAGTATGGCTTTTGTAATTTTTGCACATTCTTAAGACATAATAATGGAAAGAAACTATTATGATATCAAGTTTCATATTATGATTACTAGATCATTTAATTTTAGAAAATCTAAATTGAATAAAATCTTAGGTCTTTAATTATTTATATTTTTTATCCATTTTTGTGTAAGTAAAAGTTTAATTTTTTTCCTACAGGTTATTTATTTATTTGTTTGATTATTCCCTTCTTGACCTACTCTTGTTTCTATCCAAGTGTTTCACGTCCTTTCATCCTTCTACATATATTTGCCAATCTCCTTGAGTCTTTAGTTTAACTATATTTGAAATACTTCAAGTTGTCTTCCATCTTCCAAGTGCTAAAAATCACTACAAGAACATTGAACATTTCGCAAATTTCTCCACCCAGTCATCATATCCAAAGAATGTGCGCTAAGTTGAAAACTCGGTCTCCGCTATCGTTATCCACTGTTTTTACATACGCTGTCCTCCATCAAAACACGCCTGTCAAGAAGGCTGCGCTATTCAAAATTAAATTTTGGATGGTGAATCTTCTTACTGGGGCCACAAATTCTTGGATAAGCCAATGCTCCACGTAATAGAGACGGGGCGTCTGGATAAAAAAATAATGCGATACACGCGATTCGAACTCCGGATCGGTACTTGTCAATTCTAAGGGTGAGGTCTCATGGAAGCCAGATTCCTTAAAAATAGCGCTGCATCTGCTGAGATTTTTTTGGTCTTATAGATTTTGTAATTTGAGTGTCAGCTCCCAAATTTAAGGAAAAACTTTCTGAAATTTATTTTATAATAAAAGACTTTTTTAGTTTTAAAGTCTCAGTTTTCGACAAATGGCTAGAGCTTTCCCTAACCTGGTGGGGCTATTTCCAGCCCCACCCCATTTTCATCTGCTTCCTAAAAAAGCGGGGCTCCTATTAAGAAAGAAAAGATTCTAATTAAACTTGTAGCCCCTCAAAAAAATTCTCATGGGACCTCCTGTACCTAAAAAATACACCTGTAGCCCCCACCTCATGAGACCCCTGCCTAAGAGTCTAAATACATTGCTATAACAATATTTAAATTAAATTAAAGGGCCTAATGACCTTTTGAGATTATGTTGTATTAATTTGGCTTCTTTGGCAATGGATAACAAAAAAATAAATTATCTCGTATTTAAAAATTTATAAATATTTGAATATATTTATAGATATTTTCTAGTCTTTGGTGTTTTTAAGTAGATATGTTTTATTTGTATATTAATGGAAATATATATAAAAGAAAATGAATTATTTTAATAATTCAATAGTTAGTAAAATAAAATTTTATAGTTCAAAGTATATAAATATCTCATGTTATACTTTTTAATATAGATATTTTGAGACAGTTTGATGGATTGGGTATAAAAAAAAATATTAGAACTTTTAACAAAGCTCTCTTGGAAAAATAGATTTGGAGACTTTTTGGTGATCCTAGCGATATAAATATTTAGCCAATAGCTCCACTTTGTATGACTTCATAAACTAACTTGCAATTGTAATAGCTCATACATGTGGAAATATTCAAAAAGTTAACGACATAACAAACCTTTGCCTAAGATAGAAAGTGGGGAATGGTAGAAGTATTTGCTTCTAGGAAAATAGATGGATTCAAAATCAATTGTTGAGCAGTCTCATGGACTTTTCCCCCTATATTGATAGTTATAAAGCCTCATATGGCTAGGGGCTTTGATTTGTAATTATTGACAAGATCAACATTGTGCCTAGTTGCCTTTCATTAGTGTTGCCTTATTTCCTTTGTAGGTTATGCTCAATGCATGGACAACCAAGAAGAATTGTGAGGATGAGATTATTTAGTAGCACAATCATGATGGTAGATTTTATGTCTCTTCTATAGTCTCTATCATATGTGGTCCCTGTGCTTCCATCCCCTTTTGGGCTTAGTCTTAGGTAAAGATTCACATTCCTAAGATTAATATTTTTTACTAGATTTTTCTTGAGAATAAAATCTTTACTACTAATAATATTTGTATGAGAGGTTTCCTAATTCCCAACAAATGATATTTATTCTTGGAAGTTGAGGATCATCCTCCCATCTCTTGATACATTGTAGTTTATGTAGGTCAGCTTGGTCTCAGATCTTCCTCAAATTAGATCTTTGCTAGGATTTTACTAACTCCATCCAAGACTTCTTTACGTAGTGATTTTGTCCTTCCTCTAATCATGTCATTTCTATCATTTTGTCCATCACAACCCCTCATATGATATGGGGTCTTTGGAAAGAAAGAAATAATAGGTTATCCAAATGTTTTGCCTCCCACCATGATGTGGTTGTTGAAAAAATTATAAGTGATATTGGAGAAAATATTAATCTTCTTTGTAGTGAAATTAAATCAAGTCTCCCTTGTAATAATGATGGAATTATAATTGTCAATGATTGGAACCTTAGCATTTCAATGTGTCTAATAATAGGAGAAAAGCTAAGAAGAACAAGATGGTTTGGTCTGACCATTTTCTGTGTGTGGTTCAATCAAGATTAACTTTGATCAAAGATGAGAATGACATTGGTATTGATGTGTGGCACTTCCCTTGGGCATTTAGTCAAACTACCTTGTAAAAGCCATGGTTTCCTATCAAACTCTGTAGACAAGTTTTAAGATGTCTAAATTGCATAAAAGTCTATATTAAAGGAGACTCTCATAATAATAAAATGTTTAAAATGAGAATATATAGCCTCATTTTCTAGTGATCAAATTATCCAAGAGTCTAAGGAAATTTTAAAAAACATTAAATGATAATGCTACATTTCGTACTCATACCATGAAACCAGCACACTGGCATATGGCTTTACAAACATGGGGGTCCATCTTTAGATTTAAAAAAATTGGGAAGGGGAATTTAATATGATTAATTGTTTAAAGTATCTTCTTATATATGATCTCTTTTATGGAATAATTGAAAAGATTATAGGTGATGGTGGAAGTGACACATGGCAACATAGGAATTAGTGAGAAACATGGTGATCATCTTATGACCCGCGGATCCATTATTGTCATTAACCACTTGCATGCACATTTTGTGGGTTTTTTTTTTTTTTTTTTTTTTTTTTTTTTTTTTTTTTTTTTTTTTTTTATCACTTCTAATTTGGGCCTCATAACTCATAGCCCAAACCAATATGTTCTTGAGTCTATAAATTTTAATATGGGAAGTAATCTGAAGGGGGTTGTGTGGGCTAAAATGTTGTCACACTTCTATGAATCATTACATGTAAGAAAACTCAAGAATGAGCCCTCACAAATCGATCCATAGCTCTCTACTCATAGAGTGCAAGGGTTTGCAATGGAGGCCCTCAGTTTGACCTATTTTTGTGCCCATGCAAGTACACCATGAGATGAGAGATTCAAAGAGGAAAAGCAAGAATGCTAGTCTCCATGATCTTCAAATATGCATGAAAATAAGATCTAATCTATGAAAGCAAAATCTAATCTGTAAATGCAAGATCTAAGCTAAAAGCACATGATGGGTGCAAGAGAGAAAGAGACAAGAAAATAGAAGTTCTCCACAAAAAGCTTTTGTATTCAAACTCCTTCAAAAATTGGTCTTCAAACCTGCAGCATAACGATAGCATAATCATGGGTGTCTAAAATGAGGAGAGGGCTCTCCCTTATAAAGGAAATTATGGAGGTGAGAGGCTTCTCACAACCAATATGGGATAATAGAGCTTGATCCATGTGAGACAAAATTCCACCAATGAGAAAAGAGGAGTGGTTGAGGAGAAAGTGGAAAGATAAATCCCACTTAGATCACTTTTTTTAAGTGTAGAGAAATTAAATAAAAATAATTTATTTTATTTCCTTTTTTCATCAAAAGAGATATTTAAGTGGAATTTTTATTTAATTAAAAGGAAGCAAGTTCTTTTTAATTAAATAGAAGATATTTAATTAAATTAAAAGAGAGGTTTTTCTCTTAATTAATTAAATGTGGATGAACTGTTTAATTAAAAGAGAGGTTTTCTTTTAATTAAATGGAGATTTTATTTTATTTAATTAAAAGAGAAGATTTTCTTTTAATTAAATAAGACTTGGAATAAGATGATCAATCTTAGAAATGAAATAAATCGAATTTGATCAAGGAAATTGATTTGAATTGATTTAATAAAATATTACAAACCATTGATTCAGAAAATTTGATAAATTGAATAATGGGGGCCCATAGTCTAGGCGACCATTTTTGGGTGCATACAGGTTGAACTTGTAACTAGTGAAAGCTAGAAAAATAAAGAAATAATCTAGCACAGATTGAGGAAAGGAAGGGTGATCTCTTACCTTGAAAAGTTGCATGGATTCAACAATGTCAATAAGAGTTTTGTTGAAGACCATAACTCTATTTGGACAAGAAGAGGTCATTGATGAGAATCTATTCTCTAAGGTTATAGGTTAATCCATCGAAGGAATGGATTTTTTAAGGATAGAAAAGTCTGTGATGAATCCATGAAATTTTTCTTTAAAATTGAGGAGAAAGAAGCACTAGTTGAAGGTAAAAATACCTACTAAGAACTAAAAATTAAAGCCTTTGGGTAGGATTTTTAAATCCCATTATGGAATATTTTACTGTAAACAAGTGATATTCTATGGTCAATTGTTACCATTTTTGTTCTTTTGAATCATTTTAGGAATAGTATTTTGTTATATTTCCCATGTTTTCTCCTTTTGTTCTTAGTACTACCATAATGGGTCATAAGAACCCTAATATTTGATTCTTCATCAAGGTCTTGTCTTACTCATCTATGAACATTTTTAGGTCAAGACTCTTGACAATCCCACAAAGCACATCCTTGATACTTTTGATTGTGAAGGGTATAAAAGAAAGATGGATTTTTTATGAGCATGAGTATTGATGCTATGATGATATTGTGATGATTATATGCAAGCATTGGTGTTGGATCAGATCATATGTGAGCTACATTGTAGACCAATTAAGCTCTATGATGTGAATATAGTTATTTTTTACATTATAATTACTATCTTTGTAATTGGACAATGAGTCTGCATTAAGTAATGAGTTTTTCTTTGTGTAATAAAACTCCTAATGTGACCCTTAACAAGATCAAGTACTCTAACAAGAACTAATTACTAAATGAATGTAATAACTCCTAGCAAGGTCAAAACTCTTAACAAAGAATTTTCAGATTAGTTCATAGTTGTGGGTACCATTCCCAACAAGGTTTGCACTTGGCCAGGGTTTTGTCAAAAATAAATCATGGTGTTTTGAGTTATTTATTGCTTTATGCTTTACTTTCCTATATTGATATATGTGGATGTTTATGGTTAAGTTTCAAAGTTGTTAATTAGTGTGAAAGTATTGCAACACTTATTCACCCCCTTAAAGGAGACTCTCATAATAATAAAATGTTTAAAATGAGAATATATAGCCTCATTTTCTAGTGATCAAATTATCTAAGAGTCTAAGGAAATTTTAAAAAACATTAAATGATAATGCTACATTTCGTACTCATACCATGAAACCAGCACACTGGCATATGGCTTTACAAACATGGGGATCCATCTTTAGATTTAAAAAAATTGGGAAGGGGAATTTAATATGATTAATTGTTTAAAGTATCTTCTTATATATGATCTCTTTTATGGAATAATTGAAAAGATTATAGGTAATGTTGGAAGTGACACATGGCAACATAGGAATTAGTGAGAAACATGGTGATCATCTTACGATCCACGGATCCATTATTGTCATTAACCACTTGCATGCACATTTTGTGGGTTTTTTTTTTTTTTTTTATCACTTCTAATTTGGGCCTCATCACTCATAGCCCAAACCAATATGTTCTTGAGTCTATAAATTTTAATATGGGAAGTAATCTGAAGGGGGTTGAACTTGTAACTAGTGAAAGCTAGAAAAATAAAGAAATAATCTAGCATAGATTGAGGAAAGGAAGGGTGATCCCTTACCTTGAAAAGTTGCATGGATTCAACAATGTCAATAAGAGTTTTGTTGAAGACCATAACTCTATTTGGCCAAGAAGAGGTCATTGATGAGAATCTATTCTCTAAGGTTATAGGTTAATCCATCAAAGAAATGGATTTTTTAAGGATAGAAAAGTCTGTGATGAATCCATGAAATTTTTCTTTAAAATTGAGGAGAAAGGAGCACTAGTTCAAGGTAAAAATACCTACTAAGAACCAAAAATTAAATCCTTTGGGTAGGATTTTAAAATCC
The DNA here is from genome assembly GCA_028749045.1 of Cupressus sempervirens. Classification (NCBI taxonomy): domain Eukaryota; kingdom Viridiplantae; phylum Streptophyta; class Pinopsida; order Cupressales; family Cupressaceae; genus Cupressus; species Cupressus sempervirens. The sequence continues at coordinate 608,072,328 of CM053785.1, forward strand.
CATTATGGAATATTTTACTGTAAACAAGTGATATTCTATGGTCAATTGTTACCACTTTTGTTCTTTTGAATCATTTTAGGAATAGTATTTTGTTATATTTCCCATGTTTTCTCCTTTTGTTCTTAGTACTAGCATAATGGATCATAAGAACCCTAATATTTGATTCTTCATCAAGGTCTTGTCTTACTCATCTATGAACAAATTAGGTCAAGACTCTTGACAATCCCACAAAGCACATCCTTGATACTTTTGATTGTGAAGGGTATAAAAGAAAGATGGATTTTGTATGAGCATGAGTATTGATGCTATGATGATATTGTGATGATTATATGCAAGCATTGGTGTTGGATCAGATCATATGTGAGCTACATTGTAGACCAATTAAGCTCTATGATGTGAATATAGTTATTTTTTACATTATAATTACTATCTTTGTAATTGGACAACGAGTCTACATTAAGTAATGAGTTTTTCTTTGTGTAATAAAACTCCTAATGTGACCCTTAACAAGATCAAGTATTCTAACAAGAACTAGTGTACTAAATGAATGTAATAACTCTTAGCAAGGTCAAAACTCTTAACAAAGAATTTTCAGATTAGTTCATAGTTGTGGGTACCATTCCCAACAAGGTTTGCACTTGGCCAGGGTTTTGTCAAAAATAAATCATGGTGTTTTGAGTTATTTATTGCTTTATGCTTTACTTTCCTATATTGATATATGTAGATGTTTATGGTTAAGTTTCAAAGTTGTTAATTAGTATGAAAGTATTGCAAATCCACCCCCCCACCCCCAAAAGTGTTGTATGATCCTAAGAATTAGTTTCAAAGCTTAGTTCCTTAGAAGAAGTTTTGCATCTTGAGGAGGATCCTAATGGATGCAAGCAATTTAAAAAGTAATTTTAATGTAGCACTTGAAGATCTAGATATAGCTAATACAAAGAAGGAATATTGAAATTGGAGCTTAAAGATACACAAGATTACATCAAAAAAATCAAGGATCAAATTGACATTTCAAGGATAAAGAGGAAAGAACTTGTTGAGAAAATCAAAGAACCTAAATCAAATGAAGATGAGCTAGATATGGTTGAGAAACTTAAAAGGGGAAAATCAAACACTTAGACATGATTTTAAGATCACGTTGAACTTCAGATGGCTAAAGAGATTGAAGGTGGAAAGAAATAAAGAGAGAAACTTGAAGAAGATTTGAAAAGTAATATAAATGAGCGTAATAGTTTAAATACTCAGCCTAGAAAGGTGAAAAGGTGAAATTAGAAATTGAAGATTCAAAAAATAAATATTAGTAACTTGAGGAGTATACTAACATTTTCAAAGGTGAGCTTGTGAAAATAACGTTATGTATTGAGAAGCTTTATTCAAATAATGAAAAACTTGATTCATAAATTGCAACAACATAAACCTAAAGGTGACATGATTGGAATTGGATATTATGATGGTGAGTGTTCTAAAGAAGAAAAGGAGAGATCAATACAAGATCTTATTTATATAACTATTAATAATGAAGGACCTAAAGAGTACATAGAGTATATCAAGGGAAGATGTTATGCATGCAACAAGTTTGGACACGTGAAGAAAGATAGAAAAGGTAGCAAGAACACTAAGCCTTTTACTAGTTATTATTTTTATTGTTGGCTTTATGGGCATAAATGGCATGAATGAAAATATGGATCTAATTAGAGAACAAAGGAAAGACAAAATGAAAGATCTCCTATCAATGCAAGGAGGCCTATTAAAAAAATGTCATATCTATTGGAGTTACATTTTACAATAGCAACAACTTTGAACACACACACACACACACACACACACACAAATTATAGGTTACAAGTGTGTTAGGATTAAAGAGATGGAAATAACTATTACATGAAAATATAATCAATATCAGAAAAATGTTATGCAGACAAAAGAGAACATGAGACACAATTATTTAACACGATTCACCCAATCCCTGGGCTATGTCCACCAAGCAGTGAGTCTAATATTATTATTATCTAATGATTAAAACCTAATTACAATAAACAATCCCTTGTGACTCAATACCTCTACAAGAAGCTACTATCTCGTCATAGATCATAAAACTCCTAAGCCTAAACCATTTTATATAGTGTCTTTTTACTTAAAAATTAGGGCCAGAATAAATTTTCCAATGCAAAATAGCCCAAGATGTCTTTTATGATAAAAAAAGGTCATCTAAGCTTTCCAAGATGTTTCCCCAAAAACCCTATGGGGGTGCAACCCCTCCTTGTATCATGAGATTGAGCATATTTAGGGCTCTTCCCCAAGGCCCCACAAGGGGTGTTTCCCCTTGACCCTGTCTTAAGGGCACTACCCCTAAAACCCCATAGAAATAATCTAGGGGGAAACCAAACTAAATGAAGTGGGGTGAAGTTAACCTCTGAGTTTAATTAGGCTCCACATAATAATACTCTCCCACTTAGAGACTAGTCAAACCTCATAGCAATAACCTCCCACTTGGATATTGATCATAGCACTGCTAAACTTGTAGCTCTCACTACAATGTAAAACCACCCTGAACAATTATTATTTTATTTTGTTCAATCTAGAAGATCAAATGAAGTTGAAGAGGATTTAATTTTCTCCCTCATCACTGCCTTTGTAAACATATATGCTAGATTATCATTGATATGTATATTGTCCAACTTTAATTGCCCATCATCTAAAATTGATCAAATGAAGTGGTACCATAATTGTATGTGTTTTTTCTTTGAGTGTAGAGAAGAATTCATGGCAAGATCAATGGTAGTCTTCTTATATATAAATAAATAATTGTCCCTCTCTGGGTGTCATAAGTTTTCCTTCAAGAAATGAATCCATATCATCTCCTTGGCTACCTCTATAGCAACAACATACTAATGCAAGAGCATCTTGGGTTACCTTGTAACTCTTCTCACTATTGTTCATTCTTCCAGTTAATGTTGAGTTCCACTTACTATCAATTTCCAATTACTGTCAAGTTCCAATTATTGTTGAGTTCCAGTTGGTGCCAAGTTGTTCAGTGTTGGCCAAGATTTCTATGTTAGAATTCTTTAGAATAAATGAGAGGGTGGGGGGGGGGGTTGAATCAGTTATTCAAGGTCTAAATGCCCTAATAATACTTTTTCTCTAATTATAGTGAGCCCATAAACTTTTCATCCATCCAAACTTAAATCAATCATTACAGCAAATCAATATGTAGGGATAAAACATGCAAGATCAACACATGACATAGTGATTTACATGGAAACCCAATTTGGAAAAAACCACCAGTAACATGTTACTTAATTTTCACTCTTCTAAAGTGATGCCCTGTTAAAAGCCTGCCCTATTAAAGGCTTACAACACACTGTTAAATGTGACCTTGTTAGAGGATTTCAGCATACTATTAGGAATTATTCTAGTCAAAGGATTTTAGAACATTCACTTGGAATGTCACCCTATTAAAGGATTTATAACATGGCTATTAAACCAACCTAAGTTCATAGGATTTAAACTATCTGTTACAATTACTAGAGAGTAACAATAATGGCTTTCTGATCTGATACAACTTACAACATATTTTTCAAATTTCATATCACACTTCAATTCAGTCCTCGTGCTTGGCTTTTAATCACTTCGACTTTGACAACTTGTCATCTCAAGCATCATCTCCTTGAGTCTTCTCACTCATCATACCAATGCAACCATATCTGTGGTCATCTATTGAAGTAGAGTATCTGTGCTCTCCTACTCCTTAGCACCTCCTTCTGCACTTTATGCTTTCATGCTTGGCCTCCTCTCTCACTTTGCTTCATGACCTTATGACTCCTTAAATAGAAATCTGGAGTCCCTTTCCTGCTCGATTCTTCCTCTCCAATTTTAGGGTTTCAAATGGATTAGGTAGGATACAATGTATCTACCCCATATCTTGCTCTTATCTAGAAACTTCGTCTAGAGTCTAGTTGTATTCTCCAAAAATGTTCTACGTGGTGTTCTGTGCCACCAACTCATCACTCTTATCTTCTATTTAACTCATAGAATTCTAGATAACAACCTTGTCGGCTTAGATCTGATGAATCTTCGATCTTAGAAATAATGCAACAACTCGGCATTATTTGTTTACTGATGCTTGACACCTTTTTGTTGCTCGGCACTTGTATCCTGCTCGGCACCTGAAGATCACTCTGCATCTGAAGTTCACTCGACACTTACTGAAGTTCACTCGGCATCTAAAGTTCACTCAGCACTTACTGAAGTTCACTCGACACTTACTGGCTTGCTCGGCTTCCTCTCTAATAGACTTAGTTAGGCTTTACAAATGACTTAGCTAAAACCTTACATCTTTGATATGTTTTAGTGTGCCAATTCTCTGTGTCTTAGAGTATGTCGTCAATACACTTTTTTATCAATGGCTTAGTTGATCCTTGTGCTTCATTACAATATCATAACTTCAACCTTTCTCTAGGTGTACTAGTTACATCTTATTGATTGCCTCCTCCTTGTCAATCAACCAATTGATAGTATTTGGATCACTAAAGCAATTGTCATTCTTGCAAGTAGCAAGTTTGACATCAATTACAAAACAATGATTGAGAACATTCTTTACCAGTTCCATTACTTTTTATGTATGATCTCTTCAATCATTTCCAACAATCTCCCTCATGATCTTTTCAATCAATTGCAACAGTCTAGTGTTGATCGAATGTTCCTTCATGTGTTGAGTGAACATGATATTTGATGATGGTCAAGTCCTTTATTGGCCAATTTTTTTGTGTTTTAGTTCTTAGTTGGAGCCAACTTTCATATGTAATTTGTTCCTAAATTTATTGATAGGATCTTGTCTAGGGATGAGTGTTGACCATTTTGAGGTCAGCCTTTCTATTATGTAATGATCTAGAATCTTTTGTAAGTCATTTTGGAAAGTATAAATAGGGTACTTAGGCTTAGGTTAGAGGTAGAACTTTGAGGGCTTAAAGAGTTTAGAGCAGATGTGTTCGGAAGTGTGAATTTGAAGCTAGGTCATGGATCTTGAAGTTGTATTTTATATCTAGTCGTAACTCAAAAGGCCTTATAGCTAGGCATGCATGTTGATAACTAGATGAATCAATAGAAGTGTTTTGATCTCTTTTCTGTTGATGTTGTTCTCTATGTGTTTCTTTCATTGTGTTTACTCTGCAAGGTGGTTTGGATAATTGGGTGTACCCTTGGCCCTAGTTGTCTCCATCCCTCTTTGCAGGAAGTGGTATCATAGCTTGAGTTTTATTCTTGTGGAGATTAAATTTTCTAGAACTCTAAGTTGAATTTGGTTGTATGGTAGTATATTTGAGAATTTGACCTATAACTTGTAGAGGGTTGCAATCTTGCAGGAACCTAATTATAAAGATGGATCGAGGTAGAGGAAATGTTGATAATGTCATATTGGATACATTGACACAAATTGTAGCTAGATTAGATGTTGTGGAGACAACCCAGAGGAGAGCAGCACATCTTGATGATGTAAGTGATGATGAAGCAATAACATCAAACCTTAATCTAGAACTTGAAGAAGATCAAGATAAGGAAAGATTATTGAGAGTATTATCTAGGGAACATTCAAAGCCTATTGTAGAAGTTATTCCTTATGATGGAATGTTGGACACCAATGTTGTGTTGGATTGGATCTCTAATATGGATAAGCTCTTTGAGTTTGAAAACACTCCTAATAATAAGAAGATGAAAATTACAGTTACTACATTGAAAGGTCATGCTTCACTATGGTGGGAGCATTTGCAAACTGATAAAAAAAGGAGAGGAAAGGAGAAGATCAAGACTTGGCTGAAGATGGTAAACAAGGTGAAGAACATGTTCCTTCCTGTTGATTACCAAGTTAGCTTGTTGAGAAAGATGCAAAATTTGAGAAAAAGAGATATGACTGTGGAGGAGTATACTGAGGAATTCTATAGATTGGACATCAATTCGAGACATGTGGATCATGATGTTGAGAAAGTTGCAAGGTATCTAAATGGATTGAGAACTAGAATACAAGATGAAATAAGTTTTGTAAAATTGGTAAGTATGGAAGAAGTATAGCAATATGCCTTAAAAGGTAAGGAGATATTGACAAAGAAGCATCAACAAAGACAAAGAGGTAGAGGTGGTAGATTCTAGAGAGGCAAAGGTAGATCTTATGGAGAAAATGACATATCTAAAAATTATGTGCAAGATAAAGGAAAAGATGAATGGAAAAGTGATGAAAAAAGAAAGACTAAATGGAAAGGTGGTAATTCTTACCGAGGAGGTACTAGTTCTTACCAAGGAAGAGGTAATTCTTATTCTAGAGGTAGTTTTTGTAGTAATTGTTTTAGATGTGGTAAAGAAGTGCATAGAGCCTTTGAATGTAGATCCTCTAAAAATGAGCAAGGTAATAGAAATGTTATGATTCAAGGAGACATTGAGGGTTCATCAAGTGGACCTAAGGCTGGAGAAAATATGATAGTGAGAAAAACCTTGTGTAATAAGGGAATTGATTAGGAACCTATTTTAAGGAGAAGTCTTTTCAAAACTAGATGCAAGATGGCTAGAAAATGCTACAAAGTGATCATTGATGCTGGAAGTTCAACAAATTTGGCATGAGAAGAGTTGGTTACAAAGTTGTAGTTGCAAAGACTAAAGTGATGGAGACACAACCCAAGTACAAAATGGACACAACAGGTAAGGGAAACTTTATTAACTATGAAAATATACTAATACACTTAGTGAAAAGTAAACAGACTCCAAAACATGCCCTATGGGCTTATAATAGTATAAATCTAGAGATAATTTCTTCTCCTAGTACCTTCTCTCAAACTCCACTATGAACTGTCTTTTACAATGCCAGAAATGTTCTTAAATAGACCCCAAAGGGTTAAATATTAGGAATACATTCTAGAAAGTGCTAGTTGGCATCCACTGCCAAAATGGAAGGCTACAAAAGTCACTTTAGAAGTCGGTGCAAAATTAGAAGAATTCAGAAATGGTAGTTGAACTTCCAGGAGGCATAACTTTTGAACCGTAGCTCTGATTGACGAATCGTTTACATTTTTGAAAAGCTCTGAGTGCTCTATAGCCCAATGGACCAGCTTTTCTCATTCCCCATTTTTCAGGCCTATACGAGGTCATTTAGTGCCTCAAACTTGACTTTGAAGCATTCTTAAGAGGTCTCTAGAAATTAAAAAAACTGTGATAACTTTCAAACCATGTAGCTTTTTGACTTGATTCTTTTTTTGGAATGTTCTAAAAAATAATTTTAATCATCCCTCCAATTTACACCTTCTAACTCACCATCATTATGGCTCAATTACATAGTCCTATTTTTTTGACATTTACACGTATCCCAAGGTGCTTAAAAACTCTAACCCAAAACAGTAATAGTGGAACTGTGAGATTTGGAACCTTTATTTGACCCAAATGGGTATTAAGAAATGAAAACACATGAAACAGAAAATATGTCTAGGTATTTTTTTTGGGTGACATAGGATTGCCCTTATACCTCTAGATGCTCTTGCATCATAAAGCATCATAAACTTTATCATGTTTCATGGATTAAGGAAAAGCATAAGATATTAGTAAGTGAATAATGTATTGTGAAGTTTTGTGTGATATTATGCCTATGGATTGTTGTCATATTTTGTTGGGTAGACCTTGGAAATATGATAGATATACTTTACATGATGGGAGATTAAATCAATATACTCTCTAGGTGAATGGGAGAAATCAAATATTGTTGTCTTTGATTGAAGAACCAAATGAGGTTAATTGTAGTAATGTGAGAATTTGCATGGTTAATGGAAAGCAATTTGAAAAGGAAGTGATAAGAATAAAATCTATTTTTCCATAATTCTTAGGAGACCAAGTTATGCCATTAATAACTGAGTAATAGAAAAGAATGTTGACTGAGTGATAAAGAGTGGAAGACCATAGTGACAATCGAATGATAGATAGTAGTAACTGAGTGAAAGTCAAAGATGCTAGTGTACACCAAGTACCAAAAGAAAATGCAAGTTTTTTTAAAGAGTATAAATATATTATTGCAAATGATATACCTTATGGTTTGCCACTAGTGAGAAGTATAATTCATTGTATGGATCTAATTCCTAGAGCTAGTTTTCCAAACAAATCACCATATAGATTGACACTTACAAAGAATGATGATCTTAAGAGACAACTGCATGAATTATTGCAGAAAGGTTTGATTAGAGAAATTTTGAGTCCATGTGATGTACCTATTGTATTACCACCTATGAAGAATGGAGAATGGAAAATGATACTAATTACAAAGCTATTAACAAGATCACAACAAAAAATAGGTTTCCTATACCAAGGATGGATGACATAATGGATTTTTTGAGAGGAGCAAAGTATTTTACCAAGATTGATTGAAAAAATGGTTATCATTAGATTAGAATTGGAGAGGGTGATGAATGGAAGATTGCTTCAAGATAAAAGATGGTTTGTATGAATGGTTGGTTATGCCTTTTGGTTTGACTAATGCACCTAGTACTTTCATGAGGTTGATGAATGTTCTCAAAAGATTTTAGGGAAATTATGTGATTTTTTATTTGGATGACATTCTGATATTTAGTAAGACTAAGGAAGAACATATTAAGCATATTAGATGAGTATTGCAAAAATTTAAAGATGATAAGTTGATGGTTAACTTGAAAAAGTGTTCTTTTATGCAAGTGGAGATTGTATATTTGAGATTTTTTATTTCAACTAATGGTTTGGGAATAGATGCTGAGAAGGTTAAATCAAATTTGAAATGGACTACACCTAAGAATGTGGGTGAGGTAAGATCATTTCATGGTTTGGCTAGTTTCTATAGAAATTTTATAGTGAATTTTAGTTCTATTTGTAATGTTATGATTGAGACAATGAGAGGAGATAAAAAGGATTTTAAGTGGATACGTGGAGATCATAAGATTTTTGAGACATTGAAACAAAAGGTTGTTGAGTTACCTAAATTAGTTTTTCCTTATTTTAATATGGTATTTCAAGTTGAGTGTGATGCAAGTGGCAGTACAAAAGGAGTTGTATTAATTTAATAAGGTAAACATGTTTCTTTCTTTAGTGGGAAGTTAAATGATGCTAAAGGGAAGTATTCTCTGTATGATCAAGAATTTTATGCTATTTTTCTAGCATTGAAGAAGTGGAGACATTATTTGATTCCTAAGGAGTTTGTGTTGTATACTAGTCATAAAGTTTACAGTACTTGGGACATATGAAGTAGGTTGATTATTTGTAGAGTTTCACATTTTTTATCAAGTATAAAAATGGAGTCACCAACTGAGTTGTTGATGCATTGAGTAGACAACGGTCTTTGTTGATAGAGATGAAGGTTTCAGAAGTTCTTGGTTTTGATGAAATGAAAGAATTGATAATATTGACCCTGATTTCTCTAAGGCATGGAGAGAGTGTAGAGCACCAAATATATTAGATCACATGAGTAAGTATGATGAGTATTTCATTCAATAAGGTATGTTGTTCAAATAAATTCAGTTGTTTATACGAACAAGTTCTATGAGAGTTAATTTGATTAAGAAAAAGCATTGTGGTAGATTGGCTGGACATTTTGGAATTGATAAGGCATTGAGTTTGTTGAAGGCTAAGTATTATTGGCCACAGATGTATAATGATGTTTAGAAGTACGTGAGGAGTTGTGGAGTTTTCCAAGTTGCAAAAGGAGTAAATTAGAATATTGGATTGTATACACCTATTTTTGTTCCTGAGAAACCTTGGAGTGACATCACTATGGATTTTATTCTTGGATTAACTACGATAGTAAAAGGATATGATTATATATTTTTTATTGTGGATAGATTTTCTAAAATGGCTTATTTCATACAATGTGAGAAGACATTAGATGTTGAGCATGTTGCTGAAATTTTCTTTAAAGAGATTGTTAGATTGCATGGATTACCAAGAAGTATTATTTCTAATAGAGACAGTAAGTTTGTTGGTTATTTTTGGAGGAATTTATGGAAGAATATGGGTACTAAATTGATATTTAGTTCTTCATTCCATCCATAGACAGATGGAAAGACAAAGGTTGTGAATAGAAGATTGGGTAATTTGCTAAGATGATTAGTTGGAGACAAAGCACATAATTAGGAACTGGTATTGGAACAAGCTAAGTTTCCATATAATAATTTTGTGAACAAGAGTACTAGGAAGATGCATTTTCAAATTGTCACTTAAATGTAGTCTAATAGAATATCAGATAAGAGGATGTTGCTAGTGAAGAGAAGAGAAGTTTTGCAGGGGAAGAATTGGTAAGTTGATGAGGTTTTTACATGAATAATTGAAGTTAAGATTGGAACAAAGTAATCAGAAGTATAAGGAGAATGTTGATAAGTCTAGGAGACATCATGTTTTTGATGTTGGTCAAGAGGTGATGATCCATTTGAAGAAATGAAGATTTTGTATTAGAACATACAATAAGATGAAGATGAAGAAGTTTGGATCTTGTAAGATTTTGAGAAAATTTAATATTGGAAATGCTTATGAAGTTGAGTTACCTAATGACATGGATATATCTCCTATATTCAATGTTTCTAATTTGTATAAGTATCATAAGTCAGATGATGAGGTTTTGGTATCAGATGATTGTGCTAAGAAGCAAATTGAAGAGGTTGAATAGGTATTGGATTAGAGAGTTGGTAAAAGAACAAGAGGGAAATATTACTATGAATATTTGGTGAAGTGGAAGAATAGACTAGTAGAAGATGTTACATGAATTTCTCAATCTAAGTTGGATTCAACTCAAGTAGTGAGATCTCCATGATTTAGGAGAATCATTTCTTTCAACCCTGGTTGTATGATGCAAGAGCATCTTGGGTTGCCTTGTAATCCTAATCAGTTTCATTCCTTATTCTAGTTACTATCAAGTTCCAATTACTATCAAATTCTAGTTACTGTTGAGTTCAAGTTACTGTCAAGTTCCAGTTACTGTTGAGTTCCAGTTGCTATCGAGTTCCATTAGCTTCTAAGTTGTCTAGTGTTGGTCAAGTGTTCCTTCATGTACCAAGTGAACATGGTATTTTTTGATTCTTGAGTCCTTCATTGACCGATTTGTGAGTGTTTTTATTCTTAGTTGGAACCAATTTTCATATTTAATTTGAATTGTGAATTTATTGATAGGATCTTGTATAGGGATGAGTGTTGACCAAGGTCAACCTTTCTATTATGTAATGATCTAGAATCTTCTATAAGCCATTTTGGCAAGTATAAATAGGATTCATAGGCTTAGGTTAGAGGTATAACTTTGAGGGTTTAGAGAGTTTAGAGAAGATGTGTCTAGAAGTACAAATTTGAAGTTGGGTCGTGGATCTTGAAATTGTATTTTATATCTGGTTGTAACCTAGAAGGCCTTACAACTAGGCATGTATGTTGATAATTGGATGAATCAATAGAAGTGTTTTGTTCTATCTGCCCTTGGTGTTGTTCCCTATGTATTGCTTTTGTTGTATTTACTCTATAAGGTGGTTTAGAAAATTTGGCAGACCCTTGGCCCTAGTCATCTCCATCCCTCCCTACACCACATACTCTTCCTTTGTGGTGAATAAAGCATTCACCTTCTATAATCAAGAAATCAAACTCACTATTGTCCCATCAATAGTAAATAAATATCTTGTCATACTCTTCTTGGTATATTGATCCCTTACCAAATCTTAATAGACATAGCCTTGTAAATCGATAGTAGATCCCTTAAAATGCAAATATTTACTAGATGTTCCTCTCAAATTTCTAAGAATCCCTTTGACTGTATTCAAATGTTTAATCCTAGGATGACTGATATACTATTGATCTCATATTGGTTTTAAAAAGTGAGTGTCAACATGCTTAACTTATTTTCTTAGTTCATGTCGAACTAGTAGTACATGCTAAGCACTATATATATATATATAAGACCATGTCAAGTCATAGTAAGTGTTGAGCCACTCATGTGCGGAGTCACTAAAGTGCAAAGTAGATAGTATATGTTGAGTGACACAAGAGTTGAGTAAATAGTGGATGCCAAGCAATATAGGTGCTAAGTCACAACAAATAGATTAGTGTATGCTAAGCATCAAAGACTTTAGATACTGAGTAAGATAATTTTTGACATATTTGTTTGTAAAGGAACAAACAACTATATAAACCATTTTTGAGCCAACTTAAGATTGAATTTCAATATTTTGGAGATAAGGATGAATCTCTAGTTGGATTCCCTATGCAATTACATGCAACCAATCAGAAAATAGGAAAGATTAAGCAGAAAAATGGATGAATCTTAGCCGTAGATTCATACCTACCCCTAAGTCACTGAGTCTTCTTAAGGAGAACAAACCCTAAACTATTTAGAGAGAAAATGAGCAAGTGTGTAAGGAATTGAAGGAGAGAAGAGAGAAGTTTGCATGTGTAAATAGAGTATTCATGGTGGCTTAGAAGTTATGAAGTGAAACAACATTACATAATCAGTTAGAGCATAATAAAGGAAAGGAAAAGGATACAACAAAAAGAGATATCTGATCAAGAAGGATCAAGAAGACATCAATTTAGAGATGATATGTTATCAAGCAAGCAAGTGCTAACTGCAAGATCAAAGTTGAGACATTCTAATAGGTGATTTTAGTCAAAATCTCTTAACAGAGTAGTCCTAACATCTATGAAATCCTCTAACAAGGTGTTTACTTAGTTGTAAGTTAAAGTCCTTTAGTAAGGCACACTTCTTGTTGAAATCTTCTAATAAGGTGAGACCTAATACTCTTTGTAAGCCTTTACCAGAGTAGACCTTTTACAAGGTAGATCATGTTTCATGTTCAAAACATTGTAACCTTCATTGGATACACTTTATTACTGTAGTAGTGAAGATTTGTGGGTGTCATCTGCACCCCTGTTTTACCTTCTCATTGGAGGGTTTCTAGGTAATCATATCTGGTGTCATATGTGTATGATTTCTTATGTGTTTACATGATTTAGATGTATATTATTTACATGTTATTTTAGTTTACTTATTGAATGTATGAGATGGATGTATGGTGAAAGTTTTATAGGTCCAATTTTAAACTACTGATTCACCCCCCCAGTCAAAAGTTTACTTTTCCTATTGTAATTCCAACAATTGGTATCAGAGCTTTGTTCTCTAAAAGAGAAGCTTTGCAACTTTGAGGAAAGATCTTGAAATAAAAGTCTACAAGTTGGGAAAGACCATTGAGAATTGAGGAATTGAAATACAACTCATTCTACATCAACTATATGAAGCAAGAGAAGAACTAAAGAAATCTTTAAATAGAAGGAAGAAAATTGCTATTGTGGAGAATGACACACAATACAAAGAGATAAACACTACTAAGCTATTTGCAGATGGAGACTCAAATGAATTTGTTGAAGTAGTTGTAGATCTAATGGAAAAGAATGGAGCCCAAGCTAAGAAAATTAGAAATCTCATGTTAGAAATGAATCACAAGCTATAATGTTATGTGAGGTGACTAAATAAAAGAAGAAAGCCATAGAAGATAAAGCCATGATTGAAGAAGACAAAATAATTTTGGCTAATAGGTTGGAAGAGAAATCATCAAAACTAACCAAGATTTCCAACATGCAATTAGATACTCTAAGTCAAATGATGAATGCCAACTATGAATTGAATGTCAAGGAAATTGAGATAACTACATTGAAGTTGTAGAATGAACAATTGTAGAGTGACCTAAAGAGAGAAAAATTTTTTTTTGAAAGTTTCAACAAGCCTAATGAAGCCATCAAATACTTTGAGCAACTATTGAGATCCTTAGATCCGATAATGATACATTTGGACTAGGATACACAAGAACTAAAGTAGGAGAATCATCCAAAAGTGTAGAAGAAAATAAAAACAAAGGTAAGAACTCCAAACCTACTTGTCATAATTGTGGGAAGAAAGGACATACTGCTAATGCATGTAAGAGCAATACTATAAATTAGAATGTCATGCCTAAGGGTATGGTTCACTTCCATAAGTGCAACAAGAAAGGTCATCAAGCACATGAATGCACAACCAAGACTATGTATACATAGAGATTTGAAGGATATTTCTACAATTTTCAGAAGTATGGACATAGAGCCTTTGAATGTAGATCCAAACCCATGTGGTCACCAAACAGGAAAGCAAAGGTAAAGAACAATGGAAACTCTTATAACTGGGATTATAATACAAGATATAGCTATCATTATTGTCAAGAATATGAACATATTCCTAAGAATTGTATTAGGACACACTTCAAAGGGAACTATCAAAGGTGGTTGAGCCAAACCACATGTTTTAGCTATTTGAAAACTAGTCACATCAGTAGATATTGTCCAACTAGGTCAAAGGCACCAAGTTATGAATTTGATAAAGGCAAAGGCAAGGCATATGTTGAACACATCAAAGATGAGATGAATAAGACATGAAAAAAGAAAGATGATTGCAACACATCAAATGGAGAAGGGATCACTTCACCCAATGGGTCAGGTGATTACACCTCATCAAACTAGGCAATCAAGAGGTATGTGGAACTGATACTTAAAGGTTATATCATACATTAGTTCCAAAATAACTTAGCACTGAAAATATTACATTAGCATGAACAAAGATGCAAAATGTTGTTGGAAATCCAAGATGAATCTTTAAGTTTTTCATGTTGTTGTCGAGCATGAAATATTTCCTATGTGTGACAAGTGAAATGTTAGAAGATATCAAACTTACAAATTGGCTAGTTGATGCCAAGCTCATAGTGGTTGTCGAGTGATTGAAATGCCAATGGATGTTGAGTAAGCCTAAAATTAGTTGATGCCAAGTGTATAGTTGTATAAGCACTCAACATTAATTGTAGGGTTTTTTAAGGGTATTTGATTGATTTTAGCTCATTTTTTATCCTTTCAAATTTGAGAAAGAGCAAGAAGAGAAGAAGGAGATCTAGAAATCCATTCCAACTAGTTGCAAAAGATTTGAACAGCAATTCTACACCAATTTGTTAGATTTTACAAGGTACTTATCAAGAGTCAAGCTACGCAGTTTAAATTTCGTAAGCCCTAATTTTACATTATGGTGTCTAGTTCAAAGAATTTAGAGGAGAAGGAAGTTTTGAATTTTCAATTAGTGAGTAATGAGGTCAAGCAACCCATTTTCAAAGCTATTCCTGATATTGCATACAAGCAAGACCCTTCTAGTGCATTGTCGATGATTCCACTGAATGTGATAATGGTACAAGATGTAAGAAAATGCTACAACTGTAAGATAGGAAGCATTGGTGATATGGAGATTAGGGAAGCATACAATAAACTCTATGATAATGGTGTTTTGAAGGAAGAGTTCAAAATTGTTTAGAGGAAGGGATTAACATGAGCACTAGATTTTCTAAATGTATTCAAGACAAAGTGGATTAGGATAGTGCTTAGCCAAATTCATGATGGTTCATTATGGCTAGACAATGGACCTATCAAAATTACTAAGATAATAATCAATAGGGTTACTGGTTATCCAACTCTAGAATAGCACAAGACATTGAGAAGTGATTCAAATAAAGTGATTGAGAAAAATACTGGAGCTATCTGGAACAAGAGAGGCATGATAATTGATAAAATTATTGATCCTCTGATAAAAATTTTTGTAAGGGTGATTTCACGTAAGTTTTACCAATCTAGTAGATTGAATAGTGTGCCCTATATAGCTGTGGATGTGGGATACAAAATTGTAAAGAAATATCACACACATGATCTAGTAGAGCTACAATTGCAACAATAGATGGAGAACCTTGGGGCAATCAGAAAGACAAAGAGTGCAGAATGAAAATGTGGTTCCATATTGATTTGTATATTCTTTTATATTTCCCTCGTTTGGCATTGTGGGATGGAAAACCAACATATTAGTAGTAGTACATATTGGTGAGTACATTGAGCAATTAGGAGAGAATTTTGAATCTTTGATGACAAGCTATTTTGAAGACTTCAAGAAGTCAATGAAGGAAAGATTGAGAATACTAGTATCCTTAGTTGAGAAACACAATGATGATGTATGTTTTCTTGTGGATACTGATTATACATTTGTACAAGCTACTATACCAAGGATGAGATGGTTGAGACCCTTAGGTTATGAAATAAATGTGGATGAGGCCTCTACAACTATAACAGCTATACTGGCAAAGGAAGTAGATAAAACTAAAAAGGTATTTGGAAATTATGAGATGGTGAAGTCCAAAATTACCATGAAATTGAAGACTACCTCTACCATTAAGAAAAAGGAGAAGATAGAGAAGAAACTAAAAGCTAAGTTTAGAGAGGGTGATGAGGAGGAAGAAAAAGAAGAAGAAGAAGAAGTTGAAGAGGAAGAAGAAACCCAAGCACAAGAACCACTTGCATTGACTCAGGGTATGGGAGAACACCAAGAAGAGGAGGAGACTAAAGGTGTCAAGGGAGAAGAAGCCGAGGAAGCACCTACTCCTGATGAGCTAAAGAAGAGGAAGGCTAAAGCTCAACCAATTACTAAAGCTAAGAAGGTAGCTAAGCTGACTCAACCCAAACCTACTACACCTACTACAAGAGCTAGTAAGTATGTAATAGCCCAAAAGGCCAAGGAAAAGAAAAAACAAGTTGAACAAGGAGACCAAGAGAAAAAAAGGCCAAGACAAAAGTATGTTTCACAAGCATATTCTATTGAGGAGAAAACAGAGTCAAATGACAACAACCAATTTAAGGTGGTGAGTCATAATCCTTTGTTAGATCTTGAAAATTTGTGTGAAATGTTAAGAATAGTGTAGACCTATCAAGATTTACACATGTAGATTTTGATAATTTGGGTGAAGTAGAGAAAAATCAAGTGGAGGAGGCCATATATGCCATGATGGAAAAATTCAAGAAAACTCCACTAGAGATTGCCAACTCAATGCCAAAGATTCTATATGACAAAGTTGAGTAGAAATGGCATTATTGTCTAGACTTGGAGAAACAAATTAGAGAAACATCTCTAGCCCAAGTGATGCCTAAACTAACTAAGGCACATATTGTTAAGGTTGTAAAGAAATATGCAGTTAGGTTCACACCTAAATGCAGAGCCTTTAGCATCTTGTAAAACAATATTGAGGATGTTGTTAAGAAGTCCACACAAATGTGGAAGCTCACTTATGGGTTGACTATAGTTAAGGAAGGAGAACAAGCACCCATTAAAGTGAAAGATGATGAAGAATGATGAAAAAGCTAACACTATTAGAGGAGGAACATAAATGCAAGTAGATGACAAGGCAACAGTTGAGCTAGAATAGCCAGAAGAATAGAGTGTGCAAGACACACAATTGTCGAGTGCTAGTCCTCCACATGTTACAAGTGAGACTACTAAAACAATAACTATCAAGGATGTTTCTAATCTATTAGCTCACAAAATCAATCCCCTTACTAAAGATGATTTGAAGAAGATATTAGATTAGTCTACATTGTAGGCCAAACTTTGCGATAATCATGTTTTGGTAAGTGTGAATGAGCTACAAAAGTTAGTGACTGAAGTTGTAAGGGAATTGCTAAGATTGATATTGTAGAAAAGAGCATAGTGGAAAAACAAGTTGCTATTGTAGAAATAGGTTAGATAGACTTATCTACACCTACAACACAAGGAGAAGGTGCAAGTCAAGTCATTATGGAAAAATAGGGTAAGCCTGAAGAGAGTGAGATGACACCACAACTAAAGGAGCAAACTACCATCCAAGCCCTAGTAACCTTACCAGTATCCAACACTCCATCAAGTCATACTCTTCAGAAGCTAAGCACATATGCTACACCACCACAGATCTTAGTGTTGAGCTTGACTTCATCAAAGGCTGAAGAATTAATTCAATATAAATATGTGAGCCTTGATGAAGAGATCATTTTTCCTAAGTATGATTATGACACCATGACTATAGAGCAAATGGGCATATTGCAGCAATTCCTAGCAAGGAAAAAGCATCAAGAAATGCTTAGAAGGGAGCACAAGAAAAAGCAAGCACTACAAGATATTAAAGACATCTTTTTAGATGCATTTATTTTTCCAACTCCAAATGAGACCAAGCCACTAATGGAACAATTGAAAAATATAGTGGAAAATGTCAGTAATGAAGACCTAGATATTAATGCTAAATTGTTAGAATGGTCAGAAGAGAAGTTTCAAAATAATGTGAATAGAAAATTTTAGGTGATATAGCACTAACACAAATTTCATTGGCAACTAAGGTTGAGGATGTGAAGAAGGTACTAAAGAACATATTCT
The DNA here is from genome assembly GCA_028749045.1 of Cupressus sempervirens. NCBI lineage: Eukaryota > Viridiplantae > Streptophyta > Pinopsida > Cupressales > Cupressaceae > Cupressus > Cupressus sempervirens. The sequence continues at coordinate 608,090,572 of CM053785.1, forward strand.
CATTGTACACTAAATTGTGCTATCTCTCACTCTTCACCCAAGAGATGAGAAGTCACATTCTAAGTCTAGAGAGCCTAATTACTGCATCAAGTGTTAAACTACCAATGAATCTAGCTTAGAGTGAGAAGCATTTCAAGACATTGCTTCAAACACAGAGTCAATTAGTTGTATTGATAGTAGATACAGCCAACATAAGGGCCAAAATAACTAGAATCCAAGCAACTCTCACCCCCCATATGGAAATTTTTCACAAGGAGCTAGGCTATCCCAAAATCTTAATGAAGAAAGACCCAAATATTTCTACCTTAGATGGTCTAATCCACCTTGTTCCTAAGCTAGAAATCCAAATCAAGTCATTGGATGTAGCATGTGAGAATTGGGATGTAGCCCTTAAGATGATATTGGATGTCCATAAATCTTTTTTGGACAAACATACAATAAGTGCATCGCCCATTTGACATAAATGTCAAAAGGGGGGAGAATTAGATAAAAAGAGAGATGTCTTTTGGGGGAGAAATAGAGAAAGGGGGAGAATAATATAAAAGAATGGGGGAGATATTACTTTGAGGAAATACAAGGAGAGCAAGAAATAAGAGGAACAAAGAAAAGCTAGAATCAACTAAGGGGGAGCAAGCATTAAAACATATCAGAAGTATCAAATGAAGGAGTATCAAAAAAACAACATGAAGTCAAAGTATATCAGTAGAGACACATTTACTCAACAGGAGCACAAAATTTTGGATATAGAAAAAACATATCAACTCAGGGGGAGTTATCAAATTTTGAGGTATCTAAGTGATTACAAAATTTTAACATGTTGAAGTTTTGTATATAAGCTAAGTTAAGATATGTTATGCTCATAAGATCAAGGATATTTATATATATTCAAGTGTTTTTGACACTCATGTCAATGGGGGAGATTGTTTATCTCAGATTGGTTTTGACAAGTGAGTGTCAACACACTTAAGTTATTTACTTAGTTCATGTCAAACTAGTAGTACATGTTGAGCACAACATATATATTAGACCATGCTAAGTCATAGTGAGTGCCAAGTCACTCATGTGCTGAGTCACTTAAGTGCCAAGTAGATAGTATATGTCAAGTGACACAAGAGTCGAGTAAACAGTGGATGCCAAGCAATATAGGTGTTGAGTCATAGTAGAGAGATTAGTGTATGCTGAGCATTAGAGACTTAAGATGCTGAGTAAGATAGTTTTTGACATTTTTTTTGTAAAGGCACAAACAACTATGTCAACTATTTTTGAGCTGATTTAAGATTAAATTTTGATATTTTGAAGATAAAGATGAATCTCTAGTTGGATTCCCTATGAAATTACATGTAGCCAATCAGAAAATGGGAAGGATTAAGTAGCCAAATAGATGAATCTCAGTCGTAGATTCATACCTAACCCTGAGTCACTAAATTTTCTTAAGGAGGAAAAACCCTAAACTCTTAAAAGAGAAAATGAGCAAGTGTATAAGGAATTAAAGGAGTGAAGAGAGAAGTTCATGGTGGCTTTGAAGTTATGAACTGAAACAACATTGCAGAATCAATTAGAGAAAAGTAGAGGAAAGAAAAAAGATACAAAAAAAAGAAACATCTAATCAAGAAGGATCAAGAAGACATTAGTTTAGAGGTGATCTATTATCAAGAAAGCAAGTACTAACCACATGATCAAAGCTAAGACATTCTAATAGGTGATTTCAATCAAAATCTCTTAATAGAGTGGTCCTCATAGGTTGTACAAAATCCTCTAACAAGGTGCTTACGTAGTTGTAAGTTAAAGTCCTTTAGCAAGGTGCACTTCTAATAGGGTGTTGAAATCCTCTAACAAGGTGAGACCTAATAGTCTTTGTAAGCCTTTAACAATGTAGACCTTTCACAAGGTAGCTCATGTTTCATGGTCAAAACATTGTAAGCTTCATTGTATACACTTTATTGCTACAGTAGTGAAGATTTTTGGGTGTCATTCCCACCCCAGTTTTACCTTCTCATTGGAGGGTTTATGGGTAATCATATCTAGTATCATATGTGTATGATTACTTATGTGTTTACATGATTTAGATGTATATTCTTTACATGTTATTTCATTTTACTCATTTAATGTATGAGATGGATGTGTGGTGAAAGTTTTATGGGTCTAAGTTTAAACTACTGATTCACCCCCCCACTCAAAATTTTACCTTTCCTATTCTAATTCCAAGATATACCTTCTAAAAACTTTCACTACATGTACAATATCTAGCCTAGTATACAACATGGCATCCATTACACTCTCATACCTTGGACATTTGATCCTCCTCTTCCTATCTCTTTGGACACATCTCCTTAGTCGATTTCAAATGACTAGGCATAGGCATGCTAACAACTTTGAAATTCTCCATACAGAAACATTGCAACACATTCTCAATATAATCAACTAGAGATAAAGTCAACTTCCTATTTTTCCTATCTCTACAAATCTTTGTACCAAGCATTTATTTTTCTGTCCCCAAATCCTTCATGGAAAATGAATGTACTAACTATTTTTTCAATCCCTTGATGTGATTCATGTTAGACCTATCTACAAGCATTATAATCAACATATAAACATAAAATAATGTAACTATTATCATCCAACCTCTTAAAATAAGCAAAATGGTTTGAATGATAGTGAGTGTGACCATGATCATTGATGAAATTGTTTGAGGTCCTTGCTTCAAGCCATATAAAGTTTTCTTCAATCTACACACTGACTTCAAATCCATGTAGTTGTTCCATATATTTTTCTTCATCCAAAGGACCATAAATATTATTATTTTTAAAATCAAGTTTCTCTAATTGTAAATCTACAATAGCCACAATACTCAAAATAGTATGAATAGAAGTCATTTTAACAACTGGAGAAAATATCTCATCAAAATTAATGTGTTTTCCCATGTAAATCCTTTTAGAACTAACATGTCTTTAAAAAACTTCTTACCTCCATCCTCTTCTTTCACCCTATAAACCCATTCATTCTATAAATCCATTTCACTTACATGCAATTTTTGTAAATCTCAAGTATGACGTATCATAAAGGAGTGCATTTCTTCCATCATCGTAGACTCCCACTAAATCTTTCTATCCACCTGTACAACTTCACCATAATATTATGTTTCACCTGCATGTGTTAATAAAATATAATACAAAGAGGGAGAAAATCTTTCTTAGGGTCTACTTAGCCTTGTTGATTGTCTAACATTCACTGGAGTTTGTGGCATATGTTGTTGTTGTTGCAAAGCATAAGAAACTATAGGAACATTATCTTTGTAGTATCATCCAGTACTACATAATCATTTTCTTTCTTCTCATGTTTATACAATAGATCTTTGTACAACATTTTCTTATTTAATATGACATCCCTGCTTCTTATAATTTTATGATTTTTTAAATTCCAAAGTCTATAGCCAAATTCATAAATGTCATATCCAACAAATAAAAATTTCTTAGATTTAGCTTCTAGCTTGGTTCTATTTTCAGAATCTATATATGCAAATGCTTCACAATCAAAGGTTTTGAGAAAAAGAATAAATCACCTTCTTACTATTTCATGCTTCCTCTAGAATACCATAGCCTAAAGGAGTAGAGGGACTTCTATTAATCAAATAAATAGCACTATTAAAATCCTCTACCCACATGTTTAAGGGTGTCTCAACATGCAACCTCATGCTCCTTTCACACTCCATTATTTCCATGTTCATGCATTCAACCACTCCATTTTCTTGTGGAGTCCTTGGATCTATTTTCATCCTATGAATACCATTACAAGAATAATAATCTTTATATTCTTTTCTAAAATACTCACTATCATTATCAAATCAAAGACATTTTAGCCTTTTAGTAATCTCATTCTCAACGAAGAATTTCTATTTATTAAATGTTTGAAATACATTGCATTTATGTCTAAGTAAATAAAGCCAAACTTTCCTAGTTGAATCATCAATTAATTTAATATAATAATGAGAGCCACGAAGGGAAGATACCTGAGCTGGTCCTAATAAATTTGTATGCATAATCTCTAATTTCTCATTTTTCTTTTCCTTCCCACTCTTCATAAAAATCACTCTATTTTGTTTTTCATAAACACAACTTTCATAGAAGTTCATATTGACACATTTAAGACCTGGTAAAACTTTCACTAAAGGAATTAATTTCATACCTTTTTCACTTGTGTGCCCAAGTTTTTTATGTTGGCATAAAGTTATTTTCCATTAGTGACAACACTTTTCTCACAGTATTAACTGAGTAAAGAAGAACTCAGTGTTAACCGAGTTCAGTCGGTTAACATAGAATTCAGTGTTAACCGAGTTCAGTCGGTTAACATAGAACTTAGTATTAATCGAGTTCAGTCGGTTAACTAAGAAATCAGCATTAACCGAGTTCGGTCGGTTAATTAAGAACTCAATATTAACCGAGTAAAGACGGATGCAGTGTTAACCAAGTTCGGTCGGTTAACATAGGACTCAGTGTTAACCGAGCTCAGTCGGTAAACAAAGAAGTTTGTTCTACCGAGTTTGTTTTGCTATTCGGCCGACTCAGTTAAATTTTGTCTACTTTTATTCAGCTGACCATTGCATGTAATTTTAACCAGGATGGTATATATATGTAATGTATTGTATCATTCTAGACGTATGGAAAATATATGAAGTGTGTGTGTGATATATGCGAAGTATATGAAGAATGTGTGCGAAAGCATGTAAGCTGAATTTTGAAGGTTTTCAGCAAAGTCAGCATTGGAGCAGAATTGTTTTATCAGTCATATCAAGGACAATCAGAGCATAGCGGATCTTATCAGCAATTAGTTGTATTCAGATCCACTGTTTCATTCTAACAGGTGAATCAGTTTTTATAAATCCTTTAACAGGGTAGACTTAACAGTCTTTGTACTAAATCTCCTAACAGAGTGCATACTTATGAAGTATGTTTCAAATCCTTTAACAAGGTGGATATAACAATCCTTTATGCTCCTAACAGGGTAGATCACCAGATGTGATCATTGTATGCCTTAACCAGCTAACTTCCTACTGCAATAAAGAAGATTTGTGGGTTTCATCCCCACCCTAGTTTTACTTTCTATTTTGGAAGGTTTCTGGGTCACCAAAATCTCTGTGCTTATGTGTTATGAATGTTTACATACTGCAGATTAGATGATTAAATATTTTACTGGTTAATATGAATTGATTTAAGATTTTATGTTTACTGATTCACCCCTCCCCTCTCAGTAAACTGTTATATCTTGAATATTTCCAACAATTGGTATCAGAGCTAACTTGGTTCTTAGGACAAAGCTTGACAGCTTGAGCAAAGATCAAAGTCAATGGAGATATTTAGATTGGAGAAAGTTATAGAAAATGAAAAGTTAGATCTTGAAATGGCCATGGTTCAACTTAAAGAAGCAAAGGAACATCTTTCTCAATCCCTAAAAAGAAGAAGGATCTTGCAAAACAAATGAATGATCATCAGTATGTTGAAGTGAAGATTATAGACCTGTTACCATCAAGCAATTCAGAAGAAGCTGACCAAGCAATCAAAGAACTTCTAGAAAAGAATGGATCTCTGCAAGAAGAGGTAAGAAAGCTTAAGAGAGAACAAGAAATACAGTCAATCAGGCTATTTGAAGCTTTGGATCAAAGAAAAAAAGCACAAGAAGAACTAGAGAATAGAAGTCATGAAATCCACAATCAAACTCATCAGTATGAAGATCTCATAGACCAACTCAACAATGCAAATGAAGAGATCAGGATTCTCAGAGCACAAAATGAAAGAATAAGGAATGATTTGAACATTGAAAAGCAAATCAATGAAAGTCTACAGAATGACTTGAGATCAGAAAGACAAATCAATGAAAGCTTGGAAAATGACTTAATCTCTGAAAGGCAAGCCAATGAAAGGATGATGAAATCTCAGGTAGACGTAAATCAATTGAATGAGTAGAATCTTCAAAGACAATCAAGCAAAGCTGGTCTTGGATACAAGGAAACTGGTGAATCCTCCAAGCAAGGTGAACAAAGGAATAAAAGATCCACTTGTAATCATTGTGGCAAGATAGGTCATACATCAAACAAATGCTGGAGCAATGGGAAAGCAAAATTCAATGGTAAGTGCTTCAACTGCAATCAGCATGGTCACAAGGCAAATGAGTGTAAAGAAAAACCAAAATTTGAAGGCAATTGTTACAAATGCAAAAAGCATGGTCACAAGGCATTCCAGTGCAAATCCAAATCATTCAATCCAGCTGAACAACTTGTCAAAGCCATATTCGGATGGGACTACAATACCTGGTGCAGATGTCACTATTGTGGAGAGTATGGACATACTGGCATGAATTGTGCCAGACATCACCTAAGGAAAAAGGACACAACTGTAAGGTGCTATACATGTACAGAACTCGGTCATATAGCCAAAAATTGCATGAATATCAAAAGAATTGAAGATGAAAAGAAAATCAAAGCAGATAACATCCGAAAGCAAATGAAGCAGCAATGGATTCCAAAATCTACCGAACAAGATAAGTCAGATAGGAGTGTCACTCAAGAGGTGGGTGACTCTACCATTTCCAATTAGTATTTATATAAGAAACATTGGAACTGCATCTTCCAAGATTCATCCTATGCAGCTCCAAAGGAAGAAGATGGATCAAATTAGTATTATAGATACACTCTGACTCTAGGACGGTTCAATACTTTACCAAGTTTGGTTGGATGTAACAAAACTTCATTAACCAAGTAGCAGTTACCGAGTTGAGTCGGTAAAAGACTTTGCCGAGTTCGGTCGGTCACAACTAAGTTTCATTGACCATGTTGTGTCAACCGAGCAAGGTCGGTTCGTGACTCAACCAAGCAAGGTCGATTCGTGACCCAACCGAGCAAGGTCGGTTCGTGACCTAACCGAGTAAGGTCGGTACTTCAATATTTTCTTTCGATTGCCGAGTTCATAATATCTACCGAGCTAGTGGATGACAACCTGTCATTTCTTCTGCCATCGTACCAAAACATTTATGGCAAATTTGTTATCAAAAGGGGCAAAATTTGATCTAAATTTTTACTGCGAACAAAGAGCTAAGGTATTCTCTGCAATTTCAGAGCGAGCTTAAGACATTTTCGAGCGAATTTTTCAAAAGAGCGAAAGAATCAATTCAGAATTTTTCTACACCTACCAAGTAACAATGGCATCCAGAAGTGGAAGCTCTAAGACTAAGAAAGGCTCAGAAATGCTGGTTAGAGGAGAGGAATGGAAGGCGCCAAACTTCAAATTAGCACCAGCTGTTGCAGAATCACTGGACCCTAATGGTGCCCAATCTCAAATTCCTTCAAAGGTACTTCTTGTCAATGATATAAGATTTCATTTTAAATGCTCTATTCAAGAACTTGGAAACCTAGAAATTGATAATTCCCTAGGTGAAATGAGCATAAATGGAAACCTAAAACCCGAACATAAGCATCTTGAAACAAAAGGGTTAACCCACATTTCGCACTTGCCAAGGAAATTTCAAGTTAAATGGGTTAGGTATGTACTCAGTCGAGTTCACAATGGCCAATTTTGGTTAGAGAAACCAGTGCTCATCACAAAGAAAATGATTAACAAAATTACTGGACTCCCCATGCTGAGCAAAGCCAAGGCTACCAAAACCCTAGGTCGGGAGGAATTGCAAAAACTGACCCAAGCAGAATGGGATGGTAGGGGACTTAAGCTGAATACTGTAGCTGACGTCGAATTGAGATTTGGCATTCGCGTCATTGCTCACAAAATCTATAGTTCAAGCCATCCAAACAGTGTACCCTGTGAAGCTGTGGATCTAGCGTACAAAATAGTGAAAAAGAATTTAGAATTTGATTTATCAGAATTACTTTTATCCCAATTCAATAAGAATATGGAAAGCATTAGAACCTCCAAGAACAATCCCTACAAATTCGGTTTGCTTTTGATTTGTTTATTCTTCTATATTCAGAAATCTTTTCCATCAAAGGGATCAGTAGTATGGAGAAAAGATATACCAATTCTTTATCAGATAAACGAGTTCATTGCAGAACTAGGTGAAAATTTTTATATTATTTTGGATAACTATTTTGAAGAATTTAAGGAAAAGATGAATCATAGGTTCCGAATTCCACCCAAACTAGTTGAAGAATACAAGGAAGACATATGCTTCATGGTAGATTGCGACAAGGTATACATTCAGGCAGCTAGGCCTCGAGTAGCATGGGTGAAACCTCTTCCCTATGAGGTAAAAATTGACGAAGCCAGGGATATCATAGAAGCACTGGTGAATGAACCAGTAGACCCAAGGCAACCAATTTTTGGAACATATGATCAAGCTAAGGCCAGAATTGAGCTCCAAATTAAAATCCCTCAGGCCATTAGCAAAGGAAAGAGAAGAATAACCCAACTGATAACAGAAGGCAAAGGAGAAGATGAAGAAGAAGAAGAGGAAACCGAGTCAGACAAGGAAAAGGAGCCTCAACAAAAGAAAGGCAAGGTGATCATCACCAAACCTAAAAGGCAAGCCTCTGCAGTCTTCTCCAGGAGAACAAGACAAGGAAAGAAAGAACTTGTGCTTGTTAAGCCTCCACCTACATTTGAGGATAGATTGAAGCAATTAGAAGCAGGTGCTAGCTTCACAAACTTCAAAGCATTGAAGTTTGAAACCAGAACAGAACAAGAAAAGATGCAGATTGAGGAACTGGTACTGAACAAGATGGGTAAATGGAAATACTCACCGGACCAGATAGCCTCCCAGATCTCCAAAGAACTATTGGAGAGGTTGCAAATCAGATGGGAAGCTGCAACCAAGACTGTAAAAGACATCTATGAGCAGACACTGAAGAATCTCCTGCCGAGTTTCACTAATGCTGAAGTGAAAGCATCACTAAAAGATCACAAAGGTAATATGATGATTAGATTCCACACCTGTTTGATACTTGTCAAAGACATTGAGCATGTGGTAAATGATGCAACAAACATGTGGAAAAACATCTATCATCTACACAAATCCAGTGATGATACGGTTGAAATCAATGACATTGACAACAGTGATGATGATGAAGATGATGATGATATTGAAGATATTCCAGAGGATCTTCATTCAATCATGTTAGAAGTGGAAGAAGAGGCTAAGAAAGAATTAGAGGAAGAAGAAGCTGAAAAAGAAATGGAGGAGAAAGAAGAACAAGCAAGGGTGGAAGAAGATCCAGTACAAATTGCAGCCGAACTCATTGCATCTCCTCCACACTCTCCATCCAAAACAGTTACATCAACTATGGAAATAGCTTCTACTGGTAAGTCCTCTCAGCTCCATGTACCATCTATGCAAGTGCCAATCACTTCATTAACCGAGCTGCAGCCACCTTCATTAACCGAGTCTCCATCAGTCTCTGCAGTAAGTTCATCGTGCACATCAACCTCTACTGCAGAATGTATAATAAGTGTACCTACAGATACTACAATTTTGACTTCTCTTAATCAAATTTTGGCAACTATTAGCTCTTCCACTCCATCCTGTACAGCAACATCAATTTTTGATACCATTTGCACATCTCTTAGTCTTCCTTTACATAGTCCTATTCTAGTCTTATCAGCCAGCCCTGCCTCATCAACTATAGTCTCAGTTCACAAGGGTCAAGATGAAGTCTTTGCTGGTAAAGCAAAAAGATACATGTTTTCTAGCAAGACACTAGATGAGGAAATTGATTTGGATAAGGACATTATCCTTCCTAAAATAGATCTTGATACAGCATCAGTTGATGAAATGAGAATGCTCAGTCAGCTATTAGAGCAGAAGGCTAGGCAGAAACAGCTACGACATGAAAGAGATCTGGAATATAGCATCATTGAGAGTGCTAAAAATATTATAACAGAGGCTATAGGTGTTGAAGTAGATTCTACTCAACACATTTTGATTCAGTTGGAAGAGGCTGTAAACAAATTCAATGAGGATACCTCCGGCCAAGAAAAGTTGATTGAAAAGGCAGAGAAGAAATTTGACAATAAGGTGCTTGAGCACATTGCTCAGCATATTGCATTAAATCAGGTAGAATTGTCTACAATTTTGAATAATTTTGAGAATTCTTTTAATAATGTAACTTCACTTTTTGGAAAACTCTATGATGTTACTAAGTATACCAATGATATAAAAGAAAAGTTGAATAAAATTGATGAGGATATGAAGGTCAGTGCCCAAGTACTGCAATCTGACCTCAGTACAAGTTCATCTCATCATCATAAAATAAGATTTTTGTCGGAGAAACAGGCAGAATTGCTGAGAGAGGAAGCAAGAATTAGGTCCACTCTCATAGATATCCAGAATATGATTCTTTCTGTCATGACTTCAATGCAAAAGCATATTGCTCATTCCAGAACATTGATTCATGACAACAATTTCTCAATTGCAGATCATATGATTGAACTTTCTGCAGAAATTCAAATTGCACTCTCCTCCAGCAAAATTTTGCAAGAAAATTGGGATAATACTTTGGCTCTTATTCTCAAGGTACATTCAGAATTTCTTTCTCATTTTGAAATCTCAGTATAAATATATGATATTTGGCATTATTGTCAAAAAGGGGGAAACGAACTTTAGAACTTCAGAGCTATCCGTGCAAAGATATATGTATTGATCTGTAAATACTGTGCATATTGTATGGGGGAGACATAAATTTGTATGGGGGAGACATACATCTAATAAGATCTACAATTTTGGAAACTTTTTGAAATGTATGACAATTTCTGTACATAAACTTTGATACATAATTGTTTTTGTCACTAATGCCAAAGGGGGAGATTGTTGGCATAAAGTTATTTGCCATTAGTGACAACACTTTTCTCATAGTATTAACCGAGTAAAGAAGAACTCAGTGTTAACCGAGTTCAGTCGGTTAACATAGAACTCAGTGTTAACCAAGTTCAGTCGGTTAACATAGAACTTAGTATTAACCGAGTTCATTCGGTTAACTAAGAACTCAGCATTAACCGAGTTCGGTCGGTTAATTAAGAACTCAATATTAACCGAGTAAAGACGGATGCAGTGTTAACCAAGTTCGGTCGGTTAACATAGGACTCAGTGTTAACCGAGCTCAGTCGGTAAACAAAGAAGTTTGTTCTACCGAGTTTGTTTTGCTATTCGGCTGACTCAGTTAAATTTTGTCTACTTTTATTCAGCCGACCATTGCATGTAATTTTAACCAGGATGGTATATATATGTAATGTATTGTATCATTCTAGACGTATGGAAAATATATGAAGTGTGTGTGTGATATATGCGAAGTATATGAAGAATGTGTGCGAAAGCATGTAAGCTGAATTTTGAAGGTTTTCAGCAAAGTCAGCATTGGAGCAGAATTGTTTTATCAGTCATATCAAGGACAATTAGAGCATAGCGGATCTTATCAGCAATCATTTGTATTCAGATCCACTGTTTCATTCTAATAGGTGAATCAATTTTTATAAATCCTTTAACAGGGTAGACTTAACAGTCTTTGTACTAAATCTCCTAATAGAGTGCATACTTATGAAGTATGTTTCAAATCCTTTAACAAGGTGGATATAACAATCCTTTATGCTCCTAACAGGGTAGATCACCAGAAGTGATCATTGTATGCCTTAACCGGCTAACTTCCTACTGCAGTAAAGAAGATTTGTGGGTTTCATCCCCACCCCAGTTTTGCTTTCTATTTTGGAAGGTTTCTGGGTCACCAAAATCTCTGTGCTTATGTGTTATGAATGTTTACATACTGCAGATTAGATGATTAAATATTTTACTGGTTAATATGAATTGATTTAAGATTTTATGTTTACTTATTCACCCCTCCCCTCTCAGTAAACTGTTATATCTTGAATATTTCCAACATTTTATGCCATAGTGTTGTTTTAGAATCAACAATAACTATTTTGTATTCTTCTTTCTTAACTGCAACAATTATTCATAAACATTCATTTCTCTCTAAAACAATTAAAGTAGAAGAAACAATATGACTTGTAGAAAGATATAAGGTGCCTATTTTTACATTTTTTTCTACTACTACATAACCTTTTTTAATCCTCAAATTTCTATCATTAAAAGTAACTATACAACCCTCATCGCCTAGTTGCCTCACTGAAATCAAATTCTTAGTTATCCTTGGAACATGTCCTACCTCTTCTAGTAGTCAATGTTTCCTACTTTACAACTTAATATTAATTTTTTCCTTTCCAACAATTTGACAAGTTTCATTATCTCCCAAATAAACTAGCCCAAAATCCCTTGGACATATTCATGAAAATAACCTCTATGGGGTGTAGCAAGAAATGAAGCCCTTGAATCTAAAACACATGAATCATCAACATTTTCTAAGGAAAGAAGCAAAGAATTCTCATCATATTTATTAATTAACCTACTTTCCTCCTTGTTTTTCTCTTGTTTGTCTCCTTTATTGTTCTTTCATGTCTAGCAATCTTTATTCTATAACTTATTCTCCCATAGTACTAGTGATCTCTTGGTCCTCTAGATTGAGACCTCCTTACTATTGATTTTTATCATTTTCAAAAACTTTTCTCCTTCATTCATTCTTCCTCTACAATGCATTCAAGACACTTTTGTTAGAAAGTAAAGTCCACCAAGGTAACTAAGAGGGGAGAGAGGGGTGTGAATCAGTTATATAATTAAAACAACTCTCAATATCTTTATTAAATTTGAAACATTTCAATAGTAGATGCAACAAGCATAGAAAGATAGCCATGCACAATAACACTAGATATTCTATCTAGGGAAACCCTTAATTAGAGAAAAAACCTCAATTGGAATGATGTCCACAAGGTGATGTACTAATATAAAAGTTCCTTGTGAAAGGATAGACCTTTTAGGCAATGAAATATAATCAGTACATATAAGTCCATTTTAGGAGACTTTTAATCCATTTTAGGAGATTCCAACACTATTACAATTTGAAAGGAGGACAACCAAACCCATTGTCCAAAAAGCCTCAGAAGCAATCTTCACTGGATACTCTTCTAGATAAGCACATCCAATATATTTGAACTAACTAACTAGAAACTCTATTTCCAATAAAATTCCTTTGAATCTCACAACACATCAATCTACATCATCAATTTATGCTCTAATCAAAATATATTTGTATTCAGGTTCGCTCATACAATAACTATCCATAGTGGATCTCACTTTTAAGTTTTCATTAGAGAAAGTGATCTCACTAATGATTACAACCAATGAAATAATATTTCCTTTATACCAATTCCTAAATAAAGTTATTAATTTTCCCTTGACACTTTTAAATTTACAATACTAATATAGGACATTCTTAATACATTATAATACATGTTACATTATGATTCTCCACTTTTCAAGTTTAACAACAAATTGTTAGCTCAAAATCTTCATAACTTTGCATATGTTGATCATCAAATTATTCCCTCTTAACCAAGACATATCTATCATGTCTTTAATATATCTCTTTGTCCTCTTAAGCCAATTCCTTCCATGTGAGGAGATATAATCAAAATATCATCACCCACTTTCCAAAAACATTGTCTAAAAGTTGCTTTCACTAAAATACTCATAACTCAAACCAGTCTTCATGAATCTATATGCACACTAAATTGTAGAATCTATACATAATCATGAACATATCCTCAAGTGAACATAAGATTATATTCACTCCTTGACCTACACTAAGTACTTCATCCTCTATAAATCTACTAGTCTTTAAAAAATTACAAACATGTTCACATCATTGAAAAACACTATCATAAAAACAACACATAACCACTAAATCATATCTCCAAAAATGTTAATATACTCCCTGATAGGAATATCATAAAAATTCATACAACATTCCCCTTTTTTCATTTATGGAAACATAGATGAAAAATATCTGAGTTCCATATATACCAAATATACCTCTTCCTCATCTATATTTTATCCCCCATTCATGTTTCCTAGGAAAGTAAACATGCATCTCAGTCTAAGATGGGTTGTAAAGAGTTTCTCATGTTCAAATCACAACCATATATAAGTCAAAATGCATAAGGAAGGTGTTAATATACCTCATACATAAGCATCCATATCTTCTTCTGGATCTTCCCCCATTGAAATCAATCAATTGTTTTCTTGTACACATATCTCCTCCACTGCAATAATAACAAAAGTATCATTATATTAATTCTTTAAGTTCAATCATTTTCAAAATAATATGTTCAAGATCAAGTGTCCAAAGACAATGTTAAAAAACAATATCAAGAGTCCTCAATGACTCAAATCAAACACATACACTCCCTCGTAAGAGAAGCATCAAGCATCCAATCTAGATGAAGAAATAGTGTTCTTCTACCAACTGGGTTGATCCAATATCTGCATCAACAACTCTAAATTAAGTTGGGGCATAACCCCAAGGATACCTCTCAATTACTCAAATATGTCCACAGCCAAAGGTTTTGTAAATATATCTTATATCTTCTCCTTTGTGCTAACATATTCCAATCTGATTTCTTTCTCTACAAATTTCTCTCTCAAAAAGTGATACTTAATAGATATATGATTATGATATTGCTATCAAGATTAAACTGTGTATTTTTTTGAGTAAAACTCATTGACTTATGTATCATGAGTAGTTATTTGTGCATGAAACCATCTTTCATGAAAATAAATGGAACACTTAGCACTCATTCGATCTAGGTGATGCTCATAGAGGTGAAGCATTGGACCATCCAAATATTACTCCAACTCGAGCGCACTTAACTACAGAGTTTCCTCCATGGTTAATCCCACTCTTCTTGCAACCCCATTTTCAAAATATTGACCAAGTGTTGTGCCTTATGAACCATTCATTATAAATCCGCTTAAGCTTGTCAATTGATATGTATTAGGTATTTTTCCATAGCAAGTGAAATTGTGATATTGCAACCATGATTTAACTGTGTAGCTTTTAAGTCAAAATCATTGACTTGTGTATCATGATCAGTAATTCAAACATGAATCCATCTCTCATGAGAATAAATGGAACACTTAGCACTCATTAAATCTAGGTGATAATCATAGAGGTGAAGCATCAGGACTTCTCGAGAGGTCACCCATCCCAGTACTACTCTAGTTTGAGCACACTTAACTATATAGTTTCCTCAAGTGAAGATATATGATTTTATTTTAATGTAAAATTGGATTCTTTGACATACTCGTGGTGCTTGTGTTATCACAATGTATGATGATAGGCTCAACAAAATCTATTCCAATTTCCTTCAACATCTACTTCATCCAAATAATTTATGATTACAATTATTTGTTGGTACTACGTAATCTTCTTCTACTATACTTTTTGAAATGAAATCATGTTTCTTGCT
Source organism: Cupressus sempervirens (assembly GCA_028749045.1). NCBI lineage: Eukaryota > Viridiplantae > Streptophyta > Pinopsida > Cupressales > Cupressaceae > Cupressus > Cupressus sempervirens. Next base: position 608,105,919 of record CM053785.1, read on the forward strand.
CATCCAAAAACTAGTCTTCCTCTAAAGAAGAATGCTCCACCGCTAGTGTTTTTTTATGTCATCTAGACTTCCCACCCAATCAACATCAATGTATGCACATAAAGTGAAGTAATATGACATTTCATACCATAAACTATAATCAGGCATGCCTTTCGTATATCTAAAAATTAGTTTTACTATTGTATAGTGTGTCTCTTTAGGATCTTCCTAAAATATTTCCACAAATCAGTCTACATTAGCTATGTCAAGTTTAGTATGTATCAAATATTGCAGTCCACCAATCATAGATCTTTACTTCTTTTCAACACTAGGGGTTTCATCTTTTCTAGAAAATTTATAGCCAGTTACCATAGGTGTTCCAATATGTTTACAACTTTTCAATACAAATATTTTCAATAAATTTCTAAGATAGTTAGCTTGTGACATAAAAATTCTATCTATATTTTGAATAATCTACAATCCCAAGAAGTATTTCATTTCTCCAATCATACCCATCTCAAATTCATTCTTCATTTCTTTTGAGAACATCTTACTTTCTTCATCATTACCTCCAAAAATAATGTCATCCACAAATACTTTTCTAAAATCCCAAACTTGCCAAATATTTATCCAATCTTACATAACAAGCTCTAGGTGCTTGTTTTAGTCCATATACTATCTTTTTTAATCTATAAATCATATCATCTTTATTTGTCAAAGGAAAACCATTAGGATGCTTAATGTATACCTCTTCTTCAAGTTCTACATTTAGAAAAGATGACTTGACATCCATTTGATAAACTTTAAAGTTATTATTTGTTGCATATGCCAAAAACATTCTTGCTACTTCTAATCTAGAAACAATTGCAAAAGTTTCTTCAAAATCAATTCCTTCTTATTGTGTATAACCTTTTCATACCAATCTTTCTTGGTCTCGCACAACTTCACCTTGTTCAGTCATTTTATTTCTAAATACTCATTTAGTTCCAAAAATATTCTTATCTTTAGGTCTAGGAATCGATTCCCAAGTCCTATTTGTTTCAATCTTCTCTAGTTTTTCTTTCATAACTTTAATCTAGTAATCATCTTTACAAGGTTCATCAACATTCTTAAGCTCAACTTGGGAAATCAAACACAATTCTTCACTTACCTTGTTCCTTGTCATAACTCTTCGTTCAAATTTTCAACTATTTGTTTAGCAAGGTAATTCTTTTTCATGTTAGGTGTTACATGTTCAACTTTGATTTTTCCTCTATGCTAAGATCTAGGTCTTTCTTTATGTATTTCTCCTTATAATTTAGTCTATAAATCAATGTCAGTTTCATAAAATAATTCCCGCTCAACATTCTTATTGTTAGTCCTTTGATTATTCTCTACATTAGAATCATTGTCAAGTATCCTTTCCCAAATTCTAAACTTTTCATCAACTCTTACATTAGCACTTTCAACAATAGTTTTCAATCTTTGATTAAAATATCTGCATGCAATGCCTTGCCTAATATGCACTCTATTCAAAGTATATATTATTGTGTTCACTTCTTCTTTATATCACTTTCTTCACAAAATTTGTTAAACTCATTTGAAATAAATTATCCTCCTCTATTAGATCTCAAACATTTAATTTTTAGACCATATCGTTCTCAACTCTACTCTTTAATATCTTGAATTTCTCAAAAACCTTTCACCATAAAATGCTCTTGTTCTTGTAGGACCACTCAGATTTGTGTGCACAATCTCCAAATTTTCCATACTAAATGTCTTTCTTGGAAATGAGTTTTTCTTATCCTTTGCCAATATACATTATTTGCACATCATGTTAGTAGGTTTATGTTAAAGTAATAAAGTATTTTCTTATTAATTAAATCATATTGATTTAATTATTAAGTCACTTATTATCTTTAGTTTACTTAAGCTAAACGTTGGGTGTATAATAATTAATTCTTTTATTAATTATTATCATGCAACCTAGGTTAGTAACCTGTTAGAATTTTGATGCCTTTTTATAAGGATTGATTTCTTTGTAATTTATTCATTCACTTTTGATAATAGAAAATATTTTTTTCTCATCAAGAATGTCCCATCTATGGAATTGGCAATTCCAGCCTCCATAGCTTTTGCTTCTCTCTTTCTGTCATAGGTGTTTGTATGTAGGTGATTCTTGGGAGTTGTGTGGTTGATCCTTCATCAACTTCAACATGATATCAGAGCACCAGATTTTCATGCCCTTGTTTTATTTATGAGAGGTTAGGATTGGCTTTTGGGTTAGTATTTTTTCTTTCAAGGGGTTTCATTTTTTAGAGGTTTTTTGTATTGGATCTGGCAGGTCACTAATTTTTATTACACTTTGAGAAACAACTCACCTCACTATTGAGTTCATAGTACCCAAAAACCCCTATTTTCATATAAGGCATATCCAATTTCAATACAGTTAGAATCTGAGGCAAAAACATGTGCTCCCAAATTGGGCACATTTCTCAAGGTGGTGATCTATATATTTTTGCACAAAAATCAATATTTTTGGCACAAAATTTTAGATGATCTATGCATGTTGGCATGAAATTCAAGGCATGTTTGAAAAAAAATTAAGATTTTTGGTATAAAAAATGAGGTGATTTATGGATTTTGGCACATAAATCAATGCACATTTGTACAAAAATTGAGGCAAGTTGGTATGGAAATCAAGGCATGTTTGCATAGGAACTAAGGAACTTTTGCATGGAAACGAATGTACTTTGGCATGGAAACTAAGGCATTTCACCTCTGGGTGTCATTCTGACTCTGTTTAGACCTACCTTCACATTTTTTTTATATCTCAGGCATACACACTTCATTGTTTACAAACAAGATATCACCATAAAGTTGTTCCAAGTCCATCATATTGGTAAAGGTATTTTTTAGATTTGATGAGCTTTTTTTATTCCTTTCTCTGCTGATAAAGTTAGGTGCTCTATTTTTTACTCTAGGAGACATATCTTGAGCATTTGATCTCTAATTTGGGAGTTCTTTATATTTTTGGAAAGACTTTTCTATACTCTTTCTAGTGATGTTAGTTGTTTTTCTAGATTCTACTCTAGGCACATTCTATTTAGTTTTTAGTTTTTTGCACTCTAGTGAATATCTTGGTTGTGTCAAGTCCATAGATTGATTTTGTTACTTATAGATGATTTTTTATGGGTTTTACTATCTCTTGTATTAGCCTTATGTCTCTTTTGATCTTTGTTGAAATACTTTTGTAGTATTTTTGCAATGCACTGAGATAAAGTATCACTCTATTGCAGTTTGGGATCTTGCATGTCCTTTTTTTTTTTTGTACTCACACTACATTACAAAGTGTCTTGTAACATTTCATGTTGTCCATATTCACCATATTCCTTTGTCAAGTGAGTGTTCCTTCTACAACATTAGCATCATGATGTGTCTATGACACATGTCATTATAGGTGTTTGTACATTCTTTACACTCTCGATGTTTGTGGTTCTTCTTTTTGTAGGAGATATTGAATTCAATTTTAGTATCCATGTCTTACCTCTTAGCATTATAGGGGGGTTATGTTGGTTCTATTGCTTTCTTGGTTTGATGGGGTTATCTATGTATTTAGTAATTGATCCTATGTACTAGGAAATTACAGTGGCTAGATACCTATTCATTTTGGTGAGATGGATCATTTACCATATAGGCATTGTTTCATTCCTTTTTTTGTAGATCATGAAGATACCTTCAATCTTCAATTGATCAACTCTTCAAACTTAGTCTTCTCTACCTAGTCATGTTCCATACAATGAAGATTGTTCATATCAGTAGATTGGTAGTGTTTGCAACTTCACGCTTCAATGATATTATTCATGATCATCTTTTGTTCCTATCTTCTAGGAAATTTCCTTGTTTAGAGTCTTCTTCAGTCCTTCACTAGTTCTTTTTAGCATTATTTCCATCTCTTTTTGGAGTAGGGTTTTTCTCATGTGGTTTTCTCTATTTCTCCTCTTTTCAAAGATTTGGTTGTGTTTGGGTACCTCATTAGGCGTTATTTCTAGGACCTAGATTTACTTTTAATAGTTGTTTATAGCTTTTTAGCTAGTCCCCAAGTTTATCTTAATGGGGGGTGTTAGGTTAATAAAGTTTTTTTTTATTAATTAAATCACATTGATTTAATCATCAAGTCACTTATTATCCATAGTATACTTAAGCTAAACTTTGGGCATATAATAATTAATTCTTTTACTGATTATTATCATGCAACTTAGGTTAGTAACCTATTAGGGTTTTGATCTCCTTTTATAAGAATTGATCTCTTTGCAATTTATTCATTCACTTTTGATCATAGAAATCTCTTTATTTCTCAACAAGAATGTCTCATCTATGGATCTAGAAATTTCAACCTCCATAGTTTTTGCTTCTCTTCTTCTATGATAGGTGTTTGCATGTAGGTGATTCTTGGGAGTTGTGGAGTTAATCCTTTGTCAACTTCAATAGTTTCACAATATTAGGAAAATATCTAACTAGAAACATAGTATTGACCTTCACAATATTATTAAGTTTATGTGACAAAATCACTTATGCCATAACCAATTGTCATCCACTTTTGCAACTAAACATGTGATTTTAGAATGGTTCAACTAAAATACATTACCTTTTGTCCTTGTATGAGTACCAAATAATTTACCATATTTATGCTTGATAATGAAATTCTTTTATGTAAACTATAGTTGATATCCCTTGTCAACTAGTTGTCCAACTCTCAAAAGATTATTTTTTAAACCATCTACAAAGTAAACATATTTAGTGTTAGTATTTCCATCAAGTGTAATAGATCCTTGTCCTTTTATGTGACATGTTGAATTATTTTTAACTCTAATTACTCCTCCATAATAAATATTGAATTCAAAAAATTTATTCATATCTCTATTCATGTGATGGTAACAACCAATATCTATAATCCAATCAGACTTTTTCTTTTCAATTTGTGATACTTGTGCTTTTTCTTCTCTTACTTCTTTTTGTTAGGGCTTTCTTCCTTAATAGAAACAAATCCAATTTCATCATCCTCATCATCACTATCTTATAAAAAATTATCATCTTAAAATCAACTTCCTATCCTCATCAATATAGAAGAAATCCTTAGGTGCTATTGATTTGTGAGGCTTTTTAGGCTTAAACTTCTTTACTCACTTAAGATATTTAGAAGAATAATGACCAAGTTCTTTACATTTCCAACAAACAATAATTTTTTTATCTTTAGGTTCTTTTTTTATAAGTAGGGAGCGTCCCCTCTCAATCTTTCTGTTGGAAGCTACAATTAGAGAAAATTTTATGTTGTCATTGATGTCAAACCTATTGGTGAGACATTGTCGAACCTATTGGAGAGAAATTTATTAACAATGTAGAGTACCATATCTATTGATTGATGAAGAGGATCTAAAAAGAGAAGCTATCAAGGTGAGCTAGTCAAGTTGTTGAAAAAAAAAAGTTAAGTATCATGGAATTACATCAGGTACTTGATAAGTTCATCATTGATAAGATAATATGTTGTATAATCATTACATGAAGTAAAGAAGGTAAGTGAATTGATGTATGAGTGAAATGACATGAATTTGAGTGAAAATATAAGCTTGACTAAGTACTACTATTGTTCAATCAATGGAAGCACCAAAATAGAAGATTAAGGAACTTGAAAAGAAGCCAAAAAAAATAGTATAAGCTAAGTGATATTTGTTGGCATTAAGGTCAATTTTTTTTTATTAGAAACTCACACTTAGTCAAATGTTTAAATTGCTACCAAGATTTATAGTTGCTACCAAGCTAGCAGTCTATGTATATAGTAGCTACCAGTTATATAGTTACTACCAAGTTGTATAGTTGTTACTGAGTTCTATAGTTGCTACCAAATTCTAGAATCTGTATTAAGTATTGTCGAGCAGTATCTACTAAGTTGATTAGTGCCAGTGCTAACCGAGGTTCATAGTATTAACTGAGCTACACAACATCAACCATGCTCTCTAGCATCTACCAAGCTCTCAATATCGAGTGATTCAATTTATGTAGTGCCTCTCATGTTTGTAGTTTGTACCTTGTATATTTTTGTTTCAAGAGAAACTTGATACTCTTATTTATGTACTTTGAGATGACCTAAGGTTCGAATGTTATACCTTGATTCAGTATCATAGATGTTATACTACTATGTTGTTTAGTTTGTCATATTTGCATGTTGATGCCATTTTGAGATGATAGTAGATCTATGATGATATCTAATTATCTGTTATTTGGACATATTTTCTGATTATGTTATGCATTGGATTTTATGCTATGGTTATTTCCTTCATTCTTGTCTCTTTATGCTTTATGTGAACGTGAGTGATTTAAATGGATTAAGTAGGCATTTAATGCATTTTTCTTTGGCTATGATATTATATGCAATTGCACTTAATCATGTGTTTTAGTGTGTAGGATTTATATCCCTGGTAGTGACACATGGAGTTAGTGATTCAACTATTCATGTTTTAGCAATGTCATCCCTATATGGTCAACATATCCTTATTGCTATTGTTTAATTGAACCTTTTGGTGATGATTAAATCCAAACTCATTTGCATTATGCGATTATACCAGTGAGTGTGACTATGCATTTAGTGGTTTACATTATCGTGAAGGTTGTTAAGGGTTTTTCTATGATTTTGGGCTTTTGGGCTTTAGATCTTCTCAAATTTGATTTCTGGTACCTTTTCCTTAGGTGAATTCCCATTACAAGGAATAACCTATTTTCATTTGGGTCAATTTGGAGTCTAGCTAGTCTAACTAGCTATTTGCCCTAATTGACTATTCACTCAAAAAGTGAATAAGTATTGAAAAAGGGATTTTTTTTCTCACTTCTCACTTTTTGAAAATACAAATTTGAGAGCTTTTTTGAGAATCCTCTTCTGGAGGATCGTGTTTTTTGTTTGTTGTGGAAGCTATGAGCATGGGATTTTTGTGAGGTTGTGTTGGAATACTTTTAGAATAACTGAGGGGGGTGAGGGGGTGAATCAGTTATCCAAGGTCTAGATGTATAAATAAAACTTTTCACAGCTTAGTGAACCCATAAAAAATTTATCTTCATGCATGCATCCATAAGATTATGAAATCATTTAAAACTTGTAGGTTACTATCAAATCAACTTGAAGAAATCTAAACATGAAACATAACAAATTCATCAACACACTTGACACTGATTTATGTGGAAACCAATTTAGGAAAAACCACCAGTAACATGCTACTCTTTTTCACTCTTCTGAAGAGATGCCATGTGAGAGGCCAGCCCTACTAAAGGTTATAATAGACACTGTTAAATGCGATCCTACTAAAGGATTTTAATCATCCTATTAGGAGTGAACCTTTTTAGAGGACTTTAGACCATTCACTTGCAATGTCACCTAGTTAAAGGATTTACAAATGACTTTTAGGTCAACCTTAATCTAAAGGATTTACCCTAAACTGATACAATTATTAGAGAGTAATAGTAAGGCTTGATATGATAACAACTTACAACTCCATTTATAGATTATAGATCTTTGTTCCAATCCTCCATTTTACACATTTTAGCTCTAATAGCTTGTTCACCCTTCAAGCGTTCATACCCTTAAGCCTTCTTGCTTAACATGCCAATGTAGACTCTTATGTCAGGTCACTTGATGAAGCAAAACTCTTTACCCCTTGTCTTCTTTAGGTTCCCGCACATGACAACCTTTGCTTCTGACTATCAATTCCTATAACTAGGAAATTAAGATCTTTTTGCACTCATTCTCCACATCCAATTTAGAGTTAGGACAAATTAGGTAGGATACAATGAATCTACTCCTCATTTCATATCTCTTCTAGAAACTTCTCCTTGAATTCTCTTTGGATTCACCTAAAAATAGTTTACTTTGAATTTTGTACAACCTGCTCATCAACCTTATCTTCCACCTAGTTCACACATTCCAAGAAAACAAACTTGCCAGCTCATATCCATTGAATTCATGATCTTTTAAATAATGCAACTGTTGGTGTTTTAAAACTACTAAGCAACAAAATGCTTAATACCAAGATGACAGTACTCACACAATCTAAAGACTAGCCAATTCTTATTAACAATTGCATGTGCAAAGCATTTGGGCCCAACTTCAACAAAATCAAGGGTGGTTTTCTACTCTTCTGGCTCTACAAAACTAGGGTGAGAATACCCAAGGATGATTCAAGACTGGGAAAATTGTATGAGGATTATTTTTAGTTTCATTCTGATTCTCATCTCAAATCCTCAAATACATACACAATTCTTGATAACTTGATAAACACATCCCATATAACAAATATGGCCAAAAAATCTTCTATAGATCTGTAGGTGTTCTTAGCAATAGTGGCTAACTAAAGCTAAAATATTCTATGCAGACAAGTACTAGCCAACTTTCAAGATCTATAGGAAATAAAAGTAAAATTGATTTAATTCTACATTTTTGACAACCATTTATGACATATTTCTCTTTCAGCTGGATCAAATTTGATCAGTGCCTAATCCATTGGGGCTCAAAGTCTACTACAAATTTCTAGATCTAATTTGTTGCCTTACAACAAATTTCATCTGCAATTCTTATCAGAACTCATCATTCAAAATCCTTTCCCCTACTACAGCAATCTTATCATATTCATTAGAGGTTTTACTTAATCCATTGAATTAACAGCAATGATAAATAGATATACAACCTAACTGGATTGCATTTAATTGCACAAGCCTTTACCTATACAACATCTAGATAACCAAATAATCGAAAGGAGACAAAGTTTAGAAAGAAAAGATATGGGGACAATTCATAATTTGTATTCATTTTCCTTGAAAATTGTATACAATTTACAGTAAACTCATAATGACCTTCAAAAAGAAACACATATCATTCTATATTCATTTATTCTCAAGATCTGATAGAGAAAATACAACACCAATTTGTTTAAAACAATGGACCAAAAATAGACTAAGTATATCACTTAGAAAAATAGAATTCGAACCCTTTCTCTAGCCCTAGGATCTCACTTATATAGTGTGAGATGAAACAAGCTTCAAGTTAAGAGAAAATGAAAAGTGTCTTTTACAAAGAAAAAATATACACCTATCACAAAATGACAAAAATGTTGGTAACAGAAGATGTCCAAATCAAAACATTCCTTTTGGTGGGTTGGCTTCTGTCACATGCTTTTATGTCACTAAGTTGGTTGTTATTCTGATCCTTCCCTGTATGCAATAGCCAAATTAACCAATGATGAAGTTTTTTGTGATGATGGCACATCAACCTCCACCTGTGGGCTTTCACCATCTTTATCTTGTATTGTGGGAGTAACTTCTACATTTTCCCCTTCTCTAGTTGTATCGGCATCTTGTGGTCCTAGGTCTGTAGTTGAAGGTAATAGATTATCCTTGTCTTTTTCTTTCAGTTGGGTCTAAGTAGTGAAGGGGTCAATAATTTGGATGTCCTCACCTTGTACCTCATCATTGTCACTTTCATCTTCATCAAACTATTCACTCAGAGCCATGTCTACCATCCACTTGTCAAATAATGTGTCATCTGGCCAATTGAACTACAAAATAGCCCTTTGTCTTTTTAGCACATATTCAGCTTCATTATTAATGGCAATGAATTCTTGTTTTAAAGAATCAAAGAATATTTGGGCCTTCACCATTTCTTCTATTTTGGTAGCCCACCATGCATGCCTTGTTTCATTTATGACTTGATTCATCCTTAAAGAAAATAAATTGTCAAGTTCTTTTGCCCATTCCTCTTTGCTTTTCAAATTATTTCTTTTGTCTAGGGCACAAGGAAACAAACTGAATTTTTGGCTCTTGTACTTGTTCAAGTAGCCTACTATTACTTTTTGTAAATGAATTCTTTTATTTTCAAAATCAGCAAGATCAAAAATAATATCAAATGTTTTTTCGATTTGATCAAAAGAATCACCTATAAAAAAGAAACACAAAAATGTTATTGCTTTCTCCCTTCTTACCCATATATTCAAATAGGCTTTAGAGCCTCATCATTGGCTTTCAAATCCTCCCAGATACTAATCACCCTAGCCAACTGATCATAAATTAGCGGCCATTCAACTTTATCCCCCAAATATGTGAGAGCTTTTCTTAGTTTATCTTCATATTTGGATTCCAATTCTACATGTAAGGCCCATAGTTTACCTTTTTCTTCTTCAAAATCCTCAGCAGTGTAATACTGTGGCCCTTGGGGTGTATCTAGTATTTCTATGAGGGGGGTGGATTTGAAAGGTTCAACTGGGGGGTGAGGGTATGTTATTCTAGGCCTGATAGATTTTCCCAATAGCTTATTTTCAAGCTCAATTCTCTTTTCCACCTCTTTATTATAAGCATCCACCATTGTCTCATACTTGCTCTGTAATTCCAAGCATGCCTTGATCCTCTTTCTTAGCAGTGGCCAAAAGAGACTTGGAAGAATCCACATTCAAGTATGCTACTTGTACATGGGAGGTGTCACCAACCCTTCTCACAAGTATATTCCCCATTAATCCAGACTCATCTGGTTGTGATGATGTCACCCTAGATCCTCTCTTCAATGACCAACTGACCAATGTAGCTTGATCTTCAATAAATGCAGTGCCTTGGAAGTCCTTTTTATTTGGGTATTGTAATTCCAATCTATTTGAAACAAATTGAAAATCAATGCATCTGCAATATCCCAATTAGGAGACAATAGTATGTTAGAAGTCTTTACCATTTACCTTCCCTCTTCAGGGGTAATGTTTTGGAATTCTTGTATCATTTGTTCCTTTATTTGTATTTGGATGGAGGCTTCATCCATTTTTGAATTCTCTATTTTCAAATTTTTGCCCTTTTCCTCAAACACATTCATGTTTTCTCTCTAGGCAAACTACTCAAAAGCCCTAGATTTCATAAAGCTGTCATCAGCCAAAAATTGATGACTTTCCTGTTCTAATATAGGGTCCAATTCCCTTCCTCTATAATCAGCTATTATTAAGTCCAGACTTGGTAGAGGAGGCTCTGGAGGGTTACCTTCATCCAATTCTACTTGAGTAATAAAAATACTGCCCTGTGATCCCATCTCCTCAACTTGCTCACTTGTGAGTTGTTCTTCTCAAATCCTCAAAGGAGATTGAGTGGGTGAATGTTCCTCTACTCGAGGCCTCTCTTCTCTTATTACCTTCTGCCTCTTGGGACTACGCTCATCAGGTCTCTCCTCTAGGGTTGTACTGGTGGATCCCATTATTTGTTTGCCCTTATCTACAGGAGCCCTTTTATTTTGAATTATAGTGTAACCAGACTTCCTTTGTATATTTATTTGACCAGCTCCTATATTTAGGAGTGAAAACCAACCTCCTCATGAAGTCTATGGCCTTATCAGGATGAGAATCAAATAAAAATTATTTCTTCTCTTTCATGGCTTCCATTATTGCAGGGAAGTTACTCATGAGTTTATTTATTCTGTCAGCCTCTGTATTAGCACTATCTAAAGGACTATAATTTTGATCAAAACAATGAATGAATTTTAGGACCCGGGAGTAAACTCTCCATTTTTCTTTTTTAGTTTCTTGTTCTTGTAATGAGAATTCATTTCTTATAATGTTCTCTGGATAATATGAATCATGTTTGACCAGTCCCAGCTTAATCCTATGCCTCAAAATCTGATTGAAAAACCCCTCAAAATCACAAAAATGAGGATGGGAGACAACCATCATATACTAATCCAAAAATTTATACAAAAAGAGCCAACCCCCTTTTTTAATTAAGAACTGATGGGCCACTGTGCAGGTAGGGAGAAATGACCCTAGTTGCCTTTTCGACAAAAACATTTCTTCTATTCCTCCTAGTTGTGACAAAACTTCTACCATTCCTACCTTTAGTGGTACTTGGTAAGGCAAGACATGAGGACTCCCTTTAAAACCATAAATTCTAAAATTAGTAGAAACAGGGTAAGGAATAGCATCTCCCCAATTATGTGAGACTTTCAAATTATGGGGGCTATCCATAGGCCTGATGAGACTCATCAATACCTTAGGGATTCTGGGATTGTCACTCAATATGAGACATCTCAATTTAGAAGCAAAATATCTATCAAATCTGATAAAACTAGCATTATTTGCATCCCAGGTCATATCTACGCTCCACAACTAGATTGGCAGTGCTTCCCCATTTTCTTCTCTATTCAATTCCATCTCATTATTGAAAAATGTTGCCCCCTTAAACAAGAACATATGCATCAATAGAGAGTAGTGGCCAAAATTTTTCTCCACTTTGCCTCTCACAATTCCAACCAAACCAATGTGAATTTCTTCAACTAAAAAGGAGGCAAAATCAAAGATAATATCTACACCGAAAGAAGCAATTTGAACCATCATATACATAAGGCCAATGGGCATGAAATCCTGCTCATCCTCACCAAAAATACAGCATAGAGTCCTGTATATCTCTACAGCCTAGGAAGTGAAAAGACTCTTCTTAAAAGGTTCTCTAGAGGCTACAACAATTACTAGAAAAGTTCCTATAGTACCAATGTGTGCCCTCAGTGCATCTCCCCTAATTACATCTCTCTTTGCTTTGTATTCTTTTTCTAATTCTAGAAAATTGATTAGCACATGGTAATCTAATAACGGTTCTAAGTGAAAAACTTCTCTAATTTCTTTAGGGCTAATTGAGACCAGAGACACACCATCATTTCTTCTCACAACCCTAATGGCTTGATCTTAATTTTTGGCAATGTCTTCAAGCAAATCATAATCCATGAAAACACTCAGAACTACTAGCTTTCCCAAATCAAAATTCTAGATATTAGCATGAGGGGAAAACAATTTCCTTTCTGAAAACCACTTCTTAAACAAAACAAGGCCAATTTGAGTAGTTACTACATCCCTAACCCAGTTCCCCTTGTCATATAAGCCATCTGTAACTTTAAGCCTAGGGTTTAATGAAATTAACCTTTTAACCTGTGTAGGCTCTATAGTGGATCCTGGGAGTAATTCTAACAAATCATCATGGACATCCCTATCCATATAGTTAACTTTCCCAGAAAATGCTTTCTTAGGAGGCATCTTGATTATAATAATGGGAACTGGAATGTCACAGAGGTTATGTGTGAGTATTTACTTGATTCGCTAGAATTATCCTTCTTTGAACTTCTGTAGTTTCTCTCAAATAGATGTGGGATTGCTTCACATTTTTACCAAGCTTAGCACAATGTGATCGACAGGTTCTTATATTCAGAAAACATGAAATCTTTGTTGGTGTGGGACTGGAATGAATGAAAATCATCTATATTATACTCTATTTTTTTCACACATGAATCTTTCATTCATCATAAATGTGCATAATAGGAAAATAGAGTAGCATCACATTTCTTTTTTAAATTTGCGTCATTGATTCTTGAAAAATCCTACGATCTAGGAATGAAAACTAGGTTGACTCAATGTTCCTTTTAGCATGCTGGCAGTCAAACCAATAAATTGCCTCCATCTGTATCTTTCCTTCAAAGTTGGCATTTCAAACTAGGCCCATGGATGACCAAGGAAAGATGTCATTGACTCACTAACTCGCTATACTTATCTTTCAAGCACCTTTCCATAGTGAGCTAACGATAACCACTAATCTTGCTTTGATCATATGGCAAATATTCGAAGTGACTGTTAAGAACACAATGGTGGGTCCCTCGCTTGTTAACTTTCTATACTTCACTTTCACACATCTCTTCATAGCAAGTTAACAAGCACCATCGATCCATACTTGATCTTGTGGACATCAACGTACTACAATAGTGGTGGACCATCGCTCACTAACTCTCTATACCTAACTTTTGAGCATTTATCCATAGCGAATTAACAATGGCCTTTGATCCTGGTTTGACCTAATGATCAGAATTATTTGTGTGCTTCGTACATGGGGAGTGGGTCCAGACACTTCTGTCGCTGAGATGGCTGAACACACTGGTACACACATGTACTCCTTTTTTATCTATTAATGACATCACATGTTCTTGGCCTTCCTGCATTTGTGACTTTTAGGTGGGTCACCACATCGCTACTGGAAAAATCACTAAATATCTGGCTAGCGACCTCCCGATAGATAGACGCCAGGAAATAAAGCTCCACTTGCGCAAAGTAAAAGAAAAATTTGCACAAGATTTTCTTCGAGATCCTCAAGAAAATTTGCAATTATAATAGAAACGTCATGTTTTGCAATGATTGGGCCCTCGCTATGTTGCTACTGGGAAAGTGGTGTTCTTTCTGGCTAGTGATATAGTGACCTTTGATGGATTCTAAATTTTGGTGACAAAAAACAAAACACATATTGATTGAAAACCTTTTCAATTAATGCTGGTGTCAGAGGAGGTGGCCATGCACATTTATAATGTTGCGTGGGAACTTTCACTATCATATCATCTTTTTTTCAGAGAACACTTCCCTTTTGCCAAAATTCAAGAATTCACTATGTCGCCACCGGTGAGTCACATGGATTTTTTCGATAGCGACTTAGTGAATGTCGAAAAAACTTGGACACCAATGACACCATTCACAGTTTTCTTCACGTGTGTTTATTCTTGAAACTAACAAGCCTGGAACACATCACATGCAAAAATTTACCTCATGTTAACAAAATTCTCGACGCCTGATTCCTCTTTTTAGTATCATGAACACGTGTCATCAAGCTTGTTAACTCGCTATACATAATAATCGAGCATCTTTCCATAACGAGTTAACAATGATCATAGATTCAAAAGGATCTGACACTGGGGTAAAACTCCTTTCACAAGGATTGAACAATGAACTCAATAGGCAAGAAAAGAATATTCACTTATCCTCCTATTTTAAAAAATTTCGCGCCAGGGCAAATTTAAATAGAATAGGATACAGGGTTTTAACAAAAAATTTCAAAGGTTAACAAAATATGACTTAGCTAGAAAACCTATTCACCATTAATGGATCTCAACCTAAAAATTTTTTATCTAGACAACGGAAATTTATTACACAAAAATTCAGACCAATAGCAACCATTTGATATTATCTATCTTTTGATGCTTGACACATACTATGTTGCTTGACATCCTCTATAAAATCACTTATCACAAACTAAAGTTTACTGGTGCTTGGCATACACTAGAATAAACTTTTACTCAGCTCCAACAGATTTTTTGCTTAGCTTGCACTGACTTTGCTCAGTACCTACTATCCACTCGATCAAGCTTGCAAAACAAACTTTGTATAACTTGTTCTTCTAAACTTTCTTAGTGTAACCAACCTTTGTAACCTTAAGTATATTATCAATCCATCATGTTATCACTATCTTAATTGATTCTTGTACTCCTTTACATAATCTTAACTCAACCTTTCATGTAGGTTCTATTGTTACATCTTTTGATTAAATCCTCTTCATCAATCAATTAAGTAGTTGTCTTACCAACAAATGGTAGGTTTGACATCAGTGACAAAACAATGATTGAAGCATATTGATCATACTTGTATCAATCTATTCTTAACAATCTCCCTCTTTAATAGTCTTCTTCAATCTATTTTCAACAATCTCCCTCTTTGAAATTGATGGCAAACCAAACTGATCAACCAAAATGACTAGGTTAAAATAGTAAGACAATACCAAAAAGAATATAATTCCTTGTATTGAAATCTCTCCCTCTATCAACAACTTCCATCTTCTAAGTAGGTTACAAAATTCTCCCTTATAACTCCCTATGAATTTCTTCTTATCATATCTCCCTCTTACTAGGTAGATGTTAGGATTTCTCCCTCTTTAGTAAATCTCCAATCTCTTGGATATCTATCTCTCTTTTCTCTCTTTTTCTTATATTTTACTATCTCCCTCATCATACTTGTACTTTCCTTTGATCAACAATTACCTCCTCTAGCAATTACTTCCTTGATCATTCCCTTGACTCCCTTTTTCTTGCATTTACTTTGATCAGTAACTATCTCCCTCTCTGACAACAATACCAAATACTTGTCATCTTAACATGTAGATATGAACTTCTTCAGTTTCTCCCTCTATCACCTTGCTTGTGACTAATTTGGTGTTAGTTCTTTTATTACTTTAGGTGGCTCCTAAAGTAAGATCCACTACATCAATGTGTAAAATATGAAAATCATCGTGTTTGATGTACCACACTCCTTTTGTTACTTAGATAGTCTTCGATAGGGGTATCACCCCTAATTTACCTCTTAGATACTCATGAGCATCCTTAAGTAATGCTTTTGTGAAGATATCAACAATTTTTCTTTTGTGTTGACATATTCCATCTTCACGTCTTTATCTTGAACTAATTCTCTCAAGTACTGATACTTGATTGCAATGTGCTTAGTCTTTGTGTACACCACATGATTCTTTGATATATTTATAGCACTTGTTTTATCACAATAAAGTATTACTAGTTTTGTGATCTCTTCCTTCATACATTTGAGTAACTATTTGATCCATACAATATTTGTACAATTTACAACAATAACAACATATTTAGCTTCAATAGTAGATTGTGAGGCACAATTTCATTTCTTGCTAGTCCATGTAACCAACATTTTGCCTAAGAAAAATGCTCCTCCACTGGTGTTCTTTCCATCATCAATGTTTCTAGCCCAATCAACATCAGTGTAGGCTCCTAATTCAAATTTTCATTTTTTCTTATAGTATAGACCATACTCCTCTATTCCTTTCACATAGCTCATTATTCTCTTTATAGCCATCAAATGATTATCCTTGGGATTAGTAGAGAATATTGCAACTATCCCTACAGTTAATGCTATATCAGGTTTACTATGTACTACATATTGTAATTTGCTAATCATAGACCTGTATAATGTTTGATCCAACTCAATTGAATCATCATTCTTTGACAACTTTTTTCATATAACCATAGGTGTACTTACTAGTTTGGAATCCTGCAATCCAAAAAAATTTAGTGGTTCTTTGACATATTTTGACTAAGTGATGTATATACCATATTCCACCTGATATATTTGCAAACCCACAAAGAATTTGATCTCTCCTTTCATAGACATTTTGAATTCTTTCTTCATTTGATTTACAAAATCTTTACATGAAGCATCTTGACCTCCAAATATGATATCATCAACAAAAATTTCATATAACAAAATACCTTTTCCTTTCTCTTTCTTTATGTACTGATTATTGTTATCATCGGTCCTTTCAAATCCAATCTTCACAAGATACTTATGAAGTCTCTCATACCATGCTCTTGGTGCTTGTTTCAAACCATATAGAGCTTTGTGTAATCTACATACCATGTTCTTATTATTAAAATCAACAAAACCTTTTGGTTTTTCCATGTAAACTTCTTCCTCTAATATTTCCATTAAAAAATGCAAATTTAACATCAATTTGATAAACTTTGAAAACTTTATATGCAGAATAAGAAAGTAATGTTCTTACTCCTTCCAATCTAGCAACAAGGATAAATGTCTCTCCATATTCAATTCCTTCTTGTGCATATCCTTTGCAAACTAATCTTGCATTATTCCTTGTGACTTCACCATTTTCTTCTAGCTTTTTTTCGAATACCCACTTGGTGCCAATCACATTTTTGTCTTCTGATCTAGGAACTAGAATCCATGTTTAATTTTTCTCAATTTGTTCAATCTCTTCTTCCATGGCTTTACCTTTGAACTTTCCTTTACCTTTGTGGAATCTTCTTGCTAGTAATGCTTCAAGATGTTCTACATCCTCCTCATCTATATCCCTCTCACTAGACACATACTTTGTCTTTTTCTTCTTCTTCTTCTCATTAAACTCCTTCAATGACACCTTAGCTTTAAAAGAAAATTCAATATTCTTAGGTTTTTAATTATCAAAGTTAGATAGCTCAAAAAAAATGAGTCTACCTACTAGACTGTCAAGTGATAGATTATTCTTTGGTATACATCTCAATTCTTGAATTGCAAAAACTCTAATAGCATATATGGGAAATAGTGTTCTTAAAAAATTTCTTAGTATAGTATCATCATCTATTTTACCATTAGCTCATCTTATTGCATTGACAACATATTGAGCAATATTTTCACCTTCTTCCATTCTCGTATCATCAAACTTACCTCTAAGACTTTCAGCTTTGGCTATTAGAACATTGGTATCTCCTCCATAGATGGCAGCTAAGGCATCCAACATTTTCTTTTCATATCAAGACCTTTGATATCATCAAATTTTGCATAACTTAGAAAAGAGGCAATCTCTTGTATTGCCTAGTTATGTTCTTTCTTCTTTTTGATATCCTTAGTTGTTAGGGTTCCAGCAGGATCAACATGCTCATTGGTAATGGTATATTGTGCATGATCTCCAAGTCCTCCAAGGTGTAGCTTCATTAAACTTTTCCATGCAGGAAAGTTATCTCTATTAATCTTGGGTACTTCTTTTTTTGACATATTGATCTTTTTTCTTCTAGTACCTTCAAACTAGTCCTCTTAAGGAGATGACTTTGATACTAATTGTTGGAATACTTTTAGAATAATAGGGGGGTGAATTAGTTATCCAAGGTCTTGATGTATAAGTAAAAAATTTCATAGCTTAGTAAACTCATAAAAAATTTATCTTCATGCATGCATCCATAAGATTATGCAATCATTTAAAACTTGTAGGTTACTATCAAATCAACTAGCAAAAATCTAAACATGAAACATAACAAATTCATCAACACACTTGACACAATGATTTACATGGAAACCCAATTTGGGAAAAACCACCAGTAACATGCTACTCTTTTTCACTCTTCTAAAGTGATGACCTATGAGAGGCCAACCCTGCTAAAGGTTACAATACACACTATTAAATGTGACCCTGCTAAAGAATTTGAATCACTGTGTTAGGAGTGAGTCTTATTAGAGGACTTTAGACCATTCACTTGGAATGTCACCCAATTAAAGGATTTACAAATGACTGTTAGGTCAACCTTAATCCAAAGGATTTACCCTAGACTGATATAATTATTAGAGAGTAATAATTGATAACTACTTACAACTCCATTTGCAAATTAAAAATTTGATTGTAGATTGCAAATTTAACATCCATTTGATAAACATTAAAACCTTTTTATGTAGAATAAGCAAGTAATGTTCTTACTCCTTCCAATCTAGCAATAGGGGCAAATGTCTCTCCATAGTCAATTCCTTCTTGTACATATCCTTTGTAGACTAATCTTGCCTTGTTTCTTGTGACTTCACCATTTTCATCTAGCTTATTTATAGACACCCATTTGGTGCCAATCAGGTCTAGGAACTAGAGTCCATGTTTTGTTTTTCTCAATTTTTTCAATATCTTCTTCCATGGCTTTACTCTAGTCCACATCTTCTAATGCATCTCTCACTGATTTAGGTTCTTTCATGCTCAGCAAACATATATCATTTCTCAATTTGTTTCTTTTCATTCATCTAACATCTTTATCTCCAATAATTTGTGTAGAATGATGATGTCTTTTGACATACTTAGACAATCTTGGTTCAACTCTAGTTTCTTCAATTTATCTCTTAGCTTTAGAGTCACTGTGTACATCTCTGTCAAATAGCTCAACATCTCCACTAATATTTGAATCTGAATGTGTTTCAACTTCATTTTGCAACTCAAAATCTAAGTGTAACTCAGTTCATGAATGCAACTTGACATTCATAGTGTGTGACTCGACAGTCACTAAAACTGGTTGTTGGTTTGTAGCTTTATTTGCAGCATCTTCTTTAGTAGACATACCTTCATAAGAGTATAGAAATAATTTGCATTCTTCTAATTCTTTCATAGGTTCAGCCTCATGTACTTCTATATATTCATCAAAGTTTACATTTGCACTTTCCAAAACTTTGTTAGTGTTAGTATTTAAACACTTATAAGCTTTACTTCTTGTGGAATATCCTAGGAATATACCTTCTTCAGTTTTTGCATCTAGTTTACCATTCCTGAGGTCTTTAATAATGTAACATTTGCTTCCAAACACCTTAAAGTATTTTACATTGGGTGAGTACCCATACCATAGTTCAAAAGGTGTTGAATGAGTACCTTTCTTAACTTGTACATAGTTCAAGGTATATATAGCTATACTTATAGCTTCTCTCCAATATTTTAAAGTAATAGTTTTCTCCATCATGTGTGTTCTAGCACAATCCATTATAAAATCTATTCATTCTTTCAGCAATTCCATTTTGTGGAGGGGTTCTAGGGGTAGATGTCTATCTTTTGATTCCTCAATCATTATAGAACATCTCAAACTCATTTGATGTGAATTCTCCTCCTCTGTTAAATCTTAAACACTCCATACTTTTACCTATTTCCTTCTCAACTCTTGCTAATTACCACTTAGACTTTTGGAAAGCATTAATTTTTGTTTCAAAAACATAACTGCCATTATTCTAGAATAATCATCAACAAACAACATAATGTACTTATCTCCTTTATAGCTTTGTACGTCAATTGGTCCACACAAGTTAGTATGAACAATCTCTAGTATACTTTTAGAGGTATGAGTTTTACTTTTAAAACTAGACTTTGTCATTTTGCCTAACTGTCATTTTTTTCACATTATATTATTAGGCTTCTTCAACTTAGGAAAAACTCTAATTTTTCTTATGCTATTGATACTGACCAGGTTATTAAAATTGACATGACATAACCTTTTGTGCTATAGCCACACATCATCAATTTTTATAACTAGACAAGTAGCATCCTCTATATCAAGATAGAATAGATTACTCCTAGTTTGATCACCCTTTCCAATTGGTTTTCCATTTGTGTCATATATCTTAGCAACCTTATTTTTAAACTCAATCTTACATCCCAAATTATTCACTTGTGATACACTCAAGAGATTATAGTTAAGTCCTTCAACATAGTAATCATTTTTACATAAAATCTTATCTGTGAGTTTGATAAAACCTTTTCCTTTTATCAAACATGGTGCATCATTACCAAATCTTACATTATTTCCTTCATAACAATTTAGAGTAATGAACTTACTTTTATCTTCAGTCATGTGATGTAAACACCCACTCTCAATTACCCATCTATCATTCTTGTTCACACAAATCACAAGAGAAGTTTCCTCATCTTTATTAGATTCATCCTTCATTGCAACATATACCACTTCATCATCATGTTCATTAGATTCATCTTTTGTTTCCTCTTTAGCATGTAGCATGACTTTCTAGTCCTTGTTGTCTTCATCTCTCCTACTTTTGTACTTGTCACCACCTCTATAGTTCTTCTTCTCTAGACATCCAACATCAATATGACCAACCTCATTTCAATTGAAAGAAATGATAGGTAATTTACCATTGAACTTGCATTTACCTATGTGGAATCTTCTTTCCAGTAGTGCTTCAAGTTGTTCTACATCCTCCTCATCTGTATCATTATCACTGGACACATGCATTGTCCTTTTCTTCTTCTTCTTCTCATCAGGCTCCTTCAAAGACACCTTATCTTTGAGAGAAGATTCAATATTCTTAGGTTTGTAATTATCAAAGCTAGATAGATTAAAAGAAGTGAGTCTACCTTCCAAACATTCAAGTGATAGATTATTCCTTGGTATACATCTCAGTTCTTGAATTGCAAAAACTCTAATAGCATATATGGGCAATAGTGTTCTTAAAACTTTTCTTAGTACAGTATCATCATCTATTTTACCATTAGCTCCTCTTATTGCATTGACAACTTTGTTTATCCTTACAATATATTGAGCAATATTTTCACCTTCTTCCATTCTCATATCATCAAACTTACCTCTAAGACTTTTAGCTTTGGCTCTTAGAAGATTGGTGTCTCCTCCATAGATAGCAACTAAGGCATCCCACATTTTCTTTTCCATTGTCAAGATCTTTAATATCATCAAATTTGGCATAACTTAGGGCAAAGGCAATGTCCAGTGTTGACTGGTTATCTTCTTTCTTCTTTTTCATATCCTCAGTTGTTGGGGCTATAGTAGGATCAACATGCTTAGTGGTAATGGTAGATAGTGCATGATCTCCAAGTCCTCCAAGGTGTAGCTTCATCAAACTTTGTCATGCAGGAAAGTTATCTCTATTAAGCTTGGGTAATTCTCTTTTTGACATCTTGATCTTTGTGCTTCTATTACCTTCAAACTAGTCCTCTTAAGCAGATGGCTCTAATACCAATTGTTGGAAGACTTTTAGAATAACCAAGAGGTGGGGGGGTGGAGGGGTGAATTAGTTATCCAAGGTCCAAATGTATAAATAAAACTTTTCATAGCTTAGTGAACCCATAAAACATTTATCTTCATGCATGCATCCATAAGATTATGCAATCATTTAAAACTTGTAGGTTACTATCAAATCAACTTTGTAGAAATATAAACATGAAACATAATAGATTCATCAACACACTTGACACAATGATTTATATGGAAACCCAATTTGGAAAAAACCACTAGTAACATGCTACTCTATTTCACTCTTCTAAAGTGATGCGCTATGAGAGGCCAACCTTGCTAAAGGTTACAATACACACTATTAAATGTGACCCTATTAAAGGATTTTAATCACCCTATTAGGAGTGATCTTTGCTAGAGGATTTTAGACAATTCACTTGGAATGTCACCTGGTTAAAGGATTTACAAATGACTATTAGGTCAACCTTAATCCAAAGGATTTACCCAAGACTGATACAATTATTAGAGAGTAATATCTGATAACAACTTACAACTCCATTTGCAGATTACAGATCTTTATTCCAGTCCTCTATTCTGCTTGGCCTTCACATTTCAACTCTGATAGCTTATTCACCCTTCAATCATTCATACCCTTAAGCCTTCTTGTTTCACATGCCAATGCAAATTCTTCTCTTAGGTCACTTGATGAAGCAAAACCCCTGACTCTTTGTCTTCCTTATGTTCTCACACATGACAAACTTTGCTTTTCAATAGCCATTCCTATAAATAGGAAATTAAGATCTTTTTTCACTCATTAGCCATCATCCAATTTAGTGTTAGGAAGGATTAGATATGATACAATGAATCTACCCCTCAATTCATATCTCTTCTAGAAACTTCTCCTTGAATTCTCTTTGAATTAGCCTAAAAATGGTTTGCCTTGAATTTTGTGCCACTAGCTCATCAACTTTATCTTCCACTTGGTTCACACATTCTAAGAAAACAAAATTGTTAGCTTAGATCCATCAAATTCATGATCTTTTAAATAATACAACCATTTGGTATTATCTAGCTTCTAATGCTTGGCACATACTGCATTGTTCGGCATCCTCTATAAAATAACTTGACATGAACTAAAGTTTACTAATGCTCAACATCAACTAAACTTTACTCAATATCCCCTTTTTTTCTTGGCATACACTAGAATAAAATTTTACTTAACTCCAACTAATTTTCTGCTTGGCTTGCACTAACTTTGCTCAGCACCTACTATTCATTCAGTCAAGCTTGGCAAACAAACTTTGTGTAACTTGTTCTTCTAAACTTTCTTAGTGTAACTAACCTTTGTAACCTTAAGTAGATTATCAATGCATCATTTTATCACTATCTTAACTAATTATTGTACTCCTTTACATAATCATAACTTAACCTTTCCTATAGGTGCTATTTTTACATCTTTTGATCAAATCATCTTCATCAATCAAATAAATGATAGTACTTAAATCATATAAGTAGTTGTCTTACCAGCAAATAGAAGGTTTGACATTAGTGAAAAAAATAATGATTGAAGCATATTGATCATACTTGTATCAATCTATTCTCAACAATCTCCCTCTTTAATAGTCTTCTTCAATTTATTTTCAATAGGTCAGTCTCATTGGATCCAACTCGAGTAGACCTTGCTTTGTCGTGATTTTTGGCAATTTCAGTAGGTGATTTATTTTATTGTGTTATTTTTCAGTTTCAACCCATTTTTTATCAAGTAGGGCTTTCCCATTTTCTTTTTTTAGTTTTGTTTCAGGTTTTTTTTTTGGTAGTTATTTTTCTAGAGGCTAACAACTAGTGTTCCCCTCTATTTTTGTTTGCCTATTTTTGGGATGGGGGTTTGGGGTTTCTCATTGTTATGCTAGCCATTTTTGCATACAGTGTTTGAACCCAAATATTATTGGATTTTTGGGGTTTTCATACCCAAAGGCTGAAGGGGTTTTAATTTCAAATTTTTCTATTTTTTTGGGTTTTTACCTCATTTTGTGTGCCTCCATGTTTTCTCGAGTTTTCTTGGCATGAGCTTGGTTGGGGACCTAAATTATCTATTTGGATGTCAGTCAGACCTTTGTTGCACTTTTATGTTGTAATGGGATGCATGCCGCATCTATCCTCCTTGAGTCTATTTTTCGATTGAGTGACTTTCTATATTGTGTTCTCATGCAATCCTTGTGTTATGATCTTCGTGATGGTGGTGTGCCACACACAAGTACATACACATACATTTTTTGGGTGACTTGTGAGGCTCAATCTTCCATGGTACTTCTAGAAGTTATGATCATTAGGGTTGGGTTGGTAACTTACATGCCTACAAAAACTCATCGTTGGATGAGCATGGGTAGGGTAGAGTAGCACATGGAGGGGCTTCTATCCTACAATCTAGTGACTATTTCTCATTGGTTAGTAGAAGAAGTTTTATATAAGTGATAACTAAAATAACATACTGGGTCATAATAAATATAAGATAATTAAAATGTTGGGAAGTGTACCTTCCATTTGGAAGAGTTACCACTTGGATTGTGTGCCTTCTGTTAGGGAGTACAACTGCCAAATTGGCTTGGGTTTCTCAATGCCAAGTGACTCTTCTTGATGTCAGCCCCTACTTAGCAGCCCATTAAGTGTTTAACCAAGACCTGTAGTTTATGCATTATTTATATTCTTGGTCTTAGCCATCATATTGTCTGGTGTGTGTGTGTTAGCAATGGACATTATGCTTTGTGTGTGTTTTTGGTTGGAT
This sequence comes from Cupressus sempervirens, assembly GCA_028749045.1. Classification (NCBI taxonomy): domain Eukaryota; kingdom Viridiplantae; phylum Streptophyta; class Pinopsida; order Cupressales; family Cupressaceae; genus Cupressus; species Cupressus sempervirens. Next base: position 608,130,809 of record CM053785.1, read on the forward strand.
CATTATCTCAATCAACATGGTGGGAGTGGGCCTATGGGTTCCACATGGTTGGGAGGCATAGCTACCTATACCATTGCTAGGGATCAGTGTATAGAGACAGTCTTTTGTCCTAGTATGACCATTGTTCGATGTTTTCACTTGATACTTTGAGTTATGGAGTATACTTTCTTGTGATTTATACTTTCATTGGGATGCTTGTATATCATGTTTAGATGATATTAACTATTGAGACATTTCTACATTATGATGATTAGCATATTATAGATGATGTTATCTATATTTGTAGGAGTATCTTATGCTTTACTTCTGGCATGTTAGATTTTCTTATGCTTATGTTGTAGCACATTTTAGTAGTGACAACCTTTTGATAGTACTAATGATCTAATCGGTAGCTTTAGATGTTATGCGAGGGGGATGGCTAGGGACCACGATGGTCATATGATGCTATTATGGTTGGGAGGAACCACATACTTAGTTTGATTCTACTATTCATTGCAATGTTATTTTAGTTATTGTGATGTTGTTTTAGTACACTATGATATTTCCTTTTGTAATTTCTATTCACTAATTGTTAGATGGTTAGATTATGTTTTCGTCTTTTAGTATTGTGTTTGAGTGATTACACCTCAAATTGTGGATTTGGTACTCCCTAGTGTGGAGGTTTTGAACTCTTCTTTTCTCTTTAGTTTATCCTTGGAGCATTTTATGCATTTCTTGGGTGACCATGTGTCAGCATGGAGCGATACTGTAAAGTGTCACACACCCTAAGGAGTTTAGTCAGGCAATACTAGAAAGTATCACACCTCTTAGAAAGAAATATCGAGTGATACTAGAAAGTATCACACCCCCTTTGAAGTAGTGTCATATAATATTGGTAAAGTGTTGCATACCATTTTTAGGAGTGTCTCCCAATCCATGAAAGTGTTGCCCCCCTTCTTGAGAAAGGTAGTACAATACTAGAAAGTATCACACAAGGTTGTTTTAAAGTATCACTTGGTATTTGCAAAAAACTTGTCCAAGAAAATAGAGGGCACTTTTAGGTTTTACCCAGACTTTTCAGGAAGTGTTTTGGCTACCCTCTTGGGTTATCTTCATTCCTTTGGTGTTACATTTTGAATTCAGAATGTTTTGATTCAAAATCAGTTATGCATCTTCTGTCATCAGTCATTTTGGTCAGTAGTTGCATTTGGAGATCTGTTGGTGTCAAGATGTTTGGTTAGTCTTCCATTGCAATCTATGTGATCTATGTATGATGTTGTCATGTAAACTCATACCTACTTAAAAAAAAAAATATCTTGTCTTATATTTATCCTTATTTCCAAGGATCTCTAGGTGGGGCATTATAGTTTATATGCCAAGCTCAGAGTGTTAGTGTTGATCAAGCCAAGATGTGTCAACCAAGTGATTCAACTTATACTAAGCTTGCAGTGTTAGTGTTGACCAAGCCATGCAATGTCAACCAAGTGACTCATTTTATATGCCAAGTTGTGTAGTGTTCACCAAATCACTCAATGCTGACTAAGATCAATATACTTTGAAGTGATTAGTATGGACTAAGCTTCTACATCTACTGAGTGCATGATGATGTAGAGTGTTGACAATGGTTGTTGAGTATCAAAACCTCACTGAGTTTCTCTTGAAAACTCAAGTACCAATAGTTGAGCTACCTTTGTGATCCTTGATGGAAATCTATGTTGTATCCAAATTTGATGAATTATGTTTTGGATTGGTATATATGTAATGTATTGTATCATATCCAAAAAGATATGTATAAATATATGAAGTGAATATGAAGAGAAGAAGTGTGAATTGAAAAGGCTACAAGTAGTATAAGGGACAACAAAGATTTATCTATCACAACAAGGTTATCTTTACACTACAAGGAATCTCAACCAAAAAATAGAGTTGCAAATCAAAGATCTCCCACAAATTCATCCTAATAGGTGTATCAATTAAATCTTTTAACAAGGTATACTTAACAATCTTTGTCAAATCTCTTTATTGAGTGCATAATTCATTGTATGTTTTGAAAATCCTAACACAAGGTGGACCTAATAGTCCTTATTTCTCCTAATGGGGTAGATCATCAGAAGTGATCAATTATAAGCCTTAACAGGCCAACTTTATATTGTAGTACTAAAGCTTGTTGGTATCATCCCCATCCTAGTTTTACTTTCTATTTGGAAGGTTTCTAGGTCACCATATCTTGTGTCAAAGTGTTATGAATGTTGTACTACTTTCATTCTTTCATGCATGCAATTAGATCAGAATATTATACGAAGGATTAATTGGAATATAAAGTTAAAGTTTTATTGGTTCCTAATTCACCCCTCCCCTCTTAGTAACCTTTCCTATCTAATATTTCCAACAATATTTATTTCCAAGCAAGTTGATAAGGGAAATATTAGTAGCAATTGACCATAATAATAGCTAAGTGAGATAGGATAGTGTATGTTGAGCTACATAGTATTGACCAAGCAGAAGGAACTTAGTGATTGCCAAGTGACAACAAAAGTTACAGTTTGTGAAGGAATTGAATTTGAGGCTGACAAAGTTGAATTTTTGGATTATTCAAAGCACATGGATGATAAGAATTGATGAGTTGGCATATTTAATGCATGAAGAGAGTTTATTATGTGATCAAAGGAAAGGTTTTGATCAGAATTTTTAAAAAGATAGAAAATAAAATGATGAAAGGATTTGATGAAACTAACCTGAACCTAAGATCTATAATGATATTTAAGTAGAAAAAATATCAAAATTTCCTATTTGAGGCATAATAGATGTTTTCTAAGGTTGGTTCTTTTTTTATTGGCAATCTTAAGGAGAAGATATGAAAATCATAGTAGCATAGGAGAAGTGAAGAGAAATTACTGAAGTGTGATTTCTTGAAGGGATTCCAAGCATATCAGTGATGGAGATGATAATGAAGGGTATTCAATGAACCATAAGATGAGAAAATGGAGATCTAAATTCATAAAGTGAGTTGTTGGTGAAGGAGCATCCTAGGCTTTCTTGAAATCTTGCATGTTAGAGCCAAGTGCCTATGGTTGCCAATTTTTTTGTTGCTTTTGAGCTAGTCAATGGATGTTGATTTACTATAACTCTAGTGTATGCCAAGTTAATGTAGCTCCTAGTGTATGCTTTACTGTAGCTCTTAGTGGATGTCGAGTGAACTTTTTGGTGTTGAGTGTTCCTATATGTAGTGCCAGTGTTTGTTTTGGTTTTGTTCATGCTGAGTTATTTGCGAGCTGACTTTTGGCATTTAATTTGTATATGGGTATTTAAATTGTGTTGTGGTAAACTTGTGCCTCAACATATATTTAATATGAGAGATTTAATTTAGTTTGTAATGAACTAGGATGACATATGCCTTATTTGGGTATAAGTAAAGGGTTTTGTGGAGTCTTTAGCATAGGGGGAGAGCTATAGAATTCATTCATTCAGAGGAGTGGAGGAGATTGTGTAGATGTGAATTTGAAGAGCTAGGGTTGCAGCTTAAGAACCAAAGGATTTATTAGTGGACCTGAGGGTATAAATGTGGATTCTTCTTGGTGATTCATATCCAGTGATGGATCTAGACTAGCTAGGACTGAGATTGTAAGTTGGATCTTGTAGAACTAATTTTGTAATTGTTGTTTTTATTTGGCCCTAACCTAAAAGGCATTATAGCTAGGCATATTGCATGTAATCAATAATTTTATGAATAAGAGTTATCATTTGGTATCATATTTGTCATTATTGTTGTTTTTTGTATTAGTTCTATTGTGTGGTTGTTTACTAGGGGCTAGGACATCTCCTTTGGGGATTCTCCTGCCTTGTACTATGTTGGGTGTGTTTTATAGATCAAACCTATTGTTACACTCTAAGAATTGTAACACTTAAAATCCTTTAATCAAGGTTGACCTAATAGTAATTTTCTAAATTCTTCAATCAAGGTGACATTCTAATGGACTAATCCAAAGTCCTTTAACAAGGCTACTCCTAATAGGGTGATTAAATCATTTTATAGGGTTACATTTAATAGTGTGTTTTGTAACCATTAATAGGGTTGGATCTTAGCCAAGCTTACTATAGAAGAGTGAAAAAGTAGTAGGATGTTACTTGGTGGTTTTCCCAAATTGGGTTTCCATGTTAAATCTTGGTGTCATTTACTTGTGTGAATGTTACATTATGCATGTTATTTTTATAGTTGTTAATTTATTGTTAATCAAAACATATAATGAGAAGAGAGTTGACTAGTGAATAGAATGCTAATTTGTTGATATATTACTATACGGACCAAATTATTTAATGAGATTGTTTGAAGTTGTTAAAATTTTAATGGGTGCATCTAGACCTAAGGATAACTGATTAACCCCCCTCATTTATTCTAATCATTCTAACATTTGGTGTTAGAGTTTTGGTTCTTGAAAGAAAATTTTGAAGGGACTTATAGCTAAAGATCTAGATGTATAAGAGAGAGATACCCAAGTTAAATAAGGAGAAATTCTCAACATGGAAGCACTTGATGAGATTGTACTTATTTGGTATAGGAGACTCTATATCATACTACTTGGACAATGAATACACTGAGATACCTAGACCCATGACCATTAAAAAAATGAAAGAGAAGTAGGAGCACAATCAAATGATGATTGAACTAGAAGTAGCCCTAAGTTATGTTAAATTTGATGATGTAAGGGAATGCATTACTACAAAGAAAATGTGGGACAAGTTGGCACAAATTCATAGAGGAGACAAAAATGTGTTGAGATAAGGAAGAAATCTTGAGAGGCAAGTTTGATGATATGAGAATGAAATAAGGTGAGACTATTTTACAATATTATGGTCAAATCAAAAAGGTGGCAAATGCTATTAGAGGAGCTAGAGGCATTATATCTTAAGATACTGATAAGTACAAGGTATTGAGGACTTTATTACCTATCTATGCAATTATAGTATCACTAAGATGTACACTTGGTAATGATTTGACCTTGGATAATCTAGTTGATAGACTCACTACATTTGAACTATCAAATTTGATAATTATTCCCAGGTAAAAGCACAAACCCGTGTCACCCTTTTACAAAGGAAAAGGCTAACAAAAGTGTAGTTATTCAAATTCAATGACATTAAACTAGTATTACTATTTAGAATTTTAAAATGAAGTAAACTAATGAAATGTGTAGAAATGGATGAATTTTAGTATTATAATTTTTAATAATTATTTGGAATAATAAATTATATATTTTCCTATTTTTAAAAATAAATTTTAGTTGCTGAAAAAATTGGAAATTAGGGGACAAGTTCCCACCACAAAACTATATGGAAATGAACTTATTTCCCTTTTATCTTAGATTATGTTATCGACAATATAGGTAGCTAGAACAATCAAAAATAGAAATGGGCTTTAGACCTATATTTTCTCTTTTATAATGATTCAAATTTTAACTTATTCAAATCAATAGTTTTCATCTCCCACCACATCTTTTGAAATAAATCTATTCCAACCAAAAGAAAAAGTATAGATTCTAGAAGAGGACTCTCTGCTAGAATGTCATATAATTTTTAATTTTTTTTATATTATTTAATATTTTTTTCTTTCTCAAAATTGACATCTTCTTGAGTGTTCAAATACGTACTTGTAGAATTTTTTAATTACAATATACTATATCTAATTAAAACACTATGAGCTCTATATGAGAAAATTCTTAACTTTGAGCTCTATAACATGGTTTTATATGTTACTAAAAATATATCATAATAAATAATAAGAGTTATTGAAACATTAGATTTCTAAAATAATTGCATTTTTTTAGTAATTAGATATTAACTAGTATAAAACATGCATTTAATAGACATTTCCAATTGGAAAAGTGCAAGACCATATATAACTTAGCTAGAATAATTTTATCAAGATCATATGTTTGAAAAAAAATTTAAAAATAAGATAGAAATACTCAAATTCAGTTGTTCTAATAAGTCAGCTTGAAAGGTGAGATAGCTTTTTCCTTTTACCCTCCCCTAATAGTGTTGAATCTTATTTTAAGGCTCAATTGACCCTTGATGGATCTATAAAAAAGAAGAAGAATAAATATGTAGAAAATGATAATAAATCAGAAGATAACTTCGATGAACTTGAAGCATTATTGGCTAGAAGGCTAGCAAGAGGAAAAGGCAAATAAAAAGGTAAATTCTCCATTATCTATTTTACATGTAATAAAGTTGGTCATATTGCTACAAAATGTCCTGCAAGAGATGAGAAGGATGAAAGGAAAGATTTCAAGTACTAGGGAAGGAGAGACAATAGATACATTCAATGTAACAAAGACTACAAAAACAAAGCAAATCAATCTTGCTACATTGTTGAAGAAGATGGTTCTAATATTGATTTTGATGATCATGATGAATAAGTTGTATATGTTGCAATGCAAGATGATTCTAATAAAGATGATAAAACTGCATTAATTTCACATTTGAGTAAGAATGATAAATGGATAATTGATATTGGTTTCTCATATCATATGAGTGGTGATACAAGTAAGCTTGAGAAGTCAGAACATTGTAATGGTAGTAGTGTTAAATTTGGAAATGATGCACCATGTTATGTGAAAGGTAAAAGATCAATCATATTGAATGATAAGATTAGATGTAAAAATTCATATTGGGTTGATGGACTCAAGTATAACTTGTTGAGTGTTGCACAATTGAATAGCTCAGGCTATTGAATTGAATTTGAAAATAAGAAGACAAATATTTGTGATGCTACTAGTGAATGAATTGGATGTGGAGAGAAAATAAGAGGTAGCTTGTTCTACCTGGACCTATTTGAAGATACATGTTTATTTTCACAAGTTGAGGGTTTTTGGTTAAGGCATAATATGTTATGTTAGGTGAACTTTGATAATTTGGTAAGAATTAGTATGATTAAAAGAGTTAGAGGATTACCAATATTAAGAAAACGTTATAAAGTTATGTGCAAACAATGTCAAATGGGTAAAATGACAAAGTCTAGTTTCAAGAGCAAGATGATATTTTGAAGTTGGTTCATTCTGATTTATGTGGTCCTATTGGAGTGCAAAGATATTATGGTGAAAAATATTTCACTCTATTCATTGATGACTTTTCTATAATGACGAGTGTGATGTTTCTTAAAGAAAAATATGATGCATTTCATATGTTTATGTGAGGCCTCACCTTGGCTCATCATAACATATCATAGCAGTATTTTTGTATTTCAAATAATTTATTTATTTTAGACCTTGTTATATGTTGGACCATTTTGGACTGTTACTCAAACTATTTGATACTATGGGACACTTTATTTTATGGTCATTATTTATAATGTTAGAACTTATTTATGATGCTTGATGATTATTTACATTCATGTACTTGGTTGGCTATTTTATTAATGAGTAGGAAATTATGTTTCAATGCAATATTTGGATGAATTATATATATTTTGAAATCATGAAATGTTGCAATTTAGGGTCATATCATGTTTAGTTCAATAATGGTAGTAATATATATGCACAATGGTTTAGAAATGGAAAAATGTTATTTGAAATCCAATTGAGAAATGCCTTATGTTTTGATTCAATTATGAATATAGAATTGATTAAGTATTTATATATGCATATGATTTATTTATCTTCAACTACTGATATGTGGTTTAAGTGTGTAGGAAATAACCACATGGTAAAATAGAGAACCAAGACTATACCTTTCTATTAATTGAGAATGCCAAGGTTAGATCTAATGAAGAGATCTTAACCTCATTGTTAAGTATTTTACTTTGTGAATGTAATGTGAATGAGTGTTTTAGATTAGATTCAAATTCATTTGCCACTTATAATGTTAAATGTATATTTTATAGTTCCACTTGACACTTGTGTTGTTATGTGTTTATATGGCAAGTCAAGTTGAGATATTGGCAAAAGACACCCAACCTTATTCCTAACTAGTTAGAAATGTTTAAGTTTTTATGGAATAAAAATATTTTATGAAGGCTTTTATTAAATTAAATTTTGAATTTCAAGTTTAGGGTGACTTTAGAGGGCTTTATTTGAGTCTTAGGGTGTTCTTTTAGTGAAATTAAGTTATTTACATGTTAGTACTCTATGTTAGGGCTTTAATTTTGACTTGAGTTAAAATCTCTTTTCTAGAATTTTTCAAATCTCATTTTTCAAGTATTGCGAAAATGGAAGAAGACTTACCCAAATTCCCACCTTATCTTGACTAAGTTGATAATTCCAACCAAATAGGGAAACTTAGGTTGAGTTAAAGTTTTTGTTTTCCTTCATGATAGAGAAAAATTCGGAGTTGTTTTTCTTTTAGAGAGAAATTGAAAAATAGAGTTGTCATTCACCCACTCTCTAGTTTTAGAGATGTTTCCTTTTTGAAGATTAGATTAAGGATAGAGGGCTCTTCTCAAATTGGTTGATTTTCCATAGCTTGGAGAAAGGCTAGATATTTTTCCATGTTTTGGAAACTATGTGTTGTATTATTTTTCTAAATAAAAGATGTGTAAATTTTGCTACAAATGTATATGTGTGTTGTTCATTGTCCCTGTTGTATTGTTGGGTGTGGATGAATTTCTATTGTCTTATTTTCATTTTGATTTTGAGAATATTATGCTATTGTTGTGGAAGGACATCACTCACCCTTGGGAGGGAATAAATGGCCTTCAGATGAAGGAGTTAGTTAGGCCTATCCCCTGAGTGTGGAACCTATTCCCTAGAAGGAAGAGGGATAAGCATGTAATATGGGTTGCATATGCCAGTACATAATTATGCAGTTTGGGGGTGATAAGGGGAGAAATTTTGTGAGAGTTGGTATTTATTTTGTATGCCTTGTGAAGACAAAATTGGTTTTCTCTATTTGGCTTCTCCTCTGGATTTTTAGGCACACCTTCACCCATTCTATTGGTTTCTCTAGTAACCTACTATGTAAGATCAAAAAGGATGTTAAATATTGTATCATGTATTTTTGATTTATGTGTTTGTGCTTGATTATTACTCAGCTGGTCTTGGTTCTCCAAGCTCAGTGGGTGGTCTCATAGAGACCTAGGCTAGTAGGTGAGCTCTCCTTGGTTTTTAAGGTTTTTTTGTATAGGTTTTATAAATGGATATATGTTGAAGAAATTTTTTGAAGATTTTCATTTTCTGTTGGAGATTTGAAGATGATTTATTATGAACATTTGTGAAAGTTATGTATTGTAAAAGATTAGAAATAGATCTTCATGTAATTTTTGAATTGTTGTAAGGATCCAATTATGATTGTAATATTTGAAAAGACTTCTCAATATTGTGAATATATTTTAGTTTAAATATTTCATGAGAATGAGTAAAATTATTTGAAAATTTGTAGGAAAATAATCTATTAATAATTTGATATGATTTCTTAATTTTTTTTTGAGAATTAAAATTGGATATTATGTATTTTGTATGTGTGTGTCTTGCTCAAATTTTTGGGCATGACAGTTTAAGTAGTATTTGGATAGAGTTGTGATATAGGGAGAGTGATTAACTAGGGCCAAAGGCTCACCCAGCTATCCAAACCACCTTGCAAGAGTTAAAACAATAGAAACACAACACATAGAAAAACAACCATAGGGTGAAGAAGAGAAAACACTTGTTGATTCAACAAATAATCAGCATGCATGCCCAACTTTAAGACCTTTTGGGTTATGGCCATATACAAAGTATATTCAAGATCAAAGATCCAACATCAAATTCACAGCTCCAGATACATATGCAACAAACATTCCAAACTTTCACGTTCTACTCCAAAATCCCTCCAAAAACTACCTTCCAAAAGACTCAACAAGACCCTTATTACACTCAACTAAGCCACAAGTCATCCAAGCTCATTAAAAATTAAATTAAATCCCTTACATTAAATATAGGTTGAGCCACAAGTTAGCTACAACACTAAATTAAATACCCATACACAAGTTAAATGCAAAATTTGGCACACAAAAAACTTGGCACAAATAGAACCAAAATCAATACTGGCAATTGGCACATCTAGTAACTTGGCACCCGCTAAGTGCTACAATAACTTGGCACCAACATGCTATAGTAACTCGGCACCAACTAAGTGCTACAATAACTTACCACCAACTAGAGCTATAGTAACTCAGCATCCACTAGAGCTATAGTAACTTGGCATCAACATGCAAAATAAAAAAAAATGAGTAGGATAACAAGGCAACCCAAGATGCTCCTGCATCAAAAAATTGGGGTTGAAAGAAATGATTCTCCTGAATCATTGAGATGTCACAATTTGATTTGAATCCAATTTAGATTGAGAAATCCATGAAGCATCTTACATAGGCTTGTTCTTCCACTTCACCAAATATTCATAGTAATCTTTTCCTCTTGTGCTCTTGCCAACTCTCTAATCTAATATCTATTCAACTTCTTCAATCTACTTCTTCAAGATCTTACAAGGTCCAAATTTCTTCATCTTTAGCTTACTATATGCTCCAACAGGAAATCTTCCTTTCTTTAAATGAACCATCACCTCATCACCAACTTCAAAATCATGATGTCTTCTAGACTTATCAGCATTCTCATTATACTTTTAATTACTTTGTTCCAACCTCAACTTCACTTCCTTATACAAAGATTCCATAAAATCAGTAAATTCTTCTCCTGCAACACTTCTCTTTTCTTCACCAGCAACATCTCTCACATCTGATATACCTCTAGGATGCATTCTAGTAACAATATCAAAAAGTCTTTTCCCTATACTCCTATTCACAAAATTGTTATATGTGAACTCAGCTTGTGCCAACACTACTTCCCAATTACTTGGCTTATCTCCAACTAAACATCTCAACAAATTACCCAAGCTTCTATTCACAACCTCTATCTATCCATCTGTCTGTGTTTGGAATGCAAAACTAAACTTCAACTCAGTACCCATATTCTTCCACAAAGTTTTCCAAAAATAACCAACAAACTTACTATCTCTATCAAAAATAATACTTTTTGGTAATCCATGCAATCTCACAATCTCTTTAAAGAAAATTTTAGCAACATACTTAGCATCTGATATCTTCTTACATGGTATGAAATGAGCCATCTTAGAAAATCTATCCACTACAAAAAAATATGGAATCATACCCCTTCATTATCTTAGGTAATCCAAGAACAAAATCCATACTAATGTCACTCCAAGGTTTCTCAAGAATAGTAATAGGTATATACAAACCCATATTTTGACTTACTTCTTTTGCAATTTGATAAACTTCACAACTCTTTACAAATTTATGAACATCCTTATACATTTGTGGCCAATAATACTTATTCTTTAGTAAATTCAATGTCTTATCAATTTCAAAATGTCCATCCAATCCACCACTATGTTTTTCCTTAATCAGATTCAACCTCATAGAACTTCGAAGAATACACAATTGAATGCCTTTGAAAAACATACCTTCTTGAATAAAATGCTCATCATACTTACTTATGTGATCTGTCAGATGTGGTGCTCTACACTCTCTCCACCCGTCAGAAAAATTAGGATCAACATCATACAACTCTTTCATTTCATCAAAATCAAGAACTTTAACCTTCATTTTAGTCAACAAATAATGTCTTCTACTTAGTTCATTAGCAACTTTGTTAGTAACTTCACTCTTATTCTTAATGAGAAATGTGAAATTTTGCAAGTACTCAACCCACTTCATATGTCTCTAATTCAATTTATGTTGACTTCCCAAGTATTATAAAGATTTATGATTAGTATACAACACAAACTCCTTAGGAATCAAATAATGTCTCCACTTCTTTAAGACTTGAACAACAGCATAAAACTCTTGATCATACACAGAATATTTCCTTTTAGCATCATTCAGCTTCTCACTAAAGAAAGCAATAGGTTTACCTTCTTGATGTAATACAACTCCTATTGCATTACCACTTGCATCAGATTCAACTTGAAATACTTTGTTGAAATTAGGCAAAGCTAATATAGGTAATTCAAAAACCTTGTGTTTCAAAGTCTCAAAACTCTTATTAGCTTTATGTATCCACTTGAATTCTTTTTTATCTCCCCTCATTGTTTCAATCATAGCATTACAAACACCACTAAAATTCTTTATAAAATTTTTATAAAAACTAAATAAACCATGAAATGATCTTACCTCACCCACACTCTTAGGTGTAGGTCATTCCAAAATTACTTTAACCTTCTCAGGATCCATATTCAATCCATCAGCTGAAATCACAAATCCCAAATACACAATCTCCTCTTGCATAAAAGAACACTTTTTTACATTAATCAAAAAAATTTCCTCTTTCAATCTCTACAATACTTATCTAATATGCTCAAGATGTTCTTCTTTGGTCTTACTAAATATCAAAATATCATCCAAATAAACAATCACAAACTTACCCAAAAATCTTTTCAGAACTTCATTCATCAACCTCATGAAAGTACTAGGTGCGTTAGTCAAACCAAAAGGCATAACCAACCATTCATACAAACCATATTTTGTCTTGAAAGAAATCTTTCATTCATCACCTTCTCTAATTTTGATCTGATGATAGCCACTCTTCAAATCAATCTTGGTAAAATACTTTGCTCCACTCAAACAATCCATTATGTTATCCATCATCAACATAGGAAACCTATATTTCACTATTATCTTGTTAATAGCTCTAGAATCAGTACACATTCTCCATTCTCCATTCTTTTTAGGTGTTAATATAGTAGGTACAACACATGGACTCAAGCTTTCTCTAATCAAACCTTTCTACAACAACACATGCACTTGTCTATTAAGTTCTTCATTCTTTTTAGGTGTTAATCTATATGGTGCTTTGTTCAGCAAACTAGCTCCAAGAATAAAATCCATACAATGACTTACACTTCTCATTGATGGTAAACCATCAAGAATATCCTTAGCAACAATATCATTATACTCATTCAACAATTCTATAATTTCTACTGGTACTCGGCTATCACTATCTATTGTCACTCAGTCATTACCAACTTTTGCTACTCATTCATTACTACCAACACTCGATCCTCTAGGAACTATGGCAAAAAAAACTTTATTCTTCTTCAATTCTTTTTCAAATTGTTTCCCATTAACCATGCAAATTTTTATTGTAGTACAACTAATATCATCTGGACTTTCAATTAAAGGCAACAATATTTGTTTCTTCCCATTCACCCAAATAGTATATTGATTCAATCTTCCATCATGCATAGCATATCTATCATATTGCCAAGGTCTACCCAATAGAATATGACAACAATCTATAGGCATAATATCACACAAAACTTCATCAAAGTAATGTCCAATCTTGAACTTCACAAGGCATTGCTCACTTACCAATATATTATGCTCATCTTTGATCCATGAAACATTATAGGGTTTAGGATGCTTGAGCCTTTGCAAATGAAACTTTGTAACCAACTCTTTTGATGTCAAACTTGTAGAACTTCCACTATCAATGACCACTTTGCAGCATTTTCCAGCCATCTTACATCTTATCTTGAAAAGACTTCTCCTTAAAATAGGTTCCTCATCACTTCTATTATTACATAAGGTTCTTCTTACCATCAGATTTTCTCCAGCCTCAGGTCCACTTGGTGAACCCTCATCATCTCCTTGAATCACAACATTTATGTTACCCTACCCACTTTAAGAGGATCTACATTCAAAAGATCTCTGTCCCTCTTTACCACATCTAAAACAATTACCATGAAAACCACCTCTAGAATAAAAATTACCTCTTCCTTGATAAGAATTAGTACCTCCTTGGTAAGAATTACCACTTTTCCATTCGATCTTTCCTTTTTCATCATTCTTCCACTCAAATTTGCCTTTATTCTATACAAAATTATCAGATCTGCCACCTTCACCATAAGATCTACCTATGCCTCTCTGGAATCTACCACCTCTACCTCTTTTTCTTTGTTCATGCTTCTTTGTCAAGATCTCCTCACCTTTCAAGGCATATTGGTATGCTTTTCCCACACTTTCCAACTTCACAAAACTTATTTCATCTTATATTCTAGATCTTAATCCATTAATATACCTTGCAATTTTCTCAACATCATCATCCACATGTCTAGATCTAATGTCCAATCTATAGAATTCCTCGGTATACTCCTTCACACTCATGTCTCTTTGTCTCAAATTTTTCATCTTTCTCAACAAGTTAACTTGGTAATTAGTAGGAAATAATTTGTTCTTTACCTTGTTCACCATCTTTGGCCAAGTTCTAATCTTCTCCTTTCCTCTCCTTTGTCTATTAGTTTGCAAATTCTCCCACCATAGTGAAGCATGAACTTTTAACCTTGTAACAACATTTTCACCATCCTATTATCCAGAGTGTTTTCATACTCAAAGAACTTCTCCATATTAGAGATTCAATCCAACACGGCATTGGTATCCAATTTTCCATCATAAGGAACAATTTCTACAATAGGCTTTGAATTTTCCCTAGACAACACTCTCAACAATCTTGCTTCATCTTGGTCTTCTTCAGGTTCTTGATTAGGGTTTGGTGCTACTGCTTCATTATCACTTACATCATCTAGATGTGCTCCTCTCCTCTTGGTTGTCTCCATAGCATCTAATCTGGCTACAATTTGTCTCAATGTATCTAATATTGCATTATCAAAATTTCCTCTACCTTGAACCATCTTTACAAATCAAGTTCCTACAAGATCATAACCCTCTACAAGTTATAGATCAAATCCACAGATCTACAACCCTACAACCCAATTCACTCAAGGTTCTACATGATCCAATCACCACAAGGATGAACCTCAAGCTCTAATACCACCTAATATAGGGAGGAGTGATTAACTAGGGCCAAAGGCTCACCCAGCTATCCAAACCACCTTGCAAGAATTAACATAGTGGAAACACAACACATAGAACAACAACCATAGGGGGAAGAAGAGAAAACACTTGTTGATTCATCAAATAATTAGCATACATGCCTAGCTATAAAGAATTTTGGGTTATGGCCAGATACAAAATATATTCAAGATCAAAGATCCAACATCAAATTTATAGCTCCAGATACATATGCAAAAAACTTTTCAAACTTTCACATTCTGCTCCAGAATCCCTCCAAAAAATTGCCTTTCAAAAGACTCAACAAGACCCTTATTATACTCAACTAAGCCACAATTTGGCCCAGCTCATTAAAAATTAAATTAAATTCCTCACATTAAATATAGGTTGAGCCACAAGTCAGCTAGAACACTAAATTAAATACCCATACACAAATTAAATGCCAAAGTTAGTGCATAGAAAACTTGGCATGAATAGAACCAAAATTAATATTGATAATTGGCACATATAGTAACTCGGCACCCACTAAGTACTACAGTAACTTGGGACCAAGTGCTATAGTAACTGGGCACCAACTAAGTGCTACAATAACTTGGCACCAAGTGCTATAGTAACTAAACATCAACTAGATCTATAGTAACTCGGCATCCATTAGAGATATAGCAACTTAGCATCCACTAGAGCTACAGTAACTTAGCATCAAAATGCAAAATGAACAAAAATGAGTAGGATAACAAGGCAACCCAAGATGCTTCTACATCAAGTTGAAAAGGAAACAAGAAAGTGTCTAAAGTGCTTGAGATCAAATAAAGGAGGTGAATTCATATCAAATGAGTTCAACATATTCTAATATGATAAAAGAATCAAGAGACAAATGAGTGCACTGAGGACTCTACTAAAAAATGGTATATTTGAGAGAAGGAATAGATAAATTATGGACTGTGAAAGGACATTGATGATAGAGAAGAATTTTTCACAAAAGTATTTGATGGAAATTGTAACTACTATAGTCTATACTCTAAACCAAGTTCAAGTGAAGAAAGGTACAAATAAAATACTATTTGAACTTTGGTATGGCTACGCACCTAATCTAAATTATTTCAAAGTTCTTGGAAACAAGTGTTGGTAGAAGATTGGTTGCAAACATGAATGCTAATGATATTCTTATGGGGGAGTATTATAGATATGTTACTATGATGATATGTTACATGCTTGACTAAGTTTGTCATTGATGTCAACATGGCAGTTTTCTATGATATCTAGTAGAAGCATAGTGGAAAGATCAAGGTGGTATAAATGTTTAGTTTAGTATTCTAACTATCCCAGGTTATGGAAAATACAACTAGGTATCTGGCATATTCACTTAATGGAAAAAGAATAAAGGATAAGTCTAGAAGAATTTATGTAAGTTTTGGTGATGTCTTTCATGAGATAGAGTTTACAGAGGCATGTTCTAGTAAACATGTTATATCTCTTAGCAGAGTTGATATTCTAAGGATTGAGGTTGAGGAAATGAAGAAGACATGTTGATGATGACATGGTCAAGTCCGCTTATCATAATATTGCATGTACAAAAAGTTATTCAAGTTGTAAGGTGGAAAATTTATGTTATCACTAAGTGTAACATGTTCTTAATGTGGTCCTACAATAATTAATTGAGAAGGTCTAACAGCCAAGTTAGGGAATTTTTTTGAGGACTTGGTATAAAGGAAGGAAATTTTCCTTTTTCATGGTATGGAGTGATATGGTTTTTTATTGATGATAAGCAATAGTGAAGCAAGTGTGAAATACAAAATTAAGCAGAGCAATGCAAAAGTGAAGGAAACTTCATTTCTAAGGTTTTTTTGAGTGATCTAATATTTGATATTTGGATCTAAGGTTTGTTACCTAGTCTATAAGGTCAAATAGTGATTGGTCCAATTGACAGGATAGAGAAAGAAGAATACAACAATAAATTACATATTTGAGCAATGAGTTCTTCTTGTAGTTGAAATTGCATGTTTGGGTAGTGGGCTCATCTTGTGTACATTATACTACAACTCCTAATAGGGTTAGAATCTCCTAATAGAGAGTCAAAGTCTCCTAATAGGGGCTCTATGTACTAAATATTGTAATATACTCCTAACAGGGTCCATCCTCTAACAAGGAATATTTATATTACTACATCATCTTGTGGACATCATTCCCACTGAAGTTTTCCCTCTGATCAAGGGTTTCCCTAGTCAACATATCTGGTGTAATTATCTATGTGCATTTTATTATGGTTGTTGTTTATTTTGGTTGAATGGTTATGTTTTTTCAAAGAAGAAAAATGTTTTAATTATCAAATAACTGATTCACTCCCCCCCCCTCCTCGTTATCTTGGTGGACTATTGTTTCTAACAATTGGTATGAGAGCATCAGGTCCTTGAAGATAAAGTTTAACAACTTTGGGAGATCCATGGAAAACATATTTAGGAAACATAGTCTGAAGTTTGATGGAACAAATTATGACAGCTAGAAGGAAAAGATGGAGACACATTTTTTGTGTATGGGTCTAGGATATTAGATCTTGACAAAATTAGAGATGATAATCATTTTTGAAAAGGATTTGGAAATTTTCACCAAGGCAGAAAGAGATATTTTCATGTGTGACATGAGAGATAGAGAAGCACTATAGATTGCATTTTCTGAAATTGAGTAAAATTAAGTAAAATACTTGCTACTTCACATTTTATTTGGAAACCTTTGGAAAATAGTTTTGAAGGTGATGCACATTCTAAGAAGTTGAGGCTACAAAGTTGGATTTGTGCATTTCAAGATGCTAAAATGATGGAAGATGAATCTATAAGAACATATATAGGTAGGATATTAGAAATTATTGTAGGTATCAAAGCTCAAGGAGGAACCAAAGAGGATGATGAGGTTATATGGAAGATATTGAAGACACTAACACCATCATTTAAGTCAACATTTTAGATGATACAGTTGTTGATATCTTGTACCAAAGATTTCACAAAGGAGACATTGCTTGAAAGACTTGAAGCAATTGAGAATGAGCTCAGACGGTTTGAAGAACTTACCGAAATAGAGACAACTTTTGTTGTCTTGAATATTCGACCTAATTTATCAAGGAGCACAAGTGATAGAGGAGAATTTTCTAGCAGTAGTAGATTTGAGGAAGATACAAAGATTGAAGGAGTAGCCCTTCTGGTAAGAAGAGAAAAAGGGGGTAAGAAAATCTTTAAGTGTTGGACTTGTGATGAATATGGTCATTATGCATCTAAGTTTCCTAACAGAGAGAAAAAGTATAAGGTAACTTATAAGCCTAGAAAAGATAAAGAATTTATTTATGCAAATGAAGATAATGATTTTGATGAACATGCATTAAGCACTAGTGACGATGAAATTGGATTTGTGGCAATTAAAGAAGAAAGTATAGAAAAGGTAGTTTTGGTATCATAGGTTGAGAAGAAATCTAATCAGATAATTGATAGTGGTTGTTCACATCATATGACTGGTGACATGAACAAATTTTTTGATTTCAAAAGTCAAGATGGAGGAATTGTCAAAGTTGGAAATAATGCAGCATGCCAAGTTAAAGGTATTGGATATATAACTCTTGATGGTAAAACTAACACTAAGGATGTATACTTTGTTGATGGTTTAAAGCACAATCTTTTGAGTGTTGGACAACTAGTAGACAAAGGTTATCAGTTGTAGTTCATAGAAAAGATGTGCATAATCAAAGATAAAGATGGAAAGGTAATTGGAACAAGAACTAGATCTAGAGGTAATATATTTCAGTTGGATCCTACCGAAATGACATGTTTGGTTGCAAAGGTAGATGAAAGTTGGTTATGGCATAAGAGAGTTTTTCATATAAACTTTGACAATATTGTGAGGACTATTAGAGTGTTTGTAGTTAGAGATTTGCAAAGATTATAAATCCTAATAAGACAATTTGCAAGGAGTATGTTTTTGAAAAGCACAATAGAACTTCTTTTCCCAGTAAGAAGTTTACCACTACAAAAAACTTGGAAATTTTACACACATATCTCAACAATACTACAAATACTAAAGGATTCTATGGTGAAAGGTACTTCATGATTCTAGTTGATGATTTGTCTAGAATGATGTGGGTTGCATTCCTTAAAGAGAAATCTGAGGCATTTAATAAGTTTAAGATATTGAAGAAAAGGGTTGAGAATGAATCTATTATGAAGATTAGATAGAGCAGGAGAATTTACTTTGAATGAGTGTAACATATTTTGTGAAGAAAATGGAATTAAAAGACATTTATCAACTCCGAGAACCCCTGAACAAAATGACATTGCAGAGAGAAGGAACAAATTAGTTACAAAAGTTGCAAGAACTATGTTAGTAGAGAATGATGTATCCAAAACATTTTGGAGAGAAGTTATGAATACAATAGTCTACACGATGAACAGAGTGCAAGTCAGGAAAGACACAAACAAGAGACCTTATGAACTATGGTTTGGTCATTCACCTATAGTTAAGTATTTCAGAATATTTGGAAGTAAATGTTATATCAAAAGAGATGATGATATTGGTAAGTTTGATGCTAGAAGTGATGAAGGTATGTTTCTTGGTTATTCATTGAAAAGAAAGGCTTATAGATGTTATAATTAGAGAACTAAGACTACTATGGAAAGTGCAAATGTAAGAATTGATGAGAAATTTAGGATACAAGAGAGAATAGTTGATTACAATTTAGATGATGATGTTGTTACTAAGCCAAGGAATGATGAGGTATTTCTTGAAACTAACAATGATTTTCAAAATGAAGGAGAGCCAAGGTAGGAACAAAGCTTGGAACCTTCAGTGGATCCAAGAGTTGAAATAAAAACTCCTACTTTAGGAAAGAATATGATAAAGAATCACCCATCTGAGCAGATCATTAGAAGAAAAGATAAAGGTGTGATGACAAGAAGTAGAGTAAATAAAGAAGTATGCTTGATATCTCAAGTTGAGCTTAAGATTGTAGATGAAGCATGTAAAGATGATTATTGGAAACAAGCCATGAAAGAGGAATTGGATCAGGTGGTTAAGAATGAGATATGGGAATCGGTCCCTAGTTTGGGAGACAAAAATGTGATAGGAACTAAATGGGTATTTAGAAACAAGATGAATGAACAAGGAAAAGTTGTAAGGAACAAAGCAAGATTGGTATGTAAAGGTTACTCACAACAAGAAATAATAGATTATAAGGAGACCTATACTCTAGTGGCTAGAACAAAAGTAGTAAGATTATTCTTAGCCTATGCAGCACATAAGAAATTCAAGGTATATCAGATGGATGTCAAGTCAGTATTTTTGAATGGAGAGCTTGAAGAAGAATTATACATTGAGTAGCCTAAAGGATGTCCTTTGATAGAAAAAAAGCATATAGTATGAAAACTAAGGAAAGCATTGTATGGATTGAAGCAAGCACCTAGAACCTGGTATGCAAGGTTGGACAAATATTTAAGAAAACTTGGATATAGCAAAGGTATGGCAGACACTAATATTTATTGGAAACAAATTGATGATGGTTTGATGATGTTGGTAATATTTGTTGATGATATCATATTTGGAGGAAATGATGAAGAAAGTGAGAAGTTTTCTGAGGAGATGAAGAAAGAGTTTGAAATGATTATGATAGGAGAGATGAAATATTTCCTAGGATTGTAGATTGTACAGAATAAAGAAGGAATATTTATTTCTTAGACTAAGTACTAGAAAGATTTATTGAAAAGGTTTGGTGATGACAGAAAAAGTACTAGTGGTGAAGCCTTCTTTCTTAGAGGAAGATTAGTTTCTTGGTTAAGCAAGAAGTAGGATTGTACATCACAAAGTATAGCAGAAGCAAAGTATGTTATAGAAGAAAATAAGTGCAATCAAGTCATTTGGATGAAGCAAATGCTAAAGGATATAAGGATAGAAATCAATGAACTTGCTGTCAAATATGGGGACAACACAAGCATGGTAAATGTGTCTAAGAATCTAATGTTACATTCTAAGACCAAGAACATTTCTATTAAGTATCATATGTTGAGAGAGAAAGTTGTAGAAAAGGAAATCAAATTGGAGTATGTGAGCACTAAAGAGTAGATTGCAAATATATTCACTAAGCCTCTTCCCAAAGAGACTTTTGAGTATTTATGAGGTATGTTTGGGGTTATGCCCCTTTGTACATTAGAGTAGAAGATGAAAAAGTGCATCATTCGAGTGTAATAGAGTGCCATTATTATCTGGACTGAATACTAATGCTTCCTATATGGGGGAGTATCTGTGATGGATAGAGTCATCTGGGACTCTTGTTGGATGAATAGTGTCTTTTGACACTCAATCTAAGCAAGTATCAATTGTTGCAGAGTTTGATGTAGAGAAGTTTCTTTTTGAAACCTTTAACATTGACGTCAATGGGGGAGAATATTGCATGAAAAAAATAATGTTGAGGAAGATGTTCGGCATGAGTATAGTATGTTCAGCATGAGTACAGTATGTTTGGCATAAGTACAACATGGAATGATAGTTTGGTAAAAATCACATTGAGGTACATCAATGGGGGAGAATTATTGATGAAGAGGATTTGAAAAGATGAACAATTTTTTGTTGATATTCTTGGAACTAGATGATTTTCATCTATGTTGCTATCAATGCCAAAGGGGGAGATTGCTAGAAGATTGGTTGCAAACATGAATTTTGATGATATTCCTATGGGGGAGTATTGTAGATATGTTACTATGATGATATGTTACATTCATGACTATGTTTTTCATTGATGTCAACATAACAGTTTTTTGTGGTATCTAACAAAAGAACAATGGAAAGATCAAGGTGGTATAGATGTCTAGTTGAGTATTCTAACTATGTAAGGTTATGGGAGATATGTTTGAGTATCTAACATGTGTATTTAATGTCAAAAGAAGAAAGGATAAGTCTAGAAGAAGTTATGGAAGTTTTGGTGGAGTCTATTCTGAGATAGAGTTTACAAAGGCATGTTCTGGTAAACTTGTAATTTCTCTTAGTAGAATAGATATTCTAAGGATCAAGGTTGAGAAAATGAAGAAAGCATGTTGATGATGATGTGGCTAAGTTCTATTATCATAATATTGCATGTATGAAAGATATTCAAGTTGTAAGGTAGAAGATTTATGTTATCGCTAAGTGTAACATGTTCTTAATGTGGTTCTATAATAATTAATTGAGAAGGTCTAACAATCGACTCAGGAAATTGTTTTGAGGACTTGGTATAAAGGAGGGAAATTTTTCTTTATCATGGTATGGAATGATATGGTTTTTGATTGATGATAAGCAGTAGTAAGCACAGAATAAAAAATTGAGTAGAGCAGTGTGGAAGTAAAGGAAACTTCATTGTCGATGTGTTTTTAAGCAATCTAAGGTTTGATATTTGGATCTAAGGTTTGTGACCTAGTCTACAAGGTCTAAAAATGATTTGTATAGTTGACAGGATAAAGGAAAGAAGAATACAATAGTAAATTACATGTTTGATTAGTGAGCTCTTCTTGTAGTTGAAATTGCATGTTTGGGTAATGGGCTCATATTGCATACATTATACTACAACTCCTAATAGGGATTCAAAGTCTCCTAACAAGGACTCTATGTACTAAATGTTTTAATAGACTCCTAACAGGGTCCATGCTCTAACAAGGAATATTTATATTAGTACATCATCTTCTGGGCATCATTCCTACCAGGGTTTGATCAAGGGTTTCCCTAGTCAACATATCTGGTGTAATTGTCTATGTGAATTTTATTATGGTTGTTGTTTTGTTGGGTTGAATGGTTAAGTTTCTTCAAAGAAGATAATTTTTTTAGTTTTTAGATAACTAATTCACCCCCAAAACCACCCCCCCCCCCCCTCTCCCCCCCCTCAATTATCTTGGTGGACTATTGTTTCTAACAAGTGTTACAAATTGAAAGATGTAATGAAAGGGAAACTTGATGCAAAAATTGATGAAGGCATAATCTTAGGATATTCCACTAAAAGAAAGACTTATGAGTGTTTGAATTATAACACTAACAAAATTTCAAAATGTGCAAATGTTAGAGTTGATGAATTTGTAGAAAAGAATGAAGAAGAATGAAAGAAAGAACCTGAAGACTACACGAATTTTGTCTATGTTTATGAAAGTGAACCTAGCACCTTACCTAAACCTAAAAAGGTGGTTATTATGATTTAGAAATTAGGCACTACCGAGGTTCTATAGAAGATTTTTGTAGAGTATTAGGATATAGGAGCCCAGTTACAGCCAGATATTCTTGAACATCAAATAGAGGAAGTCGAGTTGTAGGAGAATACACCAAATACAAATGAACAAGCATAACCTAGTGAACCACAAAGAGAAGAAAGAAGACATGAACCAGTCTTGGATAATTATGTGAGAAGACATTATACACTAGATGAAATTAATGGAGACAAATGTTTAGGAGTCATGACAAGAACAAGACTAAGGAATGATACATGTTTATTGTGTGAGTTGAACCCAAATCAGTTAAAGAATATTTTGAGAATGAAGATGGATAGGAGCAACGAATAAAGAGATTAATAAAATAGAGAAGATTAAGACATGGACATTGGTACCAAGGCCAATGGATAAGAATGTGATTGGAACTAAGTGGATTTTTAGAAACAAGTTGAATGAGAAAGCTCAAGTCACAAGGAACAAGGAAAAACTAGTTTGTGAGGGATATGGACAAGAAGAAGAAGTTGAATATGGTGAGGCTTTTTCCCCAAGTACAAGGTTGGAAGGAGTGAGAATTTTTCTTGCATATGCTAGTTACAAAGGATTCAAAGTATACCAAATGGATGTCAAACCTACATTTCTAAATAGAATCTTAGAAGAATTCTACATTAAATAATCTAAAGGTTTTATTGATCCAAGCAAAAGGAATATGGTATGTAA
Organism: Cupressus sempervirens; assembly: GCA_028749045.1. NCBI lineage: Eukaryota > Viridiplantae > Streptophyta > Pinopsida > Cupressales > Cupressaceae > Cupressus > Cupressus sempervirens. The sequence continues at coordinate 608,154,533 of CM053785.1, forward strand.
GTTACCTAAAGAATCATATGTTTTGAAACAAGTCCGTAGAGCATGGCATGAAAGGTTACACAATTTTTGGTGAAAATTGATTCTGCAAAAACTAATAGAAATAGTAATTTGTATTTGAAAAGTGAATTTGTAAGTAAGATACTAATAGCTGAAATTTGTGTTGATGGTATCATATTTGGAGGCAAAGATTCAATATGTTAGTCCTTTTCCAATGAAATGAAGAAGGAACTTGAGATGGAAATGTTTGGAGGATTAAAGTTCTTTGTTGGTTTTCAAGTCTATCAAATGAAAGGTGGTATATACATTACACAATCAAATTATATCTAGGAGATATTGAAGACTTTTGGAATGTAAGATTCAAGACCAGTAGGAACACCTATAGTTACTGGTCATTAATTTTCATGGAATGATGATTCTCTTAAGGTAAATCAAATACTATACAAGTCAATGATTAGAAAATGGCATTATGTTGTACATAGAATACCTAATATTGCATTAGTAGTTGGTATTCTTGTTGAATTGTCTTCTAATCCTAGAGAGTGTCATATGATGGTAGTGAAAAGGATATTGACATATCTAAAAGGAACATAAGACTATGGATTATGGTACAAGAAGAATGATAAGTTTGATTTGAAGGTCTATACAGATGAAAATTGGGCTAGAAACGTTGATGATAGAAAGAGTACAAGTGGAGGTGCTTTCTTTCTAGGCAAGAGATTGATTTTATGGATAAAAAAGAAGAAGAACTATATTTCTCAATCCACAGTAGAAGGCAAATATGATGATGCAGAAGTCAATTGCTCTAACCTTGTGTGGAACAAGAAATTGGTAAAATATATTTAGGAATAAATTATAGAACCTTTTGTTATATATTGTGATAAAAAAAGTGCTATAAACATATCAAAGAACCTTGTAATGCACAGAAAAACTAAACATATTGAGGTCAAGTATCATTACTTGAGAAAGTTGGTACAAGACAAAGAAGTGAGATTGTAATATCTAAACACAAAGGACCAAATAGCTAGCATATTCACAAAGGTGCCACCTAAGGATTCTTTTGAGTATCTAAGAGGTAAATTAGGAGTCATTTCCCTACTTGAAGAAAATTGAGAAGATATGCACTATTGCATCGATTGTTATAATCAGAATTGTTAGCATGAATATTGATGGTATTCCTATGGGGAGTATCCTAAGCATTACCAGAGCATGATTAACATGTTGAATTCATGACTATGTTTATCATTGATGATAACATGGCATGGTTTTTGTGAAGGCTAGAAGAGTAGAAGATAGAGATCAAGGTTGTACAAACAGAGGTTTGATGCTCAGGTGAAGCATGGTCAAGGATGTGTTCTACACTATTTCTTGAGGATGAGGTTAAGTGTGCATGAAGTAAGTCGAAGATATGTAGAATATATGGCTAATTTACAGAGAGTAGTATAGAGAAAGAGTACCAGATAAGAAGTTTTGATGATTGGATTATATCTCCTAATAGAGACAGAATCATGATGTGTGAAGCTATATAGTGATAGAGGGAAGTTTGATGATGATGTCAATGAGTGTGCAAAGTCTAGAGTTGTATGTGTGAGAATTTATAAAGATAGTGAGCTGACAGTGTTACGTGATTGTGAAATAGTTAATTATCCTAATGTGGTCCTATTATAATTAATTGGGAAAGCCTCAAGGTTTGACTCAAAGAATTTTTTTGAGGACATGGTATAAAGGAAATATTTTTCCCTTGTTTGAGAAATGTTGTTGTGATCAAACTAGTATGAACAAGAGTAGAGTATTTGGTAAATGCGAGTAAGTGATCCAAGTTATTAGATGCAAAGTTTGTGATTTGGCATCAAGCTCAGAAGAAGAGAAGAAAAGAAATTTGGTTTAGTGGATAGAGGAAGAGGAAGTATAGTTCATTTCTATTATTATGCAAGGAATAATATAGAGATCATTTGGATAGTGGGTTCATTGGTCTTGCCCTTGAAGATGTTTGGATAGTGAGTCCATCTACCTTTTGCAACTACTAACTAGGTTGGCACAACTCCTAACATGGTTGGAATCTCCTTATAAGGATTCAAAGTCTCTTAATAGGGACTAATATGTATTGAATTTTTTTATTGACTCCTAATAGGTTCCATCCTCTAACAAGGAGTATTTATATTAGTACATCATTTTGTGGGTACCATCTCCATCGAGGTTTTCCCTCTGATCAAGGGTCTCCCTAGTTAACATATCTAGTGTTGTTGTATATGAGTATCTTGTTATGGTTGTTGATTATATTTCTCATATGATTAAGGATTAATAAGGTTGATAATTTCTATAATAGTTGGATAACTAATTCAACCCTTGTCTTAGTTATATTGGTGGACTTTATATTCTAACAAGAATATCTTACAGATTAATGTAGGAGGTCACACTATAGAATTTTCCTAAAGATTGTGAAAATATGAACTAAAGCATGAGTAGATTAGAATATAAGGAGTCAAGGTAAACAAGTGGAAGTGATATTTCTATATCACTCAGAGAAGTGACATCAATTCGTTATGTATGTAAGAGTGAAGAAAAGAGATCTATGTGAATGGTTGATTTCTTTGGTATTGTTTTCAAAGAGGGAGAATGTGTTCAAGTTACCATTCATACAAGCTACATATAATGGGGGAGAAGTTATTCAATTAACATCCTATATATGAACAAAAGAGGGAGACATATGTTGCTAGAGGTATTGGCATCTAGAGATTAGAAGATGCTATTAGAAATGAGGGAGTAGTATATCATTGGAGAAGCTTGAAACATATAGTGATACTACTATAGTTGATGAAAGAGGGAGAATCCAGAGATTAGGGAGCATCTAGAGATTGCATTAAATGAGAATTAGAATGAAACTAAGAAAGAGATAACACTAACACAGAGGAAGCTAAATGTTTAATTTCATAATAGACATAATGAAAATTTTGGATTGCATGGTAACTAGATGTGTTTCCATCAATGTCAAAGAGGGAGATTGTTGGAAACTATAATTGGAACAATTTTTATGTTGTCATTAATATCAAGACTACTAGTGAGACATTGTCAAACCTACCAAAGAGACATTTACTAACAGTGTAGAGTGTCATATTTGTTGATTGATGAAGAGGATTTGAAAAGAGAAGATAGCAAGGTGAGCTAGTCAATTTGTTGAGAAGAAAGAAGTTGAGTATCATGGAGCTACATTGGGCTCTTAATAAGTTATTCATTGACATGATCATGTGTTGTTTAATCATTAAATAAAGTAAAGAAGGCAAGTGAATTGATGTATGAGTGAGATGACATGAATTTGAGTAAAGTTAAACTTTACAAAGTACTAGTATTGGTCAATCAATGAAGGACCTAGAATCAAAGATTAAGGAACTTCAGAAGAAGTCAAAGAAAAAGTATAAGCTAAGTGGTATTTATTATTGAGCAAGTTCATGAAGGAAATGTTAGTATAAACTAAGAATAGTAATGGTCAAGTGAGATAGTAAATGTTGAGAGAGATAGAATAGTGTATGTCAAGTTACATAGTGTTGACTGAGTAGAAGGAACTTACTGATTTTTGAGTGACAAAAAAAGTTATAATTTGTGAAAGAATTGAGTTTGAGGTCGACATAGTTGAATTTTTGGATAATTCAAATTGTGTAGATGATAAGGATTTGTGAGCTACTGTATTTAATGCATGAAGAGATTTTTTATGTGATCAAAGGAAATTATTTGATTAGAAGTTTCTAAAAGTTTCAAGAAGAGAGAAAGAGAATACAATGATGAAAGGATTTGATGAATCTGACCTAATCATAAGATCTATGGTAATGTCTAAGAAGAAAAAGATCAAAATTACCTATTTAAGTAGGCATAAGAGATGTTTTCTAAGGTTGGTTTGTTGTTGATTGACAATCTTAAGGAGAACCTATGAAGGACAAAGTAGTAGAGGAGAAGTGAAGAGATTATTGAAGTGTGACTACTTGAAGAGATGCTAAGAAAATAAATAATAGATATGATAATGGAGGCTAGTAAATAAACCAACAAGTGAGGGAATGGAGATCTAAATTTGCAAAGTGAGTTGTGTTTTATAGATCAAACCTAACGTTACAATGTAACCATTGTAGTAGTTAAAGTCTTTTAATTAAGGTTGAACTAATAGTCATCTTGTAAATCCTTTAATCAAGGTGATGTTGTAATGTAATGATCCAAAGTATTCTAACAAGGCCTCTCCTAACAAGGTGATTAAATCCTTTAACAAAGTCACATTTCAAAAAAAATTGTAACCTTTAATAGGGTTGGATCTTTACATATCTCACTTCAAAAGAATGAAAAAATGGTAGCATGTTACTTGGTGGATTTTCCCAAATTGAATTTCCATGTAAAATCCTAGTATCTTCTACTTGTTTGAATGTTACTTTATGCATTTTATTTTTATAGTTTTTATTTTAATGGTAATCAACACATAGACTAAACGGTGAGTTAAATAGTGAAAAAAATGTTAAGTTGTTGATATATTTCTATATGGACTTAGTTGTTTAATAAGATTATTTGAAGTTACTAAAAGTTGAATGGGTACATCCAAATATAAGGATAAAAATTCACACACAACCCCCAACCCCCCCCCCCCCCCCTCTCCTTTTATTTATTCTTATCATTCTAACATCTTCTTCTCTTCTTCATCTTTTATTTGACTACTACTAGAATAATCTTTACTTGTACTTGAAATTTTTGGCAATGTAGGTCTAACTCTTTGTATGTTAAAAGCAGTTTATATTCTAGGAAACTCTCCAATTTTTTTCATCCACATTTTAGATGTTTTTAATTTTTCAAGAAGAGACTCTCTTGTAAATTTACGTATGAAAAGAATAATCCTCTGTACTCTCTAATGATAAGTTAGTGTAAAAGTCTTCAATATTCTCCACAACTTCATCTTCTATATTTTCACCTCCACAACTCTTAATTCCTATAAAACTATCTAATAATATAGAAAAATAGCTTCTTATAATTTCATCTTCTAACATCTTAGCATATTAAAACAAACATATCCAACTCTTCAATTTGGAATTCCTAGCACGTTCATCCCCTTCAAATATGCTTTATAAAGAAAATCAAATCTCATTAGCAAGGCTTGAAGTTTTTACATGTCCATATTCTACTTCAAGAAGGGTTGTCAGGATTGCTTCTTCAGACACACTCTTTTTATTTATTGTAACCAACCAAAATTCTAGACCCATGCATAGCAGATTTTTCTTCATTTTTTCCTTCCATGTATCATACTTAACTCCATCAAACTTCAAACTTTATTTTTTGAAATGCACCATGTATCTCCTCAATTTGTTAAATGTTTCCTTTAAGGACCTTATATTTTGATACCAATTGTTCAAAATTAAAGTCCACCAAGATAATTGAGAGGGAGGGGGGTGGGGGGGCATGAATCGATTATATAATTAAAAATACTCTTGATATCTTTATTAATTTTGAAACATGTAAAAAGTAGATGTAACAACCATTAAAAAGATAACCATGTACAATAACACTAGATATATTAATTAGGGAAACCCTTGGTCATAGGGGAAACCATGATGGGAATGATACCCTTGAGGTGATGTATTAATATAAAATTTCCTTATGAAAGGATAGCCCCTCTTAGGAGTCAATGAAGTTCAATCAGTACATATGAGTCCTTATTAGGAGATTTTGAATCCTTCTTTGGGGATTCCAACCCTGTTAAGAGCAGTGCCGACACAATTAGGAGTTGGAAGGAGGACAACTAAACCCACTGTAAAAATAGCCTTAGGAATAGTCATCACTAGACAATATTCTAGATAAGCATATCCAAGATCTCTAAACTAACCAACCAACAACTCCTTTTTCCAATATAGTTGCTTTGAATCTCACAACTCATCAATCCTCATCTATCTCTGCTCTCATCCCAAGATATTTGCATTTAGGCTCACTCATATAATAACTATCCACATTGGACCTCTCTTTTAAGTTCAAATTACAAAAAGTGATCTCATTGATGATTACAACCAAGGAAACAACCTTTCCTTTATACCAAGTCCTAAATAAAGTTATTCAGTTTTCCTTGAGATTTTCCTAATTTACAATAACAATATAGGACATTCTTAAGACATTACAATACACATTACATTATGATTTTTTATTTTTTGAGATTACCAACAAAGTTTTTGCTCACAATCTTCATAACTTTTCATATTTTGATCATCTAATTATGTCCTCTCAACTAAGACATCTATGTCATGTCTTCAACCTCTATCTCGGTCTTCTTAAGGAAATTCTATCCCTGTGAGGTGATAAAATCAAAACATCAGTACCTACTTTCTAGAAACATTGCATGAATGTTATCTTCACTAAAATTCCCATAACTCAAACTAGTCTTCATGATTCTGTGTGTGCACTTAGCTATAGCATCCAGACATACTCATGAAAATATCTACAAGTGTGCATAATCTAGTCTTCACTCTTTAAAATTTATTAAACTAGTGCATAAATAGCTATAGTAAAAGAGAACAAGGAGGTTAATATTCCTTATATGAGATAATTAAATTTATTTGAGTCATTTATGATGTATTTGAGTCCATAAGGTCAAGATGTAACGGCTAGAGAAGCCATTTCCAACAAGTTATTAAAATTGTACAAGGAGGTCTTAATGTAGTCAATAATGTCAAAATTATTATTTTATATGTGAATGGACCTATATCTATCCATATAAATCCATTTGAGTCATAGGTTTGGTCTAGGATAGGTTTATACATAAGTTGTAATGCAAAAGAGCATAAAATGCTTAAAATGATGCCAAAACAAATGCATAATATTGTTAAGGGTTGAAAGAATGTAAGGAGTTTGTTTAAAAGGTGGTTGGTAAGTTATAAACCACCAAAAACACTATAAAATCATTGTATTGATCATTCCAAATCAATTAATGAGAAGAAGGAAATATTTTGGATCTATTGTGGAGATTTTCTATATTAGTATTTTGATTGGTTTTTAAGTTTGTGTGTTGTTTACAGGCCTTGTACAACCATGTATGACTTGGAAAATATGTATAATATATATTTGGATATTAAGATGAATAATATTCCTTCTCTTTTTTTGGGATCACTTTCATTAAGTTTTGCATAAGTTATGAGTATTTTGGTAAAGTGGTTGTTTGTAGATTTTGGATTCCCTGACTACAATCAGATTGAAGCATTTGGTACATATATATTTGGAGGAACCAAGAACTCTACATAGATTAATTGGAAATATATTTTAATTAAGCTTCATTTCCTTTTAGTTTGATTCAGGTTTATGTATATTTGTGAAAGTTACAGATAGTTTAGTGAAAACTATTTTTTAAATAACTTTTATAGAGTTGTAGACAAGGATTTATTCTCACAGACTAATCTATGAATTTAAATAATTAATAGCTTATAGGTTATAGGTTATTAAACTAGAATAAAAAATTGCTCATTTAAGAATGGTTTGGGATCATTTGTGTTTATCTTGTGAAAGATATTGGATTCCCTAGGTAGGGTTAAATATTTTATTTCTAGTTTAGGACTGAAAACATGGGTCTCAGTTCAGAGACCATAATTTGTAATGGGCTTATTTTAGTAGCCTCATATTTGGATATGATTTAGTAAGACTAGTTTGGAGAAATCTCTTCAAAGGGTTTGGTAATAAATGGTCAAGAATAAAAGTTATGAATGGTAAGATTGGTAATAGAAGTTAGACTATGTGAATGGAGAAATGTGGATGAAACTTGTGTTGAACCTTTTTTTTCACCTCATGAGATGCCTCTAATTAATGAGTTTATTTAATAGATATTGGAGGAATTGACATGTATCCCACTTATTGGTCAATTTTTAGTATTCTTTACATCATAAACACTTAATCCTCTATAATGTTTCCACTCTTCACTAAATGACAATTATGTTGGCATTAATTACAAACACTCTCATCAATGCAATACATAATCACTGAATCATATCTCTATCAATGCTCATATAATCCCCCATGGCATTATCATTAGAATTAATGCTAACAAATTCTTGATGTGGATCCAGCTTAACATTTCCTACAAATTTCCCCACCCAGAATGACACCAATGATATCATCAAATTTTAGGGTATTAAAACCAAAAATAGAATTACTCATAACTATTACCAACCCATTCCAACTTTCAAGAAAAGAAAATAAAATAAGGAGAGCCCTAATTTCTTCATCAAAATTAATATTTATAGAAGACAATTGACTGATAACCATATTAAACTCATTTAAATTATCACCAATAGATACACCCTCTACCATCTTCATATTAAATAAACTCTTTATGAGAAATATCTTGTTTGAAGTGGAAGGGTATCATCCATAAGATAGGCATGACAATACTTCCAAGTATTTTTATATCCAAAATATCCTTGTCCTCATCTAACATAGTTGATTCATTCTTTGAATTTCCTTTCAATGGAAACTTAAATCCTTTTGATAAATATAGTCCTCCATTTTGATTTTCCATAATTAAAACTTCTACCCATTAAACTTCTCAAACTTCAACTTACTTGCATATTCCATTGCTCCCACTCAACCACGGGACTTCCACTATACTATGAGACCAACTTGTTGAGGATAACTAAAACATCCTTTAATTAATACCACTCATGAGGATTAAAGAGACAAGAATAAAAATTACATCCAAATATAATCAATATCAAAAAAAATGTAATGTAAATAGAAGAGAACACAACACAAAAAGATTCAATGTCATTCTCCCGATTCTTGGGCTACATCCACCAATTAGGGAATCCAATATTCTTATTATCCAATGATTACAACTTGATTACAATATGCAATCCCTTGTAAATCAATATCATTGCCAAAGCTATTATCTCATCATGCATCATAAAATTCCTAAGTTGAAGCCATTTTATAAAAACTTTTTGTCACTTAAAAATCTAGGGCCAAAACAAGTCATCTAGTAGAAAAATAGCTCCTGGCACCTTTTATAATAAAAAGGCATCTGAGATTTCAAGGATTTAGCCCCCAGAAACTCCCTTAGGGGCACTACCCCTTGTTCCCACCCTATATTATGAGAAGGAGCATGTTTGGGGCTCTACCCCAGGAACTTTGAAGGGGCACTATCCCTTGACCCTATCTTATGGATGATACCCCAAACCTCCATAGAAAAAATCTAGGAGGAAACCATGCTGAATGAAATGAGAAAAATTTAACCTCTGAGTCTAAATAGTCTATACATAACAACACAATTAATTAGAATCAACCAGGAATAGAGATATAGTTGTTACAAAATTGTAATAATATAGTGAATAAAACAAGATATTGTAGATTCACTAGATTTTTGAGCAATATAAGAATGACTAATATCAGAAGGAACAATACTATAAATCAAACTAACTATGAAAACATAATAATAGTTTTAAAAAATTATTTATTGGCTATTGATATAGATTTTGGAATATTATTCTTATTACTATATTAAGAGCCTAAGTTTTTAGAAATGATATATGAAAGGTTCGATTAAGGAGTATCAAGATAGAGAGATTCAATATCTCTTTTTTCTTGTTTTTATAAGGTGATATGTATGATCATTGTCAATTTGTATATGGTCTTCATGAATATCATCTTTTTTGATGATCCAACCTAATGCATTCATGGTAGAAGCAATTTTTTAGGATTCAATAAATGAAGCTAAGTCATTATTTAGCATTTGAGTTGCCAAAGTTGGAAAAGAGTGTGCAAAAGATAATCTGATTGTTTGAGAAAAGATTTTAAGTGAATTTGTGAAAAACCTAGCTTAGCATTGTTAAAAGGTATTTAACTATTATGCAAGGTTTTCTTGGAACTACTTGGTGTTGAATTCAATTTTATAGATATGGATAAGCATCAAATTTATGATGTTAAAGAGAGATCTAGGTATTAATTTAAGAAACATTCTTTTAAATCTATGGAAGATGTTCCCGAGGGAGACTTTTTGTAAACCACTAACTATGTTCTATATTTATAAGATATAAGAGAGTACATCATTATAAATACAAATTAATTGGGAATTCAGACATATGCGAAGACTTGCACAAAATCTATGATGATGATTGTGAGTGTTAATTATGGGACACCCCAACATGATCATTACTTGTCATTAACATCCCGAAATGAACTTGAGATTGTCCATTCAATATGTCTGCACAAGTTGATATGTTGCATTCTAACTAGATGGGGTTTTAGTATTCCCTCTCACAATTGAGAGTTCAATAACCAGACCAAACTAGTATGAAGGATTTGAAAGAATAAAAATACAATCTAATATCTATTTTTGATATTTTTTAATGCAAAGATATCAATTAATCTAAATGTATTTCAATTTAACCTAAGAACAATGAAAATTAAGTTAAGCTTTGACATAGTGCAAGGCAAAAAAATCCCCAAAGGAGATGTCCTAGCCCCCAACAAATAACCACATAGTGGAAACAATACAATAATGCAAGATCAGATACCAATTCACAACTCTTTATTCATAAAATAACTAATTACATGCAATGTGTCAGGCTGTAAGGCCTTCTCTGTTAGGTCCAAATACAAACAAAAATTATAGTATCAGTTCTACAAGATCCCACAAGATATAACTTACAATCTTAGTCCCAACTAGTCTAGATCCACAATTGGATAAGAACACCAAGAAGAATCTACACTTGTACCCTCAGGTCTACAAAGTAATACTCTAGTTCTCAAGCTGCAGCTACTAGCTCTTAAAAGTTTGCATCTACCCTTCATCCTCTTCCCTAACCTTTATGATCATAATAATAATGCCTAAAGACTCTACAAGACCCCTCTACTTATACCTAACTAATCCATAAGTTAGCCTAGTTCATTACAAACTAAATTAAATCCCTCACATTAAATATATGTTGAGCCACAAGTCAGCTACAACACAAATTAAATACCTAAAGTTGGCTCATGAACAACTCAGCACCAACAAGAACCAAGACCAAGACCAACATCAACAAGACTAAGTTAAGCATCAGCAAAACCACAAGTGTTGTCAAGCTCCCACGATCATTTCCAAGCTCCTAGAGCATGTTGAGCTCCACAATGTATGTCAAGCTCCACAGTGTATGTAGAGCTCCATAGTTTACATTGAGCTCCAAAATGTATGCCAAGATCCATAGCTTTAAGCCAAAATCCCTCCAACATGTAGGATTTACATCAAGCCCAAGATGCTCCTACATCAGACAACCCATGTTTGAAAAGATGTTCTCAGAAGCTGGAAGAACATCTTCTAAGATTCAGCACATAAATCCCAAACTAGTTCTTTACATACATGTCCTCCAAGTCCTCAACTTGTATACTCTTTCCTTTGTTCTTCTTCTACCACTTCACATCCATCTTCACTATTCCATAAGTCTTCTTCCCATGATAATCTCTAACCCTTTCATAATCTACCAAGTCAACGTGACTACCAATACTCGAGTTCCTCCTACCAATCTCTTCATTCTACAAAGGAATCAGGGAATACTTCTTGCCACCTTTCTCAATAGTAAACATATTCTTGACACAATCATACACAGTCCTACAATCATACTACTAAGGTCTACCAAGCAACACAAGACAACTATTTATGTCCACAATATCACACAATACTTGATCCTTATACTACCCAAGCTAGAAATTAACAAGACATTTCTCCCTCACTTCCAAAGCATACTCACCTTGCAACCAGCCAAACCAATAAGGATAAGGATGTCTCACTCTTCTCAAACCAATTTTTTGAACCATCTCCTCAACAACAAGGTTATGGGTACTACCACCATCCACAATCAGCTTCCAAAATTTAGCACCAAACTTATAATGAGTCCTGTACAAATTAGTCCTCTGACAAGAATCCAGTGTCCTCTGACCAAGTAGTACTTTCCAAGCCACCAAACTCTCTCCTTACTCAGGTTGACTATCTTAGACTGCAACCACATTCACAATAGTATATTTTCTACCATGAGCACATTCAAAATATCTATGCCATTCTTCACCACATCTAAAATAATTACCACTAAACCCACCTCCACCTGTCCTTCTCTTCTGATTAATAGGTTTTGGTTCACCTTCAACACTTAGTTTAGCTTTTGTTGAGTTATCTTGCTTCTCCTTCCCTCTAGCATTATCTTGACTTCTCCCCTTCAACTTATCTTATTTAGTTGAGGATGCTTATTAGGATGCTTATCAATACCCACATGCCTAGGTACACCACCTAAAGAACTCACAATTTCAGCAATCATGTCACTCTTCATTAATGCAATCTCATATCTAAATTCTACTCTAATTTTCTATGAGATCCTTTCCTCCATAGAATCACTAATATTGTCAATTTCCCTAGGGTCAAATCTTCTTAGAGGCATCTTTCAAAAAATTTGCAAACCCTAAGAAATAGATCCACTAATCCAGAAGATCAATCAACTCTACAAGATCAACCTTCTCCAACCCAAGATCCTAGTGCAAACTACCTCAACTTCAATGATCTATTTACACACTTAGAAAAACCTTTTCTCTGATACCACCTAACACAATGCAAGGTAGGAGAATCCCCAAAGGATATTTTATAGCCCCCAGCAAATAACCACACAACAAAAATAACAATGCAAAATTTGATACCAATTCACAACTCTTTATTCATAAAATAAATGATTACATGCAATGTGTCACACTGTAAGGCCTTCTTGGTTAGGGCCAAATACAAAAAAAAAATTATAATATCAGTTCTACAAGATCCCACAAGATCTAACTTACAATTAGAGTCACATCTAGTCTAGATCCATAACTAGATAAGAACACCAAGATGAATCCACACTTGTACCCTCAGGTCCACCAAGCAATCCTCTGGTTCTCAAGTTATATCTACTAGCTCTTCAAAGTTTGCATCTACCCTTCATCATCTTCCCCAAGTTGGATAATCATAATAGTAATGCCTAAAGACTCTACAAGACCCCCTACTTATACCCAACTTAGCCACAAGTTGGCCCAATTCATTACAAACTAAATTAAATCCCTCACATTAAATATATGTTGAGCCACAAGTTGGCTATGACATAAATTAAATACCCAAAGTTGGCTCATAGGAAAATTGGCACCAATAGGAAACAAGACCAAGCCCAACATCAAAAAGACCAAGCCAAGCATTAAAAAAACCACAAGCATTGTTGAGCTCCCACAAGCATTGTCAATCTCCTAGAGCATGTCGATCTCCATGGTGTATGTTGAGATCCATAGTGTATGTTAAGCTCCATAGTGTATGTCAAGCTCTACAGTGTATGTCGAGCTCCACAGTGTATGTTGATCTCCATAGCTTTCAGCCAAAATCCCTCCAACATGCAGGATTTCGAGCAAAGCGAGGATGCTCCTACATTAAGATAAATGATGAGCATATAAGAAAAGGAAATTTGAATGCAAAGCACTTAAGTGATCAATCCAACAATGATTTGATACTCTTTGTGTGCATCCTTCCAAATGAGAGGTCAAGGGTCTCATTTTATAAATTCTTGGACCGAATCAACCGTCAAGATTAAATCGACTATATGGTTCAGATTAAATGTGAGATTAAGTCCTCCATTTTTTATGGAGTTGGATGAGATGAAATAGGAGATAATCTTGATCAATTCAAATATGTGCTCATAATTATTTTTATAATTAATTAAATAATTAGTTCCAACATTTATGATGAGAATATTTGATTTAATAAATATATTTAATTCCTTTTTCATATGAGATGAATTAGGAAATAATATTGATCCATTCAAACATGATATCATAATAGAATATTCCAATTAAATAAATAATTAGTTTCAACACTTATAATATATATAATTAAATCAATGAATTTTTATTCCTTTTTATGTGTATTAGCTAAAGAGGGTGGACTTAATTTAATTAAAGTACTTAGGACTTATAATTCCTTTAATTCAATTAGGAGATTAATTTAGCTAATTTAAATCAACATTTAGAAATTAAATAAAGTACTTGATTAATATAGATTAGTGAGTTTCTACATTAGACACTTAGGTCAAGTAGAGATTATCAAAATTAGAAATGCCTAGTACAATAGAACTTAGCTTAATCAACAACTAGATGTTGTAAGGTTGATGCATCGAAATTGGTTTAGAATACCAATGTGCCAATTTAAGGGTATTACATTTTCCCCTCTTTAAATAAATGTGTGAACATTACATTGGTTCAAAGAAATCAGAAATCTACGATATAGACAAAGAGTTGAGATTGATGACATAGAGACCAATTGATAAGATTTTTTGAGTTATCTCCAAAATGGAGCTTAACCCTCTGAAGATCAAATGGAACACCTAAAATCAATCTAGTAGGAAAAAAAATTAAATTAAATTCATAGGATTGTTCCCAAAATGAGACATGGTCCTTAGGAGCCATGAAAAGATTGCCTTGATTCCTATCCATTAAAACATGATAATATTAATCATGATTCATAGGATTATCCCTAGAACGAAGATTAATCCTCAAGAGTCAAGGTTAGATTTCCCCAATACCTATCCATTAAATAGTGATTGAAAGAAAAAAGAAACTTAGAATTATCTCCAAGATGGAGCTTAATCCTGCACAATCTAGATAGATAGAACACCTTAATAATGGTCCACAAAAAGGATAACAAGGCCTCATAATAAGTTGTAGGATTATCCCCAAAATGAGGCTTAATCCTTAGGAGTCCAGATAGAACACCTAGATACCTATCCATCAAGCTATGACTAAAATTGTTATGAGTTTGATTAGTTGATCAACAAGTAAGATTAGATAGCATATGATGCTAGATAGAGGGAAAAAATATGCTCTAAGTAATGAGATTACCCTAGCAATTGGGACTTTTTTTCATATTAATTTGAAGCCAAATTTGAAAGATTCAATGATGTAATCATCATGTCCCCTTAGGAGTGAAATCGAAAGATGACATAGCAAAATAGTGATGTAAAGTAGTAGATTTAAAGATACTAAATTTGGTCAAAGATTCAAAAGAATCTTGAATAGATCAAATGAAGAAAATTTGGAGTGGATTCAGAGTGATTTGAACGTTTCATTGACCAAGTATGACCATAATAAAAAAGAGTTAACTTTTTTTGGTAATTTTTTGAAGAAGTTGAAGAAATTTTGAATTAATGATATTATAAGATTTAGAAAGTATTAGCAAGATAGACTACACAAGCATTCAATTGTGTTGGTCTAAAATTTGTAAAGTGTGATTTTCAATTGTTTAAGTGTGTCAGATTTTGACTTCGATCCCAAAAATGAGTTGAAAGCAATCCAATTAGGTAGGGGGTTGATTTTTACGTCCATAGGAACACTTTGAAAAAATAGTTTAAAACCTATAAAAGGGCCTAAAGGGTCATTTTCAAATTATTTATGCATTTTTCTTTTGTGAAGAAGGAGCTCTGAGGCAAAAATGGTTGTCCCTATGCACTCACACTGATTCGAACGATCTAGGTGACACAACTGGCTAGTGGACTACGAACCTCTAGTGAGTAATCATTCAACCCCATAATCCTTCAAAATTTCATGTGTTTCTATCAAATTTTGTTGATTTTTGGAGTTTTTGAAACTTATGTTATCGGAATCCTCACGTGAGGACTTGATTTCTCCTGCGAGGCTCTAGGAGATCTCTTGCGAAGAAGTACCTTTAGGGAACTTTCTTTCATGAGATGTGGGGTTTCCTCGCATGGGAGGCACCCATATATTGTGTGAGAAACCATAAAAATGGTTCATTTTGTGCAAGTTGTCAGTTTTATCTCAAACATGAGTGTTTTATCATGTGTTGTGTAAGGTTTCCTCATGCGAGGATCTAGGCCAGGCGCTCGAGATTGTAAGGTCTTTCATGAAATTGTGAATTCTTGCATGAGATTCTAATGAGTCTTGGGTGAATTGCATTGATAATAGAATATTTTTCATCCTTTTTGTGTCATCATTGGTTATTGTATCCTATTTGTAGGATGTTTTTAGTTCAATAGTATTAGCATATTTATACTGAGGTCATATATTGATCGTGTTATGATGTTTTGTTGTTTGCAGGTTGAATTGTCAAATGTAGGATTTTGATCCCATTATCCTAGCTTCAAAGCTTTAATTAGGTAGTTAGAATATGAATATGAATTTGATACAAAGGTCATAAAATTCACGCTAACATTGCAATCATGAGAATATGAATATGACATGTGTCTTAGTTTTGTCAGGATTAGATGTAAGCATTAAGGAACAAGTAGCTAGAATGACCAAAACATCTATCCCTTTTAATGTAGCAAGTGAACATAAGAATTAGAGCATAAATGCTAGGATGACCAGAATGTTTCTTGTAAGAAAAATACCAGATACATGAGAGATCCTTCTTATCCTAAGTAATCAGCAAGCATTCTATCTACAAAAACCCTTTCATTCGTAACCTGGGACAGAAGTGCATTGAGTATACTTGTAGTTCTTGCTTCTCTTGTCAAAATAGACATCCTCAAGTTGCTTAAAGGGAAATGATAAAGTGAAAGAAAAAAAAACAAAGAAAAGGTTAGCATAGCTCAAATATAATGTTTATTTTCTGGAATAGATTGTGTAGAGATTTTTCATCAACGTTTCGAATCACACTACGTGATCCATCATCAGGAAGAGAGAGCAAGAGATGTCAAATTATGCAAGAGGAAGATTTAGCATAGGGTCACAATTTAAGGAGACCAGGAAGAGAGGGACTGCACACTCCCCAATGCCAGTCAAAAGAAGTCAAAATAAAAGATAAAAAACACCCAAAACCAGCATGGGGGAGACAAAACCACCCCAGACATAAAGAGAAAGCAACAATAGAGACCAATAAAAATGATATGATGCGAACATGTTTAGAGGGTGTTTTAGAAAGACTACCCATTAGTAATAAAAAGTACCAACAAATAATGCGGGGGAATAACCAAAAAAATAATAAAAAGATAAAATAACGGAAATTTTTTTTAAAACAATAGAACAAACACCTCTCAAACTATATGCTAATGTAAGCATGTAAGCGGATAAAACAAACAAGCATCCAGATATCAAAGAGCTCCCCTCCTAAAATCGAAATTGAGAGAAAATATATAAATAACCATATACACTAACGACTAGGCGGGCCAAAAATATAACAACGATTTTTGTTTAGTTCGTTGTTATATTTATGGCCCGCCTAGTCGTTAGTGTATATGGTTATTTATATATTTTCTCTCAATTTCGATTTTAGGAGGGGAGCTCTTTGATATCTGGATGCTTGTTTGTTTTATCCGCTTACATCCTTACATTAGCATATAGTTTGAGAGGTGTTTGTTCTATTGTTTTAAAAAAAATTTCCGTTATTTTATCTTTTTATTATTTTTTTGGTTATTCCCCCGCATTATTTGTTGGTACTTTTTATTACTAATGGGTAGTCTTTCTAAAACACCCTCTAAACATGTTCGCATCATATCATTTTTATTGGTCTCTATTGTTGCTTTCTCTTTATGTCTGGGGTGGTTTTGTCTCCCCCATGCTGGTTTTGGGTGTTTTTTATCTTTTATTTTGACTTCTTTTGACTGGCGTTGGGGAGTGTGCAGTCCCTCTCTTCCTGGTCTCCTTAAATTGTGACCCTATGCTAAATCTGCCTCTTGCATAATTTGACATCTCTTGCTCTCTCTTCCTGATGATGGATCACGTAGTGTGATTCGAAACGTTGATGAAAAATCTCTACACAATCTATTCCAGAAAATAAACATTATAAATCATGGATTGTGGAAATCTGATTGCATTAATAGCTCAAATAGTTCAATGTTTCCATTTCAATGTCACTGTCATTGGATTAATGTCAAGTATCGATGTTCAGATCATATGTGTAAGAAATATCTTTAGTATAAGGATGATAGTAGATAGACTCAGTTAGGACAACTAGTGACTGGCATCAGAGAGAAATCTTCATTAAGAAGAATCTCAGTAGGAGACTAAGTGATAGTAGACAGATAGAGCTAGAGCAACTGGTGATAGACATGAAAGAGATATTCTTTCAGAGGAATCTCAATAGTAAAGTAAGCGACAATAGAAAGACATAGCTAGAAAAAGTGGTGATAGATGCAAAAGAGATCTTCTTTAAGAGGAATCTCAATAATAAAGTAAGTGACAATAGGTAAACACAACTAGAACAACTGGTGATTGATGTGAAAGAGATCTTCTTTGAGAGGAATCTCAATTGTAAAGTAAGTGACAGTAGATAGACACAACTAGAACAACTGGTGATTGATGCTTAAGAAATTTTATAAGAAACATAGGGTGTTTCCCCCGAGACTATGACCATATTCAATCCATGTGAGTTTCAAGCAAAGTTGAATATAACTGAGAGTGTATGCATGAGTGAAAGCAGCAAACCAAAGTAGGAAAGCAATTGTACAAGAGCTAGAAGATGCACTGCAAGATCTAGCATTTGAAACAAGAGGTGCTTATTTACCAAGTTTTCACATTCTTGGTAGAGATTCTATTTTTTCTACCATGATGCATGTTTTCCAAGCTTTCATCAATGACACTTTTCTTGTTTTTCAATTTTTTTGAATTTTTAAATTTTTTGAATTTTTATTGTATTTTTCAAATTTTTAATTTTTTTGTATTTTTCAATTTTTCAATTGTTTGGTTATTACCAAGGTTTCTATTGCTATGTTTTCACCAAGATAATAGATTTTTCAAAACTTTAAGTATGTACAAAGAGCTTTGAAAGCATGTCAGTTGTAGAACCATTTTAGATGAAGGGTATTGATCGACTCTTTGAGCGAGTCTCCTTCAATTATTGAGAGTTGATAAGAACCATATCCAAATACTACAGTGACTATGTATGGACCAAGCTAGTTAGGTTCAAACTTCCCTTTCTATATCCATTTTTGTTGATTCTTAGGGTTTTCCCTCAGGACAAGGTCACCCACTTGAAAGTCACATGGTTTGACTTTCTTATTATTGCTTTTAGACATTTTCTTTTGATAAGATTATAGATGGTCAAATGCCACTTTTCAACATTCATCTAGGAGTTCTAGCTATTGTATCTGAGATATTATGTAATCATCATCATTGATGAGGCCTTTCAAAGAGATTTACCAAGTAGGAATCTTGACCTCAATAGGATGCACGACATCCGCTTCATATACCAAAGCAAAGGGTGTTGTTCTCATAGGAGTCCTAATACTTGTTCTATAAGCCCATAGAGCTGAATTAATTTGAAGGTGCCAGTCCCTTCTAGATTTTTTGACTGTGTGATGTAATATCTTAAGAATAGCCTTATTGGACACTTTTTCTTGTCCATTACCTTGGGGATAATAGATGGAAGACCAATGTTGTGCAATTTTTTTTTTAACTATCCCCATTGTAAGTAATGATGGAGGATGGTACACCTTACTTGTAGATGATGTAGTTGAGAATGAACAGAACTATAATTTTTCCATTAGCCTCAAAAAGAGGGACTTCTTCTACCCATTTTGTGAAGTAGTCTATAGCTGTGATAATAAACTTGTGTCCATTTAAAGAAGACAGATGAATCTGACCCATGAGATCAAAGGCCTATTGTTGAAATGGCCAAAGTGTGATGAAATGAATTAGCTCCCTAGCTAGAGCATGAATTGTATTTCCATGGATTGGCATTTTTTGCAGGACTTCACATATTTAATTGCCTCTTTCTCCATATTTGGTCGATAGTAACTAGCTCTAATAAATCTATGAGCTAGTGTCAAACCATTAGAGTGAGATCCACAAATGCCTTCATGTACATCTATTAATGCATGTTTCAACTCATTTTCTTCTAGACACTTAAGGAGTGCATCATCGAGACCTCTCCTAAACAAGTCATTGGTAATGATGACATACCGTAAAGCACTATGGATTAGGTAATATTTTTCATTATGGGTTAGATAATCTAGAACTATTTGGTCACCTAGGTAAGAATAGATATGATGGTATCAAGATGACTCATGTCCTAGGATAGAACAGGTCATTTGGGATTCAAGTGAATCATAAGTAGGGTAGGATAACATTTTCACCAAGAATTCATGTCAGAAATACTTTTGATCCATTTGTAGAATTGAAGTGAGAGTAGCCATTCCATTGGCTGCCTTATTATTTGCTCAAGGAATTTTTTGAAAAATGACATGTGCAAAGTATTTTTAAATAATCAACCATTCTTTTTTAAGGTGCCAACCTCTCATCTTTTGTTAGATAAACATCATTGACTTGATTAATTACTAATTGTGAATCACCAAAAATATTCAATTCATCCACCCTCCATTCAACTGCAATTTTCATGCCATTGATTAAGGATTCATATTCTCCAATATTATTTGTACAAGGAAATAGAATCTTGTATGCCTTAGGCAAATAATATTTCTATGGTGTTATAAATAAGAGCCTAGCACTAGATCTTTTTTGTGTAAATGGCCCATCAAATAACATCACCCATGTTTGATGTATTAGCAATAAAATAGATTCATCAAGGAATTCAATATTCAGTGGTAGAAGACTTTGCATTGGTGCTTCTCCTAATTGATCAGCAATTGTCTAGCCTTTGATAGCTTTCCTTTCAACATATTCAATATCAAACTCACTCAATATCATGAACCATTTAGCTAACCTTCCTTTAAAAGTTTCCTTACTAAGAAAATACTTCAATGGATCAATTTTAGCAATAAGTCACATAGTATGAGCAAGCATGTAGTGCCTCAAATTTTGGGAAGCAAAAACAACTGCCAAGAAATCTTTCTTAATAATGCTATAGTTCATCTCATAATAGATCAACATACAATTGAGAATATAGTAGATAGATCATTCCTTGTTGTCATTATCTTCTTGAGCTAGCAAGATGCCGAGAGACGACTATGTTAAAGAAATATACAAAATTAGAGGTTTCCCATAAATAGGAGGCATCAAGATTAGTGATTTGGAAAGACATTAGTTTATCTATAGTAAGTTGTAATCACAATCCTTGTTCCAGTCATATTTTATACCTTTATACAAAGTCTTAGTAAAAGGTTGTCACTTATCAGCTAATAGTGAAATGAATCTGCAAAGACGTTGACTAATGTTATGAGATGGAGGCATTTCCATTATAGCTTGAATTTTTTTTGGATCCACCTCAATCCCTTTTGCAAATAAAATGTAGCCTAGTAGCTTTTCTAATGTAACACCAAAAGCACATTTCTTAGAATTTAACCTGAGACTAAATTTCTCCATACGATCTAGGACAGGTCTCAAATCTTGAAGATGAGTGTTACAATGTGTACTCTTGACCAAGGTGTCATCAACATAGTCCATTTTTTTATGCATCATGTCATGGAAGATTGTTGTAACTTCTTGTTGATATGTGGCACCAACATTTTTTAGAACAAATGGCAACACATTCTAGAAAAAGGTACCCCATGCACACATGTAAAAGCAATTTTCTCCTAATCTTCTAATGCAATTTAATTTGTTTATAAATATAATAGTCATCCATTAGTGAGTACATTTCATATGCTTCTATCATATCCACTATCATATCAATATTGGGTAGTGGAAAGTCATCCTTTGAAAATGCTTTGTTTAGATCTCAAAAATATGTACAAACTCTAATAGACTTGTCATGTTTGGAGACTAGGACAATATTTGAGATCCATTCAGCATAATCAATAGCATAGATGAAACCAGCTTTAAAGAGTTTTTCTAGTCCATCTTTCACAAGTAGTGCTACATGAGGATGCATCTTCCTAAGCTTTTGTTTGACAGGTTTCACTCTTGGTGCAATAGAAAAATGATGCATTATGAGATCAAGATCTAAGCCTAGCAAATCTAAGTAAGTCCATGCAAAATTAATCTTCTTTTCTAAAAATAAGGCAACAAATTCCTCTTTTTCCTCTTTATATAAATATTTTGCAAGGTGTATTATACGAGGGTGTTTCAAAGTTCTCAAATTGATTGGTTGTGTTGGCTCTATCAACATTCATGATCTCTCCTAAAAATAACTTGGAAGCACATCAAATATCTCATCCTTAGGTGCCTCAAAGAGGTTTTCACGTTTAGATATGTCTTTTTTTTTTACTATTTTTGGTTTTGATACTACCACAATGTGGTTTTCACCATCAAAACATTTATTCTTTTTTCTTTTAATTGTATGACTAAGATATTTGGTTTTAGCTTTAGACATATTAACTCTTTGTTCACTAATGGAAGACATTATTGGTTCAACATCATGTAGATAGTGAGCAAGAGAATAGTCATTCTAGAACATAGGGACTTCACTAGATGTAGTATTAGAGTTCCAGTCTATTAACTTGGGATAAGTGAGCGAGATAGAATTGGTAGGTTTAATGGCATTCACTGTATAGTCATCAAATGTGTGGACAAGTAATTCAAGACCTAAAGTGATTTCTTCCAAAGGTATTTTTGAATTCCTTTGAGTTCTAACAACATTAATCAAAGACCCATCAATGTTAGTAGGATAAGACTCATTCGACCAACCCCTATATTGCTCTCCTATTTTGAGTTGATTTTCATATGTATTTACTTGATTTACATCCTCGTATGAAGTTTCATCTAAGAGAAAATCAAATTCATACTCTCAATAATTTGTGCTACATGGAGTCAGATTATAGAATTTACCAATAGTTATGGGGAACCATTCTCCACTTTCATTATCATCTTGATCTTTACAAAGTCATTCAGAAACTATAGTATAACTAGATTTGCCTAGTTTCTATTGAATTTGGGGAGTATTAGTAGTATTTTTAGAGGAATCACTATCATATTTAGCAGTATTGACACATGGTACAAAGTCCTCTGGTTCTACTACGAATGTAGCAAGATCTAGTGGAATAGGATAAGGAAAGGTATCCTCATATTCAGAGCTTTATGCTTGATTATCTAATTCAATTTGTGACTCATGTTCAGATGAACTATCAGATTGTGATATAAATTTATTAAGCCCTATATGAAAGTGAACTTTCTTGAAACCCAGGCCTATTGTGTCTTGAAGCCTTCTAGAAATTTCTTTGATCAAATCAATTAATCCATTTTTTTTACATCTAATAGGAGAATCACCTTTATAGCAAAGGCATTTTATTAGTTTAAGACCTATTCCATACTTTTTAGGAGTTATCTCACAAGACTAGTCTATGAGATCAACTGGGACTTCTTCTTTGTATAACCACACATCAATAGCTCTATTTTCATCTTCATCCTCTAGAGGTACAATGGCCTTCACAAAGGCACCATCAAATTAAGTCTAAGGTGATACAATAAAAGGTCTCTTCACTTTAGATGGTCTCCCACAATGACAAGGAGATTCAGGAGGAAATATCAAAGACAAGACTAGTTCAATGTGATATTTGCCCATTCCAATTTCTATTAACTTGAGAGTCTTCACCATTTCTTTTAGCTTGTTAACATGATTATCTATAGACTCTCTATTAGTAGGGACACAAGTATTAGTGGATTAGAGTATGTTATAGGTGTAACTAGTATTAGCAGATATACTTACTTTAGATCCTTGGAATGGAGACTTGATGCATTGATGGTATGGTACATTGAAAGGATTTCTTGCATTTCATGAATCCATGGTATGCCTAATAATATGCTATATGCTAATGGAATTTCAAGGAATTTCAAAGTGACATATCTTTCTATAGGACCAACTCAAAGAGGTAACACAACAAGACCTAAGGATTCACATTCTACTTCATCATATGCTTTGATGGTTATTTTGTGATGAGGATCAATAGATTCTTCATCATAACCCAATTGTTTGAGTAGAGTAGTTGAATAGATATTTAGACTAGCTCCATTTTCTATAAGCATGCGATGAACATGTTTTTCATTTATCATGACCTCAATATGCAACAGTTGATTATGAGGATGACTCAATAAATTGTCATCCTCTTCAAAAGGGGACAAATAATTAGGTGAGGTCAAGTGACCTACTATTGATTGAAACCTGTCCAGATCAAGATCTTGAGGTATGTTTTCCTCGTTGAGGGATTTTTCAAGAATCTTCCTATGAGAAGGCAAGATTTTAAGTAATTCAAATATTTTTATTTGAGCATTTTTTCATTACAATTGTTCAAGGATACTATAATTTGTAGTTGTGGATGATGTTGTGATTTTTGTATTTTTGTTTTTTTGCTAGATGGGCCAGAAATAGGTTTTTCTTTATCTTGATCTACCTTGGGAATAGAAGGTGTGGGGCCTTTGAGTACTATCTAGACATGAGAATGTGTAAAAACATTGGCACATGATTTTTAGTATTCGTGATTAGATGTAAAAGATGTAGCACCTCTTAAGACAAAAGAAGTCTTAGGTTTTGAATTTTCATGTTTTCCTTTAATTATGATAACATCACAATTTTTAAAGTCCAAAGGTTCAACCATGTTAATCATGTTATCATCATTGGTGTATGTATATTTGACCTTGTTATTTGTGTTTTTGTTTAGAGATTTCTCACTTGTCATAATGTGGAAATGGTTCCTTAAAAGCTTTGTGATCTAAATTCTAGTTATGTCCACCCACAAGTATTTTACCATCATAAATTATGTCTTGAACCTTATGACATAGATTGTTACCATTTTTTTTTGTGACCCTTATTCTGATGGTATTCACAATATGTCTTCTCATTCCACCATGTGGGTTGTGCTTGTGGATCATAAGGATGAGAATTATCAAGTGGAGTAATAATCTAATTTTAAAGTAAATTTTATAGACCACATCTATAGGTTCACCCAAAGGTGCATATTCATGTTTGGGCTAATTAACCCAAGATGAGTTCTTTTCTTTATTTCCAAATATCTTATTATCTCGAGTAGATTTTTCAATGGTTTTAGATGCATTGATATAATCTGTGAGATTGAAAGCTACCTTAGAAGGTTTGGGAGTGATATTGTCTACCACTCCATCATGTACTACCTCTCAATTTTTATTAACATACTTGGATTTATCTTTGCTAGAGGTAGACCCTTGCTTGATTACCTTTTGAAGGGTTAATTCACCTTTCTTTACCATAAACTCCTCTATTCAGATGCCTTGTATAATCATGTCTTCAAAGGTATATAAACCTTGAAGTTTTATTTTGTACCCAAAATTAGGTAAAAGATTATTCATGAAGATATCAAGTTTTTTTGTTTTGGGGATTTTATGTGAGTATTTGGTATATAATTATCACCATCTTTGGAGAAATATTAGGAAAGATTCTCCAATTCTTTTTTTAAGGTTACACAAATCTTGTATATTGACTGGATGTTGTATATTATATGAGTACTATTAAATAAAAATATTAGCAATCTCATCAAATATCTTAATTCTAGTATGTAATCTTGAAAGCTATTCCATGGGTTGACCACCTAGACTCTATGGGAAAAAAAACATAAGATGAATTTTATTATGCATGAATTCCATAGACAAAGAATTGAACTTCCTGAAGTGATCTTGGGGAATAGATGTTCCTAAGTATTTTTTTTATTTGGGTAACTCAACTCCTCTAGAAAAAGGAGGCATGTACAAGTCCTTGTCAAAAGGAAATGGACAATTAGTGTCTAATGTGTATTTTTTAGCTGGTTTATCTTTGTCTCACAACATTTGGGACAATTTCTCTTGCATGACCAATTTTTTTTTCTTGTACAATTTCTCTTTCTTATCATGGAGTAAGATTTCCATCATTTTCTAGAAGTTTTTATCTTCACAACATTTCTCTATGTCTTCTAGGGGTATCTCTTCAATATCTCCATAATCATTTGTATAGGTGTAAGGATCCTTCATCCTTTCATTTCTTTGGAATTCCTCTCTATTTTTTCTCATCCTATTTTCACCCATTTCTTGATCTTGATAAGCCATTCTAGGAGTGTAGAAGGGTTCTATATGTTTAGGCTGTATTAGTGTTTTGAATAAAAGTTTAGTTGTTCTATTTAAAGGTGTAGATGTCTTGTTAATGTCTGGATGTTCTTGGTATGATGGATTCCTAAGTTGTTGCAAGTTTATGGAAAAAACTTTGTGAGCACCAGGTAGACCAATAAGTGATAGAGATCATGAGGAACCTTATTTGTACTTTGACTATATGTATGATTGGGAATGACCTCTACCATGATTTTTACCTCTATCTCTACCTTGTCTTGGTCTATGGGGAGGAAACATGTTTCCACTCCTAGTTGAAATAGTCATAGATAATGACGTATGACAAAGTTTGTACAAGGATCACCCTAGAACATTGTCTCAAAGTAAGTAAGATTCTAAAAGCATGTTGTATACCTAGGTACAAGTTGTCAAAAAAATGGCTAGATCAGCTAACAGGTTTTTACTATCATTACACAAGATAGGACAAACACAAGAGAGAAAATAGGACAAACAAGTAAGGAGACTAGTTCATGTGTGGATCAAGTGATCAACTAAGAAAGATTTCTGAGCTTTAGATTATTGGAGAGAGGGGAATGACTTAATGTTTTTAGACAAAGACTATTTTTGGATCAAGTTTTGATGAGGGAGCTCAGAATAGCTCACTATTTTTGGACAATTCCTTATAAATTTGAGGCAAGAAACTCTTGTGAACCAGGCAAGGAAACATTGTTGGCTTCCCAATTAGATCAATAACTTAGTTTACAAACACAACTCATGGATTGGACATCCAAAATGAGCAGTTATCTTTCTAATAGAGAAGCTTCATTTAAATTGTCAACCCGAGGACGTATACTTGAAACAAGTCTGCAAAGTATGTTCACTATAAAAATCTCTTAGCTATTCTATCATTAAAAAATATGAACTAAAAAAATGCTGGAAATAAATCTAAATACACAATAATGGCTACAGAAAACTACAAAAGACTGCACAGTAGTGGCTGTAGGAATAGTATATTACAAACTACAACTTTCTATCTATATATCTATATATGTCTACATCTCAAATGCTTGATTAAAATTTTGAATATATAGTATTATTGTCTCTCTAACAACCATCTAATAAGTGTCTCATCATTACTTTAAACAAGGAAGATATTTATTACAAAACTAATGACTAAGTGTGCTGATTTTCAGTTCCACATTTTCAGCATTCCACTCAAGTGCATGGTTCTCCTTTATTATTTCAAATTATATCAAACCCTTTTACCACATTGTGATCCTCCTTTTTTTCTTTCTAGATCATTTTTAAAATTTTAATTTCATTAAAAAATGTGGAAGTTACAACCATTTTACTGAAAGTGGTTTTATGCTGCCTAAAAATGTACCACCTTTTCCTCAGTCAATGTCTGATCCATGGTGCTCATTAACTATTCTAAAACAACTCAAATTCTCAAATTAGTTTGTTTGCCTTATTTTAAGCTTTCCAAATCCATAAGCCATTCTTAATTTTATTAAGAATTGTGTGAGATATGCCTATTTTTCTGAAACTAACTTTTGACTTTTTCTGCATTTCCTGCAACTGCTGAATATTGACAAGTGTCAACTTACTTCTCCTTCTTTCCAGCTATATGAATGACTCAAATACCTTAGAAAAAATATTTTAATCACCTCAAGATAATTATATTTCAATAATAACCACTTATCATAATAAATCATCACAATTTAGCATTAATTAGTTACACATACAAATGTTAATCAATAAATCATTTATCATAGTTAATGCTTCATAAATCAAGTTAATGTATGGAAATGGATTGAGAATATAATGAAACCATGGGGTAAAGTTATATAATAAATGGATATAGATATGAAAATTTATAGGCTCATCATTCCCCCCAGTTGAAATCTTGCTTGTCCTCAAGCAAGGGATAGGCATTAGATAGTCATGAAAGCTATTAGAATGAAATCTTGTGACAACTTCCATATGTCATCAAGAATATCAGAGGTAGTATAAAAATATGCATGCAAGTTCACCCTTCTATGGTCTATGCCAATAAAACCAAGTATACATGTGCTCCCCCCAACTAGAAGGTTGTTTATCCTCAAATGATAATGTATGTATGAAGGCTACAAGATAATAACTTATGAAGCATATAATTACAATAATACTTATTGAAAAAAAAAAATGCAATGCACAGATAATCAATTACTAAAAATGATAAATATTATGAATAAATGGAAATCATAAACATAGTACCATTTTTTGTTGTTGTGAGAAACTTCAAACTTTACAAATAGCTAAAAGTACAGGTCCCTTGATTGTTGAAATTTAGTTCCCTCCAAGAGTATTTCATTTTTAATATGAGTAATGTCTTCATACGTTCTAAAAGTTTTCTTCTTGATCACATAGTAGTTTTTGTAGGATTGTCTATTGAATCAAAGAGCAGTGGCTACAGGACTGATTGTTAAAACCAAAAAGTAGTTGTTGCAGGACTAAATATTATAACAAGAAACCTACAGATAATACCAACTAGACATCGTCATTGAATAGAACATTCTTGACATCATGAAGACTCAACTACTCAATGAAACCTTTGGAAATATATGCAAAGACTCTCTTCTAGAATTAGAAACTTGAGACACTAACACCCTTGGAAAATTGATTTGAAAAAAGAACAACCAAGAAACTAGCTATAAACTCCTCCAAAATAGTCACTGAGACAAGAAGAACTAGGAAACAAACTAAGCTAGAAAACTAATAACTCTAAGACATTGTGTAAGAACACTTATTGAATGAAAAACCTACCCTAACCTATCCTAACCTACACTAACCAAATTACATAACCTGCTCAAACAAAACAATTCACTAGTTCTTTGAAGTATCTCCCTCTTCTCAAAATCTTCCAATGCTTCACATGCTTATGCACAATGAGAAATAGTTGTAGCCTTAGTAGAAACTTAACAAATAGCAAGACTTTTGAAAAGACATTAACAAACTCACTTATTACTTTATTTTGATAATATATATTATTATATTGAAGTACATAAGTAAGCTAAAAAATTTCCCCTTTAGGCGCAGCTACATATCTAGCTTCGTCTTCAATAGTAAGTTCTTTCTTTGCTACAACCATAGCTTGTGATAACATCTTTTCCTCCATATGAATGAGATTTCTAATAGACCACCCTTCTAAAAGAACAAATTTTGAACCCTCTTTGTTGGCTTTGTGTAGATGAGCTACTTCTTCACCCTCTTCTTGACTTTGAAAAACCAATTTGTGTGGCTGATTTGATAAAAGTACAGGAATTTATGCACTATCTTCATAAGGCTCATAGGTTTTCTCTACAAAATATGTTGATTTAACATCTAATGTAAGAAAAACTCCTCTAAATCATCCAAAAACTGATCTTCTTCAATATCTTCTTTACTTTTATGCATTGGAAGACTGATTTTCACTTTATTACAACTATCTTTTTCAAGTAGGAATTTTGATTTGACATCACATTCATCTTTAGCAACAACCTTGTGTATGGTGATTTCATCATTTTGCAAAACAAGGTTGTCTTCATTTGACTCTCCAAAAATCAGCATTTTGTCATCAATATGTGAAAAAATTCCTTTATAATACTAGATAACATGTCTTTATTGATTTCCAAACTTACTGAAAATGATAATAGATCTTTATTCTTATTCTCCATGGATCTAAAACCCATTTTGTACTGCTACAAACTTTTCTAATCCTAAGTTCTTTGAAAAGAAACTAAGATTCTAAAAAAATGACAAAGAGATGCTAAAAACTCAGAGACTCCCATAGCTTGACTTTTCCCTGACAACGGTGCCAAAAATGTTGGCTTCCCAATTAGATCAATAACTTGGTTTACAAACACAACTCCTGGATTGGACATCCAAAATGAGCAGCTATCTTTCTAATAGAGAAGGTTCATTTAAATTGTCAACCCGAGGATGTATACTTGAAACAAGTCTACAAAGTATATGCACTATAAAAATCTCTTATCTATTCTATTGTTGTAAAATATGAACTATAAAAATGCTGGAAATAAATCTAAATATATAGTAATGGTTGCAAAAAACTACAAAAGATTGCATAGTAGTGGTTGCAGGAACTGTATATTACAAACTACAACTTTCTATCTATATCTCTATATATGTTTGCATCTCAAATGCTTGATTAAAATTTTGAATATATAATATTATTGACTCTCTAACAACCATATAACAAGTGTCTCATCATTCTTTTAAACAAGGAAGAAATTTATTACAAAACTAATGACTAAGTGTGCTGATTTTCAATTCCACATTTTTAACATTCCACTCAAGTGCATGGTTTTCCTTTACTATTTCAAATTATATGAAACCCTTTTACCACATTGTGATCCTCCATTTTCTCTTTCTATACCATTTTTAAAATCTAAATTTCATTAAAAAATGTGGAAGTTACAGCCATTTTACTGAAAGTGGTTTTATGATACTTGAAAATGTGCCATCTTTTCCTCAGTCAACTTCTGATCCGTGATGCTCATTAACTATTTTGAGCCAACTCAAATAATCAAAAAAAAATTTGTGCCTTATTTTTATCTTTCCAAATCCATAAGCCATTCTTAATTTCATTAAGAATTGTGTGAGATATGCCTATTTTTCTGAAACTAACTTTCGACTTTTTCTGCATTTCCTACAACTGCTGAATATTGACAAGTGTCAACTTACTTCTCCTTCTTTCCAACTGTATGAATGACTCAAATACCTCACAAAAAATATGTTAATCACCTCAAGATAATTATATTTCAATAATAACCACTTATCATAATTAATAATCACAATTTAGCATTAATTAGCTACACATACAAATGTTAATCAATAAATCATTCATCATAGTTAATGCTTCGTAAATCAAGTTAATGTATGGAAATGGCTTGAGAATATATTGAAACCATGGGGTGAATTTCTATAACAAATGGATATAGATATGACAATTTATAGGCTCATCAAACACTCTAATAGACCAATTTTGATAGTTTAATGACCAAGTCTTGCATGAGGATTCTAGAACAACTGCATGAGGAAGTACAAAAACCTATGTGAGGAAACAAAACAACAATTTTCCTAGCATTTTATCACACAAATTTTTGGGTTGAACCACATGAGGAAATGACAAATAGTCAGTTTGAACAATGTTTTGACTATTTTTATACCATTTGGTAGTCTTTTGGTAGATTCTTGTGCAAGGAAACCTAGCCTCCTATACAAGGAAGTATAGGGGACCACGTAAGGAAACGTCGATTGAAAAACTTTTTGGTAGTTACTCATGCAAAATTGTGAAAAAAAGAAAGTGAGTAAAGGATATACTGACAGGTTTTGACTCTACTTGAAGAGATTCTGATAAGTTTTGATAGATTTTTGATAGATTATCGACAGTATTTGTAGTTTTCAGTCAGACATGGAAATCATTTTCAAATTTGGACACCATGTTGGATTGCAAGTAGAGAGTTGATTTTTAGACAAGGGACAAAAATAGTAGTTGTAAGCAATCTAACCAAGGACAAAGCAACTCAAAATGATGGGGGAGTCTTGACCTTTTTTTTTGGACAATTTAGAAAATTTTGTAGGCTTGAAAAAGACACTCTTTTATCCCTATAACCAGAAATGGTAGAGGCAACAAAATCTATCTCACAACTTATGTGCATGTGTTCACCTCACATAGTCATGTCACCCCACTAGAGGGTGCTCATATTTTTGGTGTATTCTAATGTCTCAATAACATATTGTTAGAAATAATTTAGAATAACTAAGAGGGGGGGTGAATTAGTTATTCAAGGTCCAAATGTGCAATTAAATTTTTTTTATCAAGTAAAGTGAGCCTTTAAAACTGTTCATTCATCCAAGCTTAAACTTTCCTACCTAGCAAGTTACTGAAAATCAACATGCAAGTATAACACATGAAAAATCAACACATAACACAGTGATTTATGTGGAAACCCAATTTGGAAAAAACATTAGTAACATGTTACTCAATTCTCACTCTTGTGAAGTGATGCCCTGTGAAAGGCCTTCCCTGTTAAAGGCTACAACACACTGTTAAATGTGACCTAGTTAAAGGATTTAACCACCCTATTAGAAGTGGACCTGGTTAGAGAATTTTAGAACATTCACTTGGAATGCCACCCTATTAAAGGATTTATAAATGGTTGTTAAACCAACCTAAGTCCATAGGATTTTACCCTAACCGATACAATTTTTAGAGAGTAACAACATGGGCTTTTGATATGATGAACTCACAACTTAACTTATAGATTTCATATCACAATTCAACTCATAACATTGCCTAGATTTTAGTCTCTTCAGCTCTAATAGCTTGTTCCCCTTCTCAAGCTTTGTCTCCTTGATTCTTCATACTCGATGTACCATTGCAATCTCCTCTATGAACACTAATTGAAGAAGGGTCGCTATGTTCTATTCTTCCTTCTCCTTGATGTCTTTTCCTTGACACCTTATAACCACTTCACAATTTAGCACCCTAGAAACTCTTACTTCTTGGTCAGTGACTCCTTAAATAGAAGTCTAGAATTCCTTTTCCCACTCAATTCTTCCCTCCTTTAATTCTTGTTCAAATGGATTAGGTAGGATTCATTGAATCTAACCCACATCTTGCTTCTTCTAGAAACATCATGAAGAATCCTCTTAAATTTTCTCAAAAATGATTCACATAAAATTTTGTGCCACCAGCTCATCATCCTTATCCTTCAACTAGTTCACAAAATTCAATGTAACAAACTTGTTGGCTCAGATTTGGTGAATCTTTGACTTTTCTAATAATGTAGCAGCTCAGTATCATTAAAATTCTAGTGCTCGGCACATACTATGTTACTCAACATCAACTATGTTTTACTGATGCTCGGTACCTACTGTGCATTCAGTCAGCATCCACTAAGGTTTACAGATGCTCAGTACCTGTTACTTTGTTCAGCTCCTTCTATATTACTCAACACACACTGGATTTTGCTTTTATTCGGACTAACTAAAAATTTGCTTGGCTCTAACTAGCTTGCTCGACACTCACTAATGAACTTAATTTAAAATTTGTAGTCAACCTTATTTCAACTTATTCCTCCAATGTTTCTAAGTGTGGCTAGCCTTTGTATCTTAAAGTATGTTATCAATACATCATTTAACTATTGTCTTAACTAATCATTACACTTCATTACAAAATTATAACTCAACCTTTCCCTTAGGTACTCTTGTTACATCTTGTTCATTAAATCCTCTTCATCAATCAACTAAGTGATAGTACTTGGATCTTATAAGCAATTATCATTCCAAAAAATAGTAGGTTTGACATCAATGACAAAATGATGATTGAAAAATGTTCTTTATCAACCATCTTCCTTCTTTGCAACAATCTCCCTTTTTGATAGTATTCATTTTTCAATCAGATTTCCAACAATCTCCCTCTTTGGCATTGATGAAAAACCAAACTGATATTAAGTTATCAAAATCCTAACTAGGTTAAAATAGTAAATCAAATGCCAAAAAGAAAGCTTTATTCAAAACTATTCATTCTATCAGCAACATAAACTAGCTTATGACTCCCTCTAAACTAATTGTTAATAAACTATCTTCCTCTGATTGATTCCTATCTATAGTGATTTCTCCCTCTAAGTTGCTATTTCCTTTTCCATATCTTTTCTTTCTACTGCTTCTGACTCCTTCTTACATTGATCATCTTCTACTATTATGGTATCTAACTACTTCTCCCTCTATCAATTTGATCCTATAGATTTGATCAGTTTTTGGTACTTCTTCCTTTATCCAATTGAATGTTGTTGATCAAGTGTTGTTGATCAGTTTCTTGCTACTTCTCCCTCTTTGACAACAATGGCAAAGATATACTATTTCAGCATCTTAACATGCAAGTGTAGCATTTTCAAGTACTCCAATTTCTCCTCCTATCACCTTGCTTTGTGACTGATTTGGAACTTCAACACTTTCATTACTTCAAACATGATCCTAAAGTAAATATCATTTGCACCAATTTGTAATATGCCAATAATCAACTCATTTGATGCAGGGCAATATTTCTTTTTCTCAAGTAGCCTTGGCTAGGGGTATCACCTCTAACTTACCTATAAGATACTTAAAAGCATCTTTGGGTAGTGCTTTTGTAAAGATGTCAACAATTTTTTCCTTTGAACTAACATATTCCATCTTTACCTATTTATATTCCACTAATTCTCTTACATAGTGATACTTGCTTGCAATATGCTTTGTTTTGGCATGCATTACAGAATTCTTTGATATGTTGATGGCACTTGTATTATCACAATAGAGTATCACATGTTCATTTACCTCTTCCTTCATACCTTGTATCAAATGTTTGATCCATACAATATTAGCGTAGTTGATAGTAGCAGCAACATATTCAGCTTCTACTATGGACTGTGAGGTACAACTTTCCTTTTTGTTGGTCCAAGTAATCAATCTTTTACCTAAGAAAAGTGCTCCTCCACTGGTGTTTTTTCTATTATCAATATTACCTCCCTAGTCTACATCAGTGTAGGCTTTCAACTCAAATTTTTCACTTCGCTTATAGTATAAACCAAA
Source organism: Cupressus sempervirens (assembly GCA_028749045.1). Classification (NCBI taxonomy): domain Eukaryota; kingdom Viridiplantae; phylum Streptophyta; class Pinopsida; order Cupressales; family Cupressaceae; genus Cupressus; species Cupressus sempervirens. The sequence continues at coordinate 608,189,009 of CM053785.1, forward strand.
GTCATCATTTCCTTTTAGGTACCTCAATATTTTCTTTACTGCCATCAAATGATTTTCTCTTGGATTTGCAGAAAATCTTGCCACTATTCCAACAGCTAATGCAATATCTAGTCTACTATGTACAACATACCACAACTTTCCAATCATTGATCTATACATTGTTTGATTTACTTCAACTGACTCATCATTCTTGGATAACTTATGTCCTATTACCATTGGTGTACTGACTGGTTTTGAATCTTCTAATCCAAATGTCTAAAGTATCTCCTTGATATATTTTGATTGGGTCACAAATGTGTCATGCTTTAGTTGATGTACTTGCAATCCAACAAAAAATTTAATTTCTCCAAACATTGACATCTCAAACTCATGTTTCATTTATTTAGCAAAATCTTTGCATAAAACATCTTTTCCTCCAAATATTATATCATCAACAAAGATTTTAGATATCAAAATGTCTTTACCTTTCTCTACCTTGATATACAAGTTTTTGTTGTCATTTGTTCTCTCAAATCCTATCTTCACAAGGTATTTATGTAGTCTCTCATACCATGCTCTAGATGCTTTCTTTAAACCATAGAGTGCTTTATGCAATTTGCAAACCATATCCTTGTTGTTGTCATCAACAAATCCCTTTGGTTGTTCTATGTAGACTTCCTCTTCTAGTATACCATTTAGAAAAGTAGACTTTACATCCATTTGGTAGACTTTGAAACCTTTATAGTCAGCATATTTGAGTAATGTTCTTACTCCTTCCATTCTTGAAATAGGGGAAAATGTTTCCCCATAGTCCAGTCCTTCTTCTTGTGCATAGCCTTTGCAAACTAGTCTAGCCTTTTTTCTTGTTATCTCACCATTCTTATCAAGTTTGTTTCTAAAGACCTATTTTGTACCAATTACATTTGTATTAATTGGTCCTAGAACTAAAGTCCAAGTTTTGTTCTTCTCAATCTAATATATCTCCTCTTCCATAGCTTTAAACCAATTATCATCTTGTATTGCACCTTCCATTGTTTTGAGCTCAATCTTGCTCAAAAGACATGATTCATTCCTTAGTCTGTTCCTTGTCATTGATCTTGCATCCTTGTCTCCAATGATTTTTTCTACAGGGTAATGTCTTCTCATGTACCTAGATAGTCTTGGTTCTATCCTTCTTTTCATTTTTGGTCCTTCAGCTTAAGAGTCACTTTAGACATCACTGTCTAGTATTCCATTATCTCTTTCATGTGTACTAATTTCAGAGTCAGAATGTGCATTTTCTTCATCCTACAACTCAGCTTCTAAATGCAGCTCGGCATTTACTAGATGTGACTTGGCTGATACTGAAATTTGTTGTTGATTCTCAACTTGATTGGCAGCTTCATCTTTAGTTGGTATTCCTTCATAGAAGTATACATAAGATCTATAATCTTCTAATTTCTTGGATTCATCAGCTTGGACTTCTGCATGCTCATCAAAATTTATATTTGCACTCTCCACAATCTTGTAAGTGTTAGTATTCAAACACTTATATGCTTTACTTCTAGTGGAGTGTCCAAAGAATATACCTTCATCACTCTTTACATCAAACTTTCCATTTCTAATATCTTTAAGAATATAGCATTTGCAACCAAATACTTTGAAATTTTTTACATTAGGTGGTTGACCACACCATAATTCAAAAGGTGTTTCATTTTTTCCTTTCTTGACTTGTACTCTATTTAGGGTGTAAACAACAATACTCACAACTTCTCTCCAATACTTCAAAGCAACATTTTTCTCCATCATCAATGTTCTGGCACAATCTATTACTGATATATTCCTTCTTTTTGCAATGCCATTATGTGGGGGAGTTCTAGGTGCTGATGTTTGTCTCTTGATTCTTTTATCATTACAAAATGTTTCAAAGTCTTTTGATGTAAACTCTCCTCCTCTGTTTGATCTCAGGCACTTCAAACTTTTTCCTATTTCCTTCCCAACCCTGGCCAAGTACCACTTAAACATTTGAAATTTATTAGATTTTTTCTTTAAGAACATGGTAGTCATCATCCTAGAGTAGTCATCCACAAATAGCATTATGTATCTGTCTCCTTGGTAGATTTGTACTTCTATTGGGTCACATAAGTCATTATGCACTAACTGTAGTACTTATTTGGAAGTGTAAGTTTTTCTTTTGAAGCTTGACTTGGTCATGTTTCCTAGTTGACATTTTTTGCACATTGTATTTTTAGGCTTCTTTAGCTTAGGCAAACCTCTGACTTTCTTCTTTTTGTTGATATTAATCAGATTGTCAAAGTTAACATGACATGGCCTTTTATGCCATAACCACACATCATCAAGTCTAACAATAAGACAAGTTGCATCTTCATATCTAGGTGAAATAGATTACTCCTAGTTTTTTCACCTTTGCCTATCAGATTTCCATTAGTGTCATAGATTTTGGCACTCTTGTTTCCAAATTCTACTTTGCAACCTACATTTGCCTAACTGTGATACACTCAGAAAATTGTAGTTTAGTCCTTCAACATAGTATGCATTGTCACATGAAATATTCTCAATAAGTTTGATAGAACCTTTTCCTTTGATTTGATATGGAACATCATTACCAAATCTAACACTATTTCCATCATACTAGGTAAAGGTAATAAACTTACTTTTGTCTCCTATCATGCGATATGAGCATCCACTGTCTATGATCCATTTGTCATTTTTGTTAACACAGGTTACCAATGTTGTTGCTTCATCTTCATCTGATTCATCCTTCATGGCTACATAGACTACTTCATCATCATTCTAATCAGAATCTTCTTCAACAATGTAGCATCTTTTGCCTTTGTCCTTGTAATCTCTACTATCATCTTCTCTTTTGTTCTTGTACTTGTTTCCTTCTTTGTAGTTCTTCTTCTATGTACAACTTGCAGCAATATGTTCTACTTCATTGCAATCAAAACAAATGATAGGGATCTTACCTTTGAATTTACCTTTGGCTCTGTGGAATCTTCTAGCTATTAGTGCTTCCAATTGTTCCACATCTTCCTCATTTGTGCTTTTGTCACTGGATGCATGCTTTCCTTTTCTACTCTTCTTCTTTGATTTTACCTCCTTATTGTCTTTTAGTGATATCTTAGCCTTGAAAGTAGATTCAAGATTCTCAGTTCTGTAGTTATCATAATTGGACAACTCAAAAGCATTGAGTCTCCCTACTATTCCTTCAAAAGTTAGTTGATTTCCTAGGACACACCTTAGCTCTTGGATGGCTAAAACTCTAATAGCATAGATGGGGAGAAAATTTCTTAAGTATTTTCTATTGATAGTGTCATCTTCCAAATGACCACCCAAACTTCTTATTGCACTTACCACTTCTTTCATTCTAGAGGCATATTGAGCAGCATTCTCACCTTCCTCCATTTTCATGTCATCAAACTTCCCTCTAAGGCTTTCTCTTTTCACTCTTTCAACATTTTGATCTCCTCCATACATATCTGATAGGGCTTTCTACATCTTGAATGCAAAATCACATCCTTTGATGTCATCAAATTTAGCATAACTGAGTGCAGAGGCAATCTCCAGCATTGCCTAATTATGCTCCTTCCTTTTGTTCAAATCATCTACAGAAAGGGGTCCAGTTGGATCTACATGTTCCACTCAAATTGAGATTTTTCCATAATCACCTATTGATCCAAGGTGAAGTTTCATTAAGCTTTTCCATGTAGTTAATTTATCTTTGTTGAGCTTGAGAACTTCTCTCTTGGACATCTTGATCTTCCTGCTTCTAGTACCTTTAAGCTAAATCAGTAGATAGCTCTGATACCAAATGTTAGAAATGCTTTAGAATAATGAAGGGGGGGGGGGGGTGAATCAATTATTCAAGTTCCAAATATCCAATTAGAACTTTTTCATCAAGTAAAGTGAGCCTTTAAAACTAATCATTCATCCAAGCTTAAACTTTCCTACTTAGCAAGTTACTATAAATCAGCATGCAAGTATAACACATGAAAAATCAACACATAACATAGTGATTTATGTGAAAACCCAATTTGTGAAAAACCACTAGTAACATGCTACTCAATTCTCACTCTTCTGAAGTGATGCCCTGTGAAAGGCTTGCCCTATTAAAGGCTACAACACACTGTTAAATGTGACCTAATTAAAGGATTTAACCACCCTATTAGAAGTGGACCTTGTTAGAGGACTTTAGAACATTCACTTGGAATGCCACCCTATTAAAGGATTTACAAATGGTTGTTAAACCAACCTACATCCATAGGATTTTACCCTAATTGATACAATTGTTAGAGAGTAACAACAAGGGCTTTTGATATGATACAACTCACAACTTAACTTGTAGATTTTAGATCACAATTTAACTCATAACATTGTTTGGATTTCAGTCTCTGCAGCTCTGACACCTTGTTCCCCTTCTTAAGCTTTGTCTTCTTAAGTCTTCATACTCGATGTACCAGTGCAATCTCCTCTATGAACACTAATCAAAGCAGAGTCTCTATGCTCTATTCTTCCTTCTCCTTGATGCATTTTCCTTGACACCTTTCAACCACTTCACAATTTAGCACCCTAGTAACTCTTACTTCTTGGCCTATGACTACTTAAATAGAAGTCTAGAATTCCTTTTCTCCCTCAATTGTTCCCTCCTTTAATTCCTATTTGAATGGATTAGGTAAGATTCATTGAATCTAACCCACATCTTGTTTCTTCTAGAAACATCATGAAGAATCCTCTTGAATTTGCTTTAAAATGATTTACATAAAATTATGTTCCACTAGCTCATCATCCTTATCCTTCAACTGGTTCACAAAATTCAAGGTAACAAACTTGTCAGCTCAGATTTGGTGAATCTTTGACTTTTTCAATAATTCAGTAGCTCAACATCATTGAAATTCTAGTGCTTGGCACATACTGTGTTACTCGGCATCAACTAAATTTTACTGATGCTCAACACCTACTATGGATTCACTCAACATCCACTAAGCTTTACTGATGCTCAACACCTATTACTTTGCTCAGCTCCTTCTATATTAGTCGGCACACACTAGATTTTGCTATTGCTCAGCACTAACTAAAAATTTGCTCGGCTCTAACTAGCTTGCTCGGCACTCACTAATGAACTTAATTAGCTTTGCAGTCAACCTTGTTTCAACTTATTCCTCTAATGTTTCTAAGTGTGGCCAGTCTCTGTATCTTCAAGTATGTTATCAATACATCATTTAACCTTTGTCTTAATTGATCCTTGCACTTCATTACAAAATCATAACTCAACCTTTCCCTTAGGTACTCTTGTTACATCTTATTGATTAAATCCTCTTCATCAATCAACTAATTGATAGAACTTGGATCTTATAAGCAATTGTCATTCTAGCAAATAGCAAGTTTAACATTAATGACAAAACAATGATTGAAAAACATTCTTTATCAACCATCTTCCTTCTTTGCAACACATATACGCTCAATGAGAACCCTTGTAGAAAAAATCAAGGGCATATACCACCTTCCAACATCTAGGTACATTCCTATGGTGAGAATCTATAGGAGAGATTATCCCCCCTCCTTGCACAAAGATTATGCCCCCTTTCAAAAGTGAATGATGTAGCAACGTACTACAAAGTTTTTAAAAGGCTTCAATTCATATTAATCCCTAGTGGCCTTGCAAATGAGGTTAAGGCTAGTAGCCCACACCAACACCTAAAAGCACACACACTTGACTAGCAAGACTGAGGGCAATGTAACCCAGTGCAACATACAAAGCCTGTTCTTGATGTGTGATAATAGAATGAAGAAGAATAAATTAACATGGCTTTGGAGTCTTTCTCTCTACAATTTTTCTTTATTATAGCAATTTGGAATTACCAGCATTAGGTGGGTCCTCACTTGGGTCATTCCTAAAGGTTAGATCGCTCCAAAAGGCCCTCTAAAGGTTGCCTCAGATTGTAGCTCAGATTCAAGGTTCCAAGTTTCTAATTTTCCCAAAGAGAAAATAGCATACCTCTCTACCTCATCACCTTACCCAAACAAATACAACATATTCATAACCGAGCTAGCTTATCAATCTGATCTTGTCTTTTTCCAAGATTTTGATTTTTATAAAATGAAAAGAGCATCATCTCTTCGTAAAAAGCTTTTCTTGGGAGAACTACTACCTTTCTTTCTTCCCTTAAGTAGCATCTTCCAAAGGTGTCTAGGTTTTTTATTTACTCTTCAGCATCACTTCCAAGTAGAAAAGAGTAGACTCCTCTATTCCTTTATCTAGAGCCCTATGAAGTTCACAAGCCCTATTAAACTATGTGTATTGGAATGCATTAAAATAGACACATTATTTGAGTAGGTTTGAATTTATTCTTTGACAAGTGGATCTTTGACAAAATATCTTACAATCAAACCATTATTACTGTTTGCATGTTTATTCCAAGATGTCTTTGACAATTGTCCTACAAACCACTATTAAGATGCTTCAAAAATTAGAAATCAAAAAATAGATACTTCAAAAATAGGGGTTAGATCAAAAAAATCATGAAAATTAGACTTGAAAATGCAAATTTTCCCTATTCTAATGTCAAGTCTCATGCAAGACTTTGCAACTTACTGCATGAGGATTCTCTTTATGTCACACAAGAAAGTACATTCATTGTGCACACATATGAGTTACCACTTGAGGAAGTGCAGATTTGGTATGAAATTTTAGTTTTTTCGCACAAGAAAGATTCCTATCATGCAAGGATTTTCTATTTCTGTACGGATAGAAAATGCCAAATGTCAAAAAATGAATAAAATGAGGTCAAAATTTTGATTTTTTTGCCCCACGGTGGGCACCAAAAATGTGAGTATTTATTATGGGTCTCTAAATCCACACACACTTCAACATGATCATTATTTTTCATTAACATCCTAAAATAAATATGAGATTGTCCATTTGGTATATCTGAACAAGTCAATCTATTGTCTTCTAACTAGACGGGGTTTTACTATTCCCTCTCAGAATTGAGAGTTTAGTAACCAGACCAAACTAATATGAAGGATTGTAAAGAATGCAAATGCAATCTAATCTATTTTTTGATATTTTTTAATGCAAATATATGGATTAATCTAAATGAATTTCAAATTAATCTAAGTACAATGAAAAGTAAGTTAAGCTAAATGAGTGCATTGTAATCTAAATGATGAGGGTAGAAGAAAAGGAAATTTGAATGCAAAGAACTTGAGTGATCAATCCAACAAAGATTCAATACTCTTCATGTGCATCATTCCAAATAAGAGGTTAGGGGTCTCTTTTTATATAATATTGGACCTAATCAATCGTCAAGATTAAATTGAGTGTATAGTTTAGATTGAGATTGCCCTGCACCTACCCTACTTGGTATCTACTTCTAAGCCAAGGGTCTCCATAACCTTGAAAAGTATTATGGTATTAGATGCACCAAAGTCAATCATATAGTTCTTTAACTCCTACCTTTTATGATTAGGCTAAGGGAAAAGGGGTCAATGTCTTGCAAGTACACTACTGATGAATTATCCAAATACTTTTGGGGTATTTCAAACATGACTCCTTTATCCTATTTTTCATTTACTAAGATTGGGGTCTATTGTATAATTGTTTCTTCTTGTATAACAATATTATTACTCCCTATCCCACCTAACAAAGATAGAGCCTTATTCTTTCATTCCTTTATCCTAAACACTTCTGATAAAGGAACTTTGACAGTAATTTGTGATAACTTTGAAACCATGTCAACTAGGTCATTATTGGTAGGCCTAATAGATATACCTATGGATGCATGTGTTTGAACAAAAAATGACTCCTTTTTTATATACTATTAGAGTCTGATCTTTTTTCTTGTACACTTTCTTTGGTAGTTTCAAATCATTTAAATTTTACTTTCTTCTTTGGCTCTCACTTCTTAATCTTGTTTTCCTTGACCTTAGAAGTCTCAGTAGTGTCCTTCTTGTTTTCATTGGTGACTTTTGTAGTAGTGTCCCTAATAAAAATACCATCTATCTTTACTAGAGCATCATTGATAGTCCTATTCCTTAAATTGTATGTACTTTGGGCTTGAGCCACCATTTCTTTAGTAATTATATCAATCTCTTCATTAGAAGGCTTTCTCAGATTAATGTGATCCATCCCTGCCATTGTGTTGTATATTGTGCTTTCATCCTAATCTTCACTATCAGAAAACACCTATTGATGATGCATATGATACATATTTCTCTAGTCTGCAACATCATTTTTAGTTTCCTCAATGTCAGACTCCTCATCATTGTCACAAAGTTTGATTAGATTGCATATCAGATCCTCATGATTTTCTTCTTCATCTCCCTCTCCATTTTCTACCTACTGATTGGCTAAAAAGGATTGAGCCATTGCACAATAATCAGGGGAATGAGGGGATTAACAAATAATACACCAAGGCATCTCTTTTGCCATGTTCAAAAAATTCCTTTGTAGAGGATCTGGTATTCCTTTACCTTTGTTTCCTTGAGTAGGATCAGGGACTAGCTTACCATCCTTCTATTGGGTGGTATAAAGATAGTTTTGCATCCTAGACTACCTATTAAAATTATTGTTAAAAGGGGCTTTCTCAGTAGTATTTGGCTTGTTAACTTGGTAGGTTGATGGATTAAGTTTCTTTAATAGACTTAAAACTTGCCCCATTGTATCCTCCTTAGGCTTGTTTCCTGTAGTAGGCTTTTCACCCTTGATGGGCCTCTAAAAGGTCATTATTCTGAGATCCTTTTTGTCTTGTTTTTAAATTTTTATCTTGCAGAGACAGTTAGTGTTAGTGTAAATAATTATTATTTATGCTTTACTTAAGCTTACTTAGGATAAATGCATTATTTTATTATTTAATAGGTTAGACACCTAGGATTTTGTGTACTCATATGAGTTGTCTTCTTGACAACATAGGAGTAAGCAACTCTAATTTAGTACATGGTGTCTACGTCACTAGAGTTTACATAATCAACTGAGTTGTCATGTTAACAACACAATTGTTTGCACTCTTAATTAAGCACATGGTGTCTAAAACATAATTGTACATGCTACCTTTGTAGGCTTATTCTCTCATCATTGCACTAACTCCTATACTTAATGGAGGATAATCCACACCTGGTGGACATGTACCTAGTTGTAAGACCTATCATGTTGCTAACTCTTAGGCATTCTAGATGCAACTTAGAGGGCTTTATATACAGGCACCTCTAGTGTACTTTGTATCCAATTACAATGTATTGAATATTATATTGTTATTTTGATCATACTTTATTGGTCTTTGTGCTAGTTATCGTGCTTCTTGGTCTTGGGTGAATTATGCCCTAAGGCAAATTCTTACATGGTATCAGAGCCATAGAGGCATCATTTCATAGCCATTGGACATCGATCTTGCTTCACCTCTTTAAGGACACCTCAACTAAGATCCAAAGAATCCACAGATATTGGAAGCATCTAGAGCCAAAGAGGACCTCATCATTGCATCTGGAGAATCAATTTAGTGAATTTTGACTATAAATTTACCTATATTGGGCCATAGTCAAATTTGAGGCAAATGTTTTTTGCGAATTGAAACCCGAAGGCTCGATTTGTGGAATTTCTATGATCATTTTAGATCTCTAAATTTAATTTTCAGATCTACATATTTTATTATTTCAGTCTTTGTAAATTTTTTTGGATTTGCATTATTTTCTGAAAAAAATTTGGCCATCAGGCAAGTAGGAGAGATTATTTTGCACATGAAGATTGGATTTTTCTGGTTCCAATTAGATATTGGCATCATATTTAGAAGGTCAAAAAACCCCCAAATTGACTTTTGTTTCATCAAAATTGGACATCTAAGGTGAAATCTAGAGTCAATTGATTTTTGGAGGTGCGGCGGTGGCAATTCAAAAAAAATAATAACAGAGGTGATTTTCAAATAGTGATATCTCCATCATACAGACTCCTTTTTGTAAGAATTTTTTTTTTGGGGGGGTAGAATTTTGTGATCTACACATTGGTGTATGATGTTTGATATCTCTATTCCTATTTTTTTTTGCAAGTTGCAAATCCCATTTTTTGCAACCTCAAATGCTTAGTACGAGCTCATCTAGACACATAATTAGGTTCCATTTTTTTTGAAAGTGAATAATTTTTTATCTACTTTCTTGATCTACAATCAAATTATAGGCTTGTGTGTATAGAAATAGCAATTTAAAAAATAGGTCCTATTTTGCATTGTATTGCTTCAAAAGTTTTGTATCTATGAGCTACATTATAAAGTTCCAAATTTTAACTATCCAAGGAGGTTGTAAACTAAAAATGAGAAGTCCACTAAGGTCTAAATTGACAAAGTGGCCCATTGTAATTGCACTACCTATAAAGTGCCAAATCATGCATTAGGGGGGGTTGATTGATTTTTTTCCATTTTGTGGGTTGCATACATTCATTGATCTCATGGAGGAGTTTTGTTCCCCATGTTGGGGTGGTCTTAGACTAAGGTTGACAAAAAGGAACTATCAAAAATGGAGTGCCTTAATCATTGATCATCTAAGGAGAGAACATAAGGAAGTATTTCCTTATTTATGTTCCAATGAATTGATCTCTTCCACTAAACAATAGCCACCTATTACAAAACTTTTAGATATCATTTATTTAAATGTCACTCATTATTGCTTTAAAGTCATCAAAAAATTTAATAATCCTTATGACATTTGGATGGCTCTTTTTGAAGCATATGGAGATCCATGAGTCCCTCCATTTCTAGAGGATATTCTATCCTTAGTCACTTCAATAATGGTTCCTCCAAATCCATATGAGATCCCACCTCTTGATGCTCTTGTTGATTCTACTGATCTAGTTCTAGCCAAAGATGCTCCTAATTTAGTGTAGTAGGTATTACCATAGGTATTACCATGTCTTCATACTTCAACTTTATGGGATGACTTCCTTCTAGACATTGTAGAGCTGTTTGTGGAGTCTCACATTGAAGATTTGGGAGACATCATCGATGACATCAATCTTCTCTTTGTTAAGGAGATTTCTTCACTTGTTGCAAGGGCACACTCTAACTCTCAACCACTTGATCATTTTGACATGACTATGGCTTCTTTATAGTAGTTGGAGGAGGACTCATTCACTTATGAGGAGGCATTTTAGTCTATGGTGATTGTACTCTAGTTTCCTCAGACATCTTATTTTTTGAGGATTCTTCCTACCAGTTGGGGAGCATTCTCTACCACACCTTTGGCACCATTTATTCCTATAGGGAGGACCATCATTGAGCTATCATGGTGCAGTTTCTTTAGTCATCAAGAAGCTTCTTTCACAGGTGTGCCTACATCATTGAAGGGGGGCAACATTGCTTCTCTTACCCTATTTTCCTATTCATATGCTTCATCATCTTCAAAGTTTGATTCAACTTCATACATAGACATGTTACCTTGCTTGCCACCTTATTTTGGGCATCCACCAAATTGGTTCATGGCATCTTCATTTATCAAGGGCATGTCAACATCTGAGAAGAATTTAGAGGTAGCATCCACTACATACTACATTTGGATCCCTCATCCATCTTCCTATGCATAGTGGGAAGCATACTTGCACCTCTACACGATGTATCTTCTTCCTCAAGGGAAGAATGTTGTTTGTCAGTATTGGATTTTCTTCTATCTTTGGAAACTTATCATTACGAGATCCTTCACTAAGGGGGGGATTACATTTAGGGATTCTCTATGTATATGCAAGATGCATGTTATCATGGGGGGTCTTGATTACTCCTTCCATTCATACATCTCTCTTTATTGTACTTTTCTCTCTTTTGGGGGGAGGTTTTTCCCATGAGGTTTTTCCTATTTCTCTATTTGTAGAGAGATTGCTTTGCATTGTATTTGGGTACCTAACATGCCCTAGTAGCCAGGACCCATTATGCATTTCATCATAGCTTTTTTGAGCTTAAGTGCATTCCCCTAAGTTGCACTTAAGGGGGGGTCTTAGTATAAATAATTATTATTTATGCTTTACTTAAGTTTACTTAGGATAAATGCATTGTTTTATTATTTATTAGGTTAGACACCTAGGAGTTTTCATACTCATATGAGTTGTCTTGTTGAAAACATAGGAGTAAGCAACTCTAATTTAGCACATGGTGTCTACATCACTAGAGTTTGCATAATTAACTGAGTTTTCATGTTGACAACATAGTTGTTCGCACTCTTAATTAAGAACATGGTGCCTACAACATAATTTTATGTGCTACACCTTTGTAGGCTTATCCTCTCATCATCACACTAACTCTTGTTCTTAATGGAGGATAATCCACACCTAGTGGACATGTGCCTAGTTGTAAGACTTATCATGTTGGTAACTCTTAGGCATTCTAGATGCATCTTAGAGACCTTTATATATAGGCACCTCTAGTGTACTTTGTATCCAATTACAATGTATTGAATATCATATTGTTATTCTAATCATACTCTATTGGTCTTTTGTGCTAGTTAACATGATTCTTGGTCTTGGGTGAATTCTGCCCTAAGCAAAATTATTACATGGTATCAGAGCTATACCATATTCTTACAGTCATGACTCTATGGTTTTAAGAAAAGGAACTTATGTTTTATAAAAATTTTATCTATATGTTAAGCTATAAAGTTGAAATATGGATATTTCAAATATGTTGTGTTTTCTTAAATCTATGGACTTCTATGGTATAATGAATAAATGTTACATGTTGATAAATGTTTCCTCATCCATGCTATGTTTTGGGTAGATTCCTTCCTATAGCCATAAGGATTTGCAAAGAGTGATAGTTTGGACATTATACCCTTTTCTAACATTGATGATCAAATGGATATACGCATGTGGAAGTTTTATGTATTTAATGTTTTGCAAGTATTAACTGCACATATCAAAAGTCAACACCTTAGCGCTAAGTCAAAGCTGACTAGATTGTTGAACCATCACAAGTGAGTAAGATAATGAATTTTTTTGTTATGGCAGCACACAAATATAGCTCCCTCAACCTCCTATATTCTTGGAGGATTTAATAGAAATTAATGATATTTTATGTTGCAAAAATCATGAGTCTATAATTGATCCTAATTAATGGAGTGATTGTCGAGTTAGGAAGTAGTTGTAGTTTTCTTTTAAATAATTCATGTTGTAGGTTTGTAAGGAGTTTTTTGGAGAGTTTTAAGTTTCTAGAGAAAGATATAATAGATTGACTTTCATAATAGCAGTGTGATATTGTAATCTTTTATCATGAATGAATAGAATACAAAGTTCCAATTTACACATTGTATCTTGATTGTCTTTTCTATTCACTCATCCAAGGGAGCCCACTTGGTGAGTAAACTGCTTTAATAGAATAGATTTTATTTCCTTGTTTGTTTTCTTCACAAGGTAGAATTTTTTTATTCCTATAGCCATTTATAATTGAATCAATGAACTATTCCTATAGCATAGGTGCATAACTAGGTTTATTATTGTAGCAAGTACCTTTAAGCTTTAAGAGTAGATGTTGTTTTAGTTTCTAGCTTAAGCCTCCTTCAACATTTCCCGTGTTATTAATTGTAATGGCTTAGAGAATAATTTGAGCATATACTTTGCAGCCACCCTCTCAAGCTTATGCTCATAGGTTGACAAAATAAGATGAAAGTTAGTATGTTATGTTAGGAAATCACATGATTCTTTCTAGTCATAGAGTTATTGTGAAAGGATGTCCAATCCTTTGTTACTAAGGTATTAAGCTAACCGACCATTTTTGGCACCATTGTTGAGGAAGGTGTCAATCTAGTTCAACCCTAAAGTCATTATGTTAGTTTAAATTTCACATTATTTTGCATGTATAGAAGAAGAAACCTCCTAAGGAGATTTCTTCCCCAAAATATTCAGGAAAACATTTTCAATCCTAAACCTAAAGAACCTTGCACTAAGAACAAAGAAGAGGAACCTTTTGAAAATTTATTTTTTGCTACTCAAGAATGAATACCCTCATCCTCTGACAATTCCTTGCATTTGAATGATCTTTTTTCTCATCCTAAATACCAAGATAATTTTCTTGCCCTTATTGGCTTTCAATCACAACCTCTAGCTCCTCCAAGAATGGCTCAACCCCAACCTACATTTCCTATTCCTATCCCTCCTTGGCAAGGTAATCAAAATCTAAAGAACATAGCCTCTACTATCCTATGTAAGTTCTATGGCCTAATTATTGAAGATCTTGAAACCTTTCTCTTTTAGTTTGACATCCTTTGCAGAAGTTATGATTATACAATTGATGCACACAAGTTGAATTTGTTTCCATCTACCTTGAAGGAAGCTTCTCTGAGGTGGTTCATGGGGTTGGGTGCCAATGTTGTAGAAGATTGGTCTGCAATGAGTAATATGTTTCTCACAAAGTATAAGGAATACTATAGGGATAGAGATCTTAAGGGGGATGAAATTTTTAAAATGTCCCAAAAGGAATATGAAACCTTAGAAGACTATGTGTCATGATTCATGTTCAACATTTAGTGTAACACACAACTAGAGCTAAATGAAGAATCAAAGAAACATCCTTTTTTGAGAGGCGTAAATGATGGAAGTATTAAAGCTTTAGACCTTATGGTAGGAGGAGATATAACTCAAAAAAATTGGACTAATATACAAAACATATGCTTGAATTATTTAAAGGCTAGTATCAAGAAGGGTAGGGGACTTAGAAACCTACCATAAAAGACTAATGGTAATTTAGGGGTATCAGAGATGGAGCTATCTAATATGTTGTCAAATTTCAAGAAAGACATCATTAATGATGTAGCCACTTAGCTAGACACCATGCAGGCTAGAAGGAAGAAGGATGAAGTTGATGCCATGTTAGCTAGATATTTTTTGTACTATAGAGAGAAGAAAAGAAACTACAAATGCAAGTCTATTGCAAGCCTAGAGTCACAACCAATGCCTAAAAAGTTCAAAGCCATTGATGAAAATGGAGAAGTGCTTTGCATTGCTGAATGGAGACCATGGGCTCAAAGACAAGGAATGCCACAAGATCCTCTTCAAAGTTATAATAATAAAAATCAATGGAAAAATTCTAGTTTTAGTGGAAATAATAATTGGAAACAACCCTAGCAAGTTTGGAAGCAACCTCAGCAAGATTGGCAACAACCCCAGCAAGGTTGGCAATAACCTTAGTAGGGTGGGCAAAAACCTTAGAATTGGAATACCCAACCTAGTTAGAAAACTCTAATGCCACCACCTCAGTAGTAGGCTTTAATGCCTCCTCTTGTATCCACTAATACTACTCCTAAGTCTACTTAATTTCTAGTTTAGCCTAATTCTAATCCCAACAATACCAAACTACTAGCACAACAAAGCTATGTCATTTCCTTGAACAATATCCAGTTAAGATTAGGTACTACTCTTCCTTCACCCCAAAAGCCTATAATAACTGAAGTTGAGAATTCTCCAATTGAGTAGATAGATTAGTCAAGTAAGAAAACCTTTCCTATAGCTAAAGAACCTCCATTTCCCCATAGATTGACGGAAAAAATCTAGCTCATAGAAAACCATGTAGTCATTGATTTCCTTAATCAACTAAAGTAAATGATAGTTAAAATACCATTGTTGGATACTATCAAAGAAGTTCCTATCTATAAAGAAGCTATTAAGGAAGCATGCATTAAACAACTAGGGATGAAGAAGAAGGATCCAAAAACCAATAATGTCCTAGGACAGTTGTCTAATTTGATGCTGGAGAATTAACTTTACCTAAATACTATGACCCTAGGAGCCATGTAGTTACAGTCACTATCCATGGACTCAAGTTCAAAATGCTTTAGTTGACTTAGGAGAATCTATAAATTTTATGACAAAGGAGGTATTGTCTCAATTTCATATCATTGGCCTTAGACAGACAACCACCATACTTCAACTTGTTGATAGTTCTACTATTAAGCTACATGGGATGATAGAAGATGTCATAGTCACCTTAAACTCTTGGGAGTATCCAGTTGATTTTGTCCTTTCCCCCAAAGCTAACATGGGAAGGTATCCTTTAATCCTAGGATGACCATGGTTAGCTACTGTAGATGCCTATATAGCTTGTTTATCTAGAAAAATGATAATATCTAATGGTATCAATACTAAGAATCTGACCTTATACTCCATTGCCCAGCCACTATTACAAGATGGTCAAGTAGTCTGGCTAGACTTGGGTGATAATGATCCTGAAATCAATTCCATCCATTTTCTGATGATGATAGGTAAAGAACCATTTTTAGCTACTTGAGAAGAAGATGAAATAATCTCCTCTATTATTTAGAATGAATATGGAATAGAATCTCAAGTGTTTCCTCAAGTTGCATGTATCCTACAGACCATATTACCATCGATGGATTCACCACATCATTTGGAAGCTTCATAGTTTCTCCACTCACTCTTACTTCATGAGATGTATTCTTCTCATGTTTCCCAATTATTCATGGCAAATAAGGTTATTAAGATGATAGTTGAACAAGGAAAATAATTGAATGTTAATAATTCCTTGTCATCCACTCAATAGGAAGTTGTGTTGTAGTTACTACAGGAGAATCATAAAGCATTTTCTTGGGATTATATGGACATGAAAGGATTAAATACTATGATTTTCACTCACAATATTTACATCAGCCCTAACTTCAAATGTATCTAACAACCTCAAAGGAAAGTTAACCCTATTTTAAAAGACATTGTTAAGAATGAAGTGCAGAAACTACTAAGTGCTAGTTTTATATATCCTATCTTTGATAGCCAATGGGTTTCACCCTTGGTTATAGTACCCAAGAAGGGAGGAAAATGGTGAGTATGTGTATATTACAAGGAGCTAAATTCAGCAACTAAGAAAGACCATTTCTCATTGCCCTTTATAGACCAAGTCCTTGAAAACTTAGCTGGAAAAAAGTATTTTTCTTTTCTAGATGGTTTTAGTGGTTACAACCAAATCCAAATATCTCCTAAGGATCAAGGAAAAACAATTTTTACCTACCCATGGGGAAATTTTTCCTATTTATTTAACCTTTTGGCTTGTGCAATGCCCTAGCTATGTTTCAACATTTTGTCATTAGTATCGTTTCATATATATTTGTTGACTTTATGGAGATTTGCATGGATGATATTACTTTTTATGGTGTCACTTTGGAGGAAGCAAAAACCAATCTAGAAATGGTACTCAAAAAATGTCAAGACTATAACCTTTCCTTAAATGGTGAAAAAAAAATTATGATGATGGAGGAAGGTGTAGTACTAGGCCATTTCTTTTCATCAAAGGGCATCCAAGTAGATCTAGCAAAGATTGAAGTCATTAGTATATTTCCCACACCAAAGAAGTAGAAAGATGTACACAATTTTCTTGGTCATGCCAGATATTATAAATTATTTATAAAGGATTTTGGTCAACTTGCAGCCCCCCCCTATATAACCTATTGAAAAGGGATGTTGAATTTTCCTAGGACTCTAAATGTACCATATCCTTCCTATAGCTTAAGGCAGCTCTTACCACAACACCTATTCTACAAGGACCCAATTAGGGACTGCCTTTTCACATTCATATAGATGCCTCATAATATGTTTTTGATGTCATGCTTTGACAAAAGGTAGACTCAATTAAACATGTTATTTACTTCATCAGTAAAAATTTGTAAGGTGTGGATTTTAACTACACAATCACTGAAAAAGAGTTACTTGCATTTATCTATGTCGTTCATAAATTTAGGCACTATATTAATAGGTATGAGATATTTGTCCACAATAACCATTCTACTATAAAATATTTGATGAACAAGCCTACAATATCAGGCAGACTAGCTCGGTGTCTGCTACTTATGTAGGAATTTGATATCACCATTATGGTAGTTGACTTTCTCTCTCAATTGCATGTCCTTGATGATCCTGTAGCCATAGATGATAGTTTTCTAGATGAACATCTTTTTTTGTTGTCAGCAAAAAACCCATGGTATGTAGATATAGAAAATTACCTCACTACTAAAAGGATGCCAGTTCACTTTTCTCCCAAAGAAAAGAAGTTATTAGCTTAAAAGAGCTTTAACTATTCATGGATAGCCAAATTTATGTTCTCTACTAGCCCTAACCAATTCATGAGATGATGCATCCAAGAAGATGAAACATATGATCTCCTAAGAGCATGTCATGATGAGCCCTATGGAGGTCACTTTGCAACTAAAAGAACCACTTTCAAAATCTTAACAACTGGGTATTACTGGCTAACTTTACACAAGGATGCAGCTAGATACACAAAAAAGTGTGACAAGTGTCAATGCATGGAAAGACCCACCAAATCAGATGAAATGCCCTTGTAGCCTCAAGTGGTTGTTGCACCTTTTGACAAAGGGGGAATTGACTTTTTAGGCCCTATTGAACCTTCTTCACAAGGTAAATCTTATATTCTAGTTTGCACCGATTATGTCACCAAGTGGGAAGAGGCTAAACCTATGAAACATCCAAGGGATGAAAATGTTGCCAACTTCCTATATGAATCTATCTTTACATGGTTTGGTGTCCCTAGGGAACTGACATCTAATTAGGGAACTCAATTGACATCCAAATTGATAGCTACTTTAATGAAGGAGTATACCATTTGACATGGAAAATCATCACCTTATCATCTGCAGGCTAATGGTCAAGTTGAAGTTACCAATAGAGAGTTGGAAGCCATTCTCACGAAAATAGTAGCACTTCAGTAGAAGGATTGAGCAACCTAACTTCTTGAAGCACTTTGGGATTACAGAACTACCTAGAAATCCATAACTGGTTTCACTCTTTTTTATCTCATTTATGGTATGTTTTCATGCCTATGGAATTCGAATATAAAACATTGAGGACTGCTCTAGAACTTGGTATAGATTTCACTATTGCACAACAAAATAGCACCCTAAGTTTAAATGGCTTGGATGAATGGAAAAAATCCACATTGAGTAATACTAAACTCATTCAACAACAACAAAAACAATGGCTTGATAAGTTTATCAAAGATAAAAAGTTTTTTGTAGGAGATTGGGAACTCCTCTATGACTCCCAGTACTAGCACAATATAGGGAAGTTTCAAACACACTGGTTAGGACCATATGAGATTGTTGCTATATTTCCCAATGGTGTTGTTTAGTTATCTACACTTGATCCTATCTAATTCAAGTTAGTTTTCAATGGGCATCACTTGAAGCTTTACAACAAGCTAGTTAGTCATGAAGAATTCTAGCAACAATTTCAAAGTAGCACAAACATGATCGTTCTTGCAATTGTAGAGTCTGGGTCTCCTTCCCGAACTCCTGTCACTCCTTGACTTCATTTAAAGGTTTCATAATAAAAAATTCTTCACCATCTACTCCACTCCACTCCACCTTCTCTCTTTCTCATCTTCCATTTCATCCCATCACTCTATTATTTCTAATGATCTTTTCAATAATATCTTTCCTACAACAATTGCTAGGTACATACCACATAACTTTTCATATATTCTATTTTAATCATGCTTTGTTAGGATTTGGTATCATTTAAAACTTTTCACTCTTGTATAATCCTAGCCTGGTGGGACCCACACCTTTTCATAGTTGGGGGGAGGGAAATATTTGAATAATATTTGTTTTCAAATCGCATGCAATTTTAAAAGTTAATTGAGATGAAATGACTAATGATGCATGTTAATGACTTGTCCTTGTGTGATTGTGTCATTATTGAATTACGAAAATTAAAAGTAGTTAATTAACTTTTAATGATAGTTTGCAACATGTTTGGTTGATGGACATACACACAAGCCAAAATTATGAAACTTAATGCAACAAGGATACGATGAGATATTGTGCATTAAACTCTTCAAATACACGCCATTTTTTTGAAATATCCAATGCATTCATAAGCTTTGAAACATTACAATTTTGCCAAAATCCTGTTGAAGATAGTAATGGGTGGAGGTTTACACAAGAATGATCTAGTTGATCACTAGATTATTCTAGATGATGCAGTTAATTGCAAGATGTTTAGATGAAGGGGATGGTTGGATTATTGTCTTAGGTTAAAAGGATTTGATGAAGAGGTCACTCTTCAATTCATGAGCACCCTAAAAGATGACATTGAAATAGTTAAGGGTCTAAGAATTGGGTTCATAGAAGAGGTTGTAGCTGAGGTCACTGGGTTATCCCAGGAAGGAGAAAATTGGGAAAAAGATTTCAACCTACAAATAGCTAGAGCATAGTTTAGGATTTAGACAAAAAATTGTTGAGGAAGTACTAGAAAAACTTGATCAAAATGAGTTAGATACATTAGCCATAGTAGCTATTGAATTTGATAGAGAAGAGAATGTGGTGACAAAATTTGTCATGCAAAAAGGGGAACACCCCACACCATAGAGCATTAACAAAACTCCCTGTTCAACATATGAATGGAAATATATCCTTGCACAAGAACCACTACCACCTCCCAATTTTTCTACACCTTTGTCTATAGCATTAATGTGTTTCAACAGCCGTTATGGGAGAGAGTTCAATGGGGGCTAGAAAAAGAGAAATTGAACCATGTTATTAATGACAACTATCAGTTGAAATAAAGCTCAGATAAAAATGAAGCTTGAAAAGAAGAATTGAACAAATCATGGGATTAATTCCTAAATAATGAAGTGCAAGTCACCATCACTAGTTTATGCCTTGTTTCTCAAGGAGCAGCTTGCAAATTTTAAATTGACTAGAATTGTTTCTTCAAGGCAATAGTGGATAAGAATGTCGTAGGACCTAAAAATAAGAGAGCCTCACTCTCCTCAAAATTTTACCCTTGCTACTATTAGGATTCCATGGTATATTGATTTGGGGAGAACTTAGTGCAAACATTGGCTTCCATTAAAGTATAAACCTCCCATTCTCCTGTAGCCACTCCTAGAAATCAATGACAATGTAGAGGATCATGACATGACAAAAGAATTTCAGCGCTAGAAGTGGCTAAAGGTAAATTATGGTTACTTCAACTATGTTAAGAATGAGTCATGAGAAAGGACACCTAGTGATTAGAGGCTTCAAACATAAATTAGGAACTTCATGATTGTTGGGGACCAGCAATAGTTCAGTTGGGGGGAATGATGGGCCTCTAAAAGGTCATTATTCTAAGATCCTTTTTGTCTTTTTTTTAGATAGTTATTTTGCAAAGACAGTTATGACTCTATGGTTTTAAAAAAAGGAACTTATGTTTTTATGAATATGTTATCTATATGATAAGACATAAAGTTGAAGTATGGATAGTTCAGATATGCTTTGTTTACTTAAATCTATAGACTTCTATGGTATAATGAAGAAATTTTTCATGCTGATAAATGTTTCCTCATCCATGTTATGTTTTGGGTAGATTCCTTCCTATAGCCATTGTTGAAATCTGATTGAAAAGATCATTGCTTAGAAAGATTGTTATAAGGGAGAGTGTTATTTGTTTTAATCATTGTTTTATCACTGATGTCAAACCTATTATTTTTTGGTAAGACAATTGCTTATATGTTTCAAGTACTATCACTTAGTTGATTAATGAGGAGGATTTGATCAACAAGATGTAACAAAAGTACCTAGAGGAAAGGTTGAATTATGATTATGTATTGAAGTACAAGGATCAGTTAAAACAATGATAACATGATGTATTTATGATCTACTTAAGGTTACAAAATGGCTAGCTACACATAGAAAGTTTAGAAGAATAAG
This sequence comes from Cupressus sempervirens, assembly GCA_028749045.1. NCBI lineage: Eukaryota > Viridiplantae > Streptophyta > Pinopsida > Cupressales > Cupressaceae > Cupressus > Cupressus sempervirens. The sequence continues at coordinate 608,210,669 of CM053785.1, forward strand.
TTAAACAAAGTTCATCTGCCAAACTTGACTTAGTGGATAGTAGGTGTCGAGCAAAGTTAGTTCAAGCCAAGAAAAAATTTATCTGGAGCTAAATGAAAGTAAATTCTAGTGGATGCCAAGCAAGATAGTAGATGCCAAGTAAATTTAAGTTGATGTCAAGCACCAATAAAATCCAATTGATGCCAAGTGATTTTATAGTTGATTTTGAGTGATGCAGTATGTGCTAAGCATCAAAGGATTGATAATGCCAAGCTGCTACATTATGACAAAGATAAAAGATTTACCAAATAAAAGTTGACAAGTTTGTTTTCTTGGAACTTGTGAACCTAGAGGAAGATAATATTAATGAGCTAGTGGCAGAGAATCTTATGTAAATTGTTTTAGAGGTGAATTCAAATCGATTCTAGGAGAAGTTTCTAGAGAAGACAAGATATGGGGTAGATACATTGTATCCTATCTAATGCATCCAAAACCCTAATTTAGATGATGGATAATGAGCAAGAAGATGTTCTAATTTCCTATATATACGAATGTCTAGTCATGAAACAAAGAGAGTAAGGAGAGTTTGGTGCAAGAACCTAAGAAAGAGAAGGAGAAAGGGGTTTTTCTTCACAAGTGACCCAAGAGAAGTATTTGCAAGGGCATTCTAAGCAAGAAGGCTTAAGAAGATGAATCCTTGAATGGTGAACAAGCTATTAGAGCCACAAAGAGTGGAAGTCAAGCAGAATTGAGGATTGAATAGAGATCTATAATATGCAATTGAAGTTGTAAGTTGTATCAGATCAAAGCTCTACTATTACTTTCTAACAAATGTATCAATCTAGGATAAATCCTTCAGAGTAAGGTTGACTTAACAGTCTTTGAAAAAACCTTTAAAAGGGTGGCATTCAAAGTGAATGGCCTAAAGTCCTCTAACAAGGCTCACTTTGAATAGGGTTGTTGAAATCCATTAACCGGGTCACATTTAACAGTGTGCATTGTAACCTTTAAAAGGGTTGGTCTTTCACAGGGCATTACTTCAGAAGAGTGAAAAAGGAGTAGCATGTTACTAGTGGGTTTTCCCAAATTTGGTTTCCATGTTAAATCATTATGTCAAATGTGTTGATAAATGTGTTGTGTTTTATGTTTTATATTTCTACAAATTGATTTGACAGTAACATATAAGTTTTGGTAGATACACTATGAATGTTTATGGTCTCAATTAATTGTGAGAAGAATTTTATTTGTACATCTAGACCTTGAATAACTGATTCAACCCCCCCCCCCCCCCCCACTCTTAGTTATTCTAAAAGATTTTCAACAATTGGTATCAGAGCCATCTGCTTAAGAGGACTAGTTTTAAGGTACTAGAAGCACAAAGATCAACATGTCAAAAAGAGAAGTGCCCAAGCTCAACAGAGATAATTTTCCTACATGACAAAGTTTGATTAAGCTACACCTTGGAGGACTTGGAGATCATGCACAATCTTCCATTTCAATGGAGCATGTTGATCTAGTAGGAGCCCTAACTATTGAAGATATGAAAATATATATATATATATATAAGCAGGCAATGTTAGAGATTGCCTCTACTCTAAGCTATGCCAAATTTGATGATATCAAAAGATGTGACAATGAAAAGAAGATGTAGGATGCCCTAGCCACCATCTATGGAGAAGACAAAAGTGTTCAAAGAGGTAAGTTTGATGACATGAGAATGGAAGAAGGTGAGAATATTGCTCAATATGTTGCTAGGATAAAAGAAGTTATTAGTGCAATAAAAGGTGCTACTGGTAAAATAGATTATGATACTATACTAAGTAAAGTCTTGAGGACATTACTGCCTATTTATGTTATTAGAGTTTCTACAATCCAAGAGTTAAGATGTATACCAGGAAATAATCTAACCCTTGAAGATCTAGTAGGTAGACTCACTACTTTTGAGCTATCTAATTTTGACTATTACAAACCAAAGAGTCTTGAATTAGCTTTCAAAGCTAAATTGTTATTGAAGGATTGTAAGGAGGTAAAGTAGAAGAAGAAGAAGAAGAAGAAGAAATATAAAATATGCATCTAGTGATAGAAACATAGATGAGGAAGACATTGAAAAATTGGAAGCACTACTAGAAAATATATTTCACAAAGGAAAGGCAAGTTCAAAGGCAAGTTACCATGATTTGTTTCAATTGCAATGAAGTTGGTCATATTGCTACAAGGTGTACATAAAAGAAGAACTAAAGAGAAGGAAACAAGAACAAAAACAAAAGAGAAGATGATGTTAGAGACTATAGAGACAAAGGAAAGAAGTCATGCTACATTGCTAATGAACATGACTCTGATGAGCATGATGATGAAGTGGTATATGTTGCAATGAAGGATGAATCTGATGAGGATGAGGCAACTACACTTGTGAGTTGTGTGAACAAGAATGATAAATGGATCATTAATAGTGGATGCTCACATCACATGACTGGAGACAAAAGTAAGTTCATTACCTTAACTTGTTATGATGGAAATAGTGTAAGGTTTGGTAATGATGCACCATGTTTGATAAAAGGAAAAGGGTCTATCAAACTCATAGACAAGATTTCATGTGACAATGCTTACTATGTTGAATGATTTGGATAATAATTTTTTAAGTGTGTCACAATTGAATAATTTGGGATGCAAACTTGAGTTTGAAAATAAAACTGCCAAGATATATGACACAAATGGGAAGTTGATTGGAAAAGATGATCAAACTAGAAGTAATCTTTTCTATCTGGATATAAAGGATGCTACTTGTCTTATTGCAAAATTTGATGATATATGGCTTTAGTACAAGAGATTATGTCATGTTAATTTTGATAACTTGTTTAGTATCAGTAACATGAAAAGAGTTAGAGGTTTGCCTAAATTGAAGAAACTTAATAATATAGTATGCAAACAATGTCAGCTAGGCAAAATGAAAAAGTCAAGCTTGAAGAGTAAAGCTTATACCTCTAAAGAAATACTAGAGATTGTTCATACTGACTTGTGTGGACCTATTGAAGCACAAAGCTACAGAGGAGAAAAGTGTTGATCAAATAAATAAGATTGAAAAATAAGTGTCAACACACTTAAACATCTTCACTATAGATGTTGAGTATACAATGGAAGCTGAGCCAAAACTCTAACACATGCCGAGTTATAGACAGTGCCAAGTACATTAGAAGATAGTATGTGTCAAAAAAAGTAGAAATCTAATGTGTGCCAAGCATTGCAAGTTAATAGGAATCGAGTGATTCAGGAATCAGTAGAAGTTGAGAAATGCAAAAAACTAATAGGTGTCGAGTAATGCAAGAACTACAGAGGATGCTGAGCAATTTAGAATAGATGGTGCCAAGCATCAATATTACTTCATGTGTCGAGCAATGCAGGATCAGCATGAAAGTTTGTGCAATCAAAAGCCATGATGTGAAATAGTTATGCATGACTCATGATAGGATAAAAGGATAAGATCAAATCCTCCCAACCACCTATCCAATCCTCATGCAGCCAATAAGAAAATTAGAGACTGCATGCAGCCAATGGGTGAATTTCAAGGGTTTGAGTGGGAACACTTGAATCAAGGATGCATAACAAACCACTAATCCTTATAAGGGAGTCTTGACATTTTTGAACAATAAAGAGTTAAAAGAAGAAGGAAAATCAGAGCCTATTATTAAGTTCATTGTAGAACATTTGGTGTCATAGATTTAGTGGAAAGGACAGCACTTAAACATCTAGTTGATCAAAATAGAGCAAGAAACAAATTGAGCAAATCAGATCTAGAAGAGATCAGTGATAGAAGAGTAGATCAAGTACCTAAGATCAACATCAAAGATTTCATTAGATCAGGTGTATTATTCTAATACTCTCTCATAATTGTGTTAGGAAGTTGAAAATGCTATTAAGTTAGGTGGGTTTAATAGCCTTATGTAAATCCTTTAACAAGGTGACACTTCATGTAAAGTGTTTGTAAATCCTTTCAATAGGTCACATCTAACAGTGTGTAAAGCCTTTAACAGGGAAAACCATCAGAAGTGGTTGAAATCAATTGCTACAGTAATTTTGTGGGCATCATCCCACCCTAGTTTTACCTTCTTATTCCTAGAGGGTTTCTGGGTCACCAAAATCTCAAGTGTTATGTGGTGATGCATGTTTCCTTCTCATGATTGTTTAATTTTTATATGCATGCATGTTAATTTTAGTTATATGTTATTAAGGATTTAAAACAAGTGAAAAGGTCAGTAGTTTTGATTCTCCCCCCCCCCCCCCCCCCCCCTCTCCACCTCTCAGAAGCACTCTTCCCATTAAGACATTCCAACAATTGGTATCAAAGCCAAATTCTTTTAAGAAGAAGCTTAACAGCTTGGAGGAAAAGATCTGAAGATGGAAGTCTTCAAACTTGGGAAGATCATTGAGAATCAAGTGATAGATGTGCATCTTGCTCTACACAAGGTAGAGGAAGCTAGACAAGAATTAAGAAAATATTTTAAAAGAAGGAAGGAAATAGCTATAGCCAAAAATGCTATTCACTACAAGGAGATTCCAAAGAATTTGATGCAACAATAGTAGAACTGATGGAGAAAAATAGAGTTCAAGCAAAAGAGATAAGAACTCTTAAGATGGAGCATGAATCACAGGCCATGATGCTATGTGAAATCACTAAGCAAAAGAAAAGAGCAGTTGAGGATAGAGTCATGATGGAAGATAACAAAAGAAATCTTGCAAATAGACTTGAAGAAAAATGTACTAAATTAACAAGGATCTCAAACATGCAGAGGGATACACTTGGCCAACTGATGAATCTTCATCATGAACTCAATATGAAAGATATTGAGATCTCTACTTTGAGGATGTAGAATGAACAACTGCAAAATTAATTGAAGAGAGAAAAAGAAATAGTAGAGAATCTCAATAAGTCAAGTGAAGCTATCAAGTACTTTGAACAGTTGCTGAAATCCCCAAGATCAACCCATGACACATCAGGACTTGGATACACTAGCACTGAAGTTGGTGAATCATCAAAGAGTGCTAACCAAAGAAGTGAAAAAGGTAAGGATCCTAAACCCACTTATCATTACTATAATAAAAAGGGGAATAGTGCTAATTTTTGTAGGAGTAGAAGGATCAATCAGCCAAACACACTCAAAAGCAAGGGTTACTATCACAAGTGCAACATGCAAGGTCACATGACACAAGACTGTAGGTCTAAAGTCACAAGGACACAAAGATTTTATGGACACTACCATAATTGCAAGAAGTATGGACATAGAGTCTTTCAATGTAGATCAAAGCCTATGTGGACACCAAATCAGCATGTAAGAAGGGACAACTATGTACACCATTACAATTGGGACTACAATACAAGACAAAGTTGTCATTATTGTCAAGAGTATGGTCACTTACCCCAGAATTGCATCAGAACACAGTTCAAGGGGAACTATAAAAGATGATTGAACCAAACTACTTGCTTCAGTTGCTTGAAAATTGGACATGTCAGCAGGAATTGTCTAACAAAGACCAAGGCACCCAAGACTGAAGTAAATAAGGGCAAAGAAAAGGTTGATGAGGAACACAACAGAATAGACATGAAGAAGGCATGGTAGAAAAAAGATGGACTAAGTACATCCAATGGAAGGGTCACTTCACCCAAGAGTTCAAGTGATCATATCTCATCTAACTAATCACAAGATGAGCCTATGGGGCTAATACATATAAGGAAGTATCATACATTAGCCCTAAACAGTGAAGAAGCACTACAAAATATAAATTTTCATGAGATAAGATGCCAAGACAAAATTTGAATAATGATACCGAGATGTCTTTGGTTGCCGAGTAAAACTACTTTGGAAGTCGAGTTAAGAAGTCAAGTGGAAGCTGAGAAAAGCCTGTAAGTGGTTGCCGAGTTACTAACAAAATCAATAGATGTCAAGTGATAATAGTTGTAGAGTGAAATAAAATAGATGCCAAGTTGAAAATCTTTGGAAGTTGAGTGACAAGTGAAGGTACAATAATGCATTAAATGCAAGGTTTTTGAGCTGCTTAAAGGTAAAAATCAATTCATTTTGAGCCATTCAAACAAAGAGTGATTACCAAGAGAATGACTGAGAAATTTTCAAGCATTCAATCATTGATTTGATGATTCATCATCAACCCAAGAGATCTCAAGCATTTAACCAAGTATTTCCTTTAGGTGCCAAGTTGTATAGTTTGTGAAGTTTACATTAAATGTCAAACCCTAGTTTGGCCAAAATGGTGTCTGGTTCAAAGTTGACCCAAGGAAATGAAAGCCATGAGATTTAGCTTGTTAGTTACAAGGCTAAACAACCTGAGTTTAGGCCCATACCAGAGGTAGCATACAAAAATGATCTCGCAGGTGCATTGTCTATGAGTCTAGAAAAATTCGTTATGGTCCAAGACGTGCGTAAGTGTTACAATTGTAAGATTGGAGCCATGGGAGACCTAGAAATCTACAATTCCTACAACAAACTCTGAGATGATGGAATATTGAAGGATGAATTTTTAATTATAGAGAAGAAGGGTTTAACCAAAGTCCTAGTTTTTCCAATTGTATTCAAAACTAAGTGGATATGTATAGTACTTAGCAGAATCCATGATGGATCATTTTGGTTAGAGCAAGGATCAATTAAAATTACTAAGAAGATGGTTCATAGGGTGACAGGTTTTCCAACCCTAGATCGGCCCAAGACACTCAAAAGTGAAAAGAGGGAAACCATTGAGAAAAACACAAGAGAAAAGTGGAACAATAGAGGCTTGACCATAGACACCATTCTTTATCCCCTTCTAGATTTTGATGTAAGGATCATATCACATAAGTTTTATCAATCTAGCAAGTTGAATACTGTACCCTACATAGCAATGGATGTGGCATATAAGCTTGTAAAGAAAGACCACACCTATGACCTTGCAAAGCTCGTGTTGCAGAAAAAAAATGAAAATCTTGGAGTAATAAGAAAGTCTAAGGGAGCACGATGCAAATTTGGGTCAGTGTTGGTTTGCATGTTCTTTTATGTGATGAAGAAATTCCCTTCATTTGGAAGAGTTAACTAGGATCAGAATAAAACAATTGTGGATCAAATTGATGATTACATTACACAGATGAGAGATAGTTTTGATGATCAAATGACTATATATTTTGATGATTTTAAAAGCTCAATCAAAAGGAGAATGAGGATAATAGTTTCACTGGTAGAAAAACATGAGAATGAAATATTCTTTATAGTTGATATTGATTACACCTATATACAAGAAGCCATTCCAAGAGTAAGATGGCTTAGACCATTGGGATATGAGCTTGATATAGATCAAGCTTCAACATCAATTACAGCACTACTTGCAGAGGATATTGATAAAACTACAAAGGCATTTGGAACCTATGATGTTTTCAGATCAAGGGTGGTAATAGACCTTAAGATAGCCACAACAGTGAAGAAGAAGGAAAATCTAGTGAAGAAGATAAAGAAGAAATTTGGTGTTGAAGAAACAAGTGCAGCAAGAGAAGCAGAGGAGATTAGTGATGATGAAGAGGAAGGTAATGATGAGAAAGATGAAGATGAGCCAAAACAAGGGCCACTTGAATTGACACAAGGCCAAGGTGAAGACAAAGATGAGAGTGTTGAGGAAGAAGAAGCCAAGGAAGTACCCATCAAAGGCAAGGTCATCAAAAGGAACGCAAAGATGCCTCCTTCTCCTTAGCCTAAACCAAAGAAAGGTACCATGCCAACACCCAAGAAGCCAACAACCAGGGCTACAACAAGGGCCTCCACACAAAAAGCCAAAGAGGAAGTTGTCACAAAGAAGAAAGCAACCAAGAAGGCACAAGAAGAGCCAAGGAAAAGAAAAAAATATGTGGCTCAACCTGATACTGATGAGGAAGATCAATCTGAAAAGGTAAGTCATTCTCCTAAGTCTTTAGTTGATACATTATGTGAAAGATTAGGAATGGAGACCTAAGTGACATGAAAAATGTAAATTTCAATAAGTTCACTAAAGAGGAACAAAATAGGATAGAAGAATCAGTCTATGCAATGAGGGTACAGTTCAAGTATACACCTCTTGAAGTAGATGGACAATTGCCAAAGGGATTGTCTAAAATTGTAGAAGACAGATGGCATTTTTGTTTGAAAATGGAGAAGGTGATGAGAGAATCAACCCTAGCAAGCATACTGCCTGATTGGCCAAGAGAATAGATAACTAAAGCAGTCAAAAGGCATAACACTAGGGTTACACCTAAGTATAGGGCATTCTCCATTCTCCAAAACAAAATTGAAGAATTTGTACAAAGAACCACAAGATCGTGGAAGAACTTATATAAGAAAACTGAAGATGTTCTTGAAGAGGAATATAAAGAAGAAGCTATTGCTAAGCCAGAAGAGAGAAGAGAAGACAGAAGTAGAGAAAAAGGTTGAAGAGGAGGAAGGAAATGATGAAGACAAGGGTGTTGATGGGAAGCAAGACCAAAGTGTGCAAGACACACAACTACCACCTCCTAGCCCTCCTCACTCTTCCATCACACCTATAGAAATCATAAAGATTAAGGATGTTACTGACACCACAAGTCAAAACATCAACCCATTAACTACAAAGGATCTCACTAAGATCCTTGACCAAATGATTCTTCAAGCACAATTATGTACAAGTCCCATATTGGTCATTTTAGATGAGCTCCAAAATTTAGTAGATAAAATCAAGGAAGGTGAGGTGCCACCACAAGAACCACCTCAGAACATTCAAATTATTGGACTTTCATTTCTACCACCTCCATTACCACCAATAATAGCCATGCAAGCTCATCAGGAGCTAAGTGCAATAGTAGGGGAAGTCACAAGTACATCAGTATAGATAACAAGTACACCCCCAGCAATAGTGGCACAATAAGAGGATAGGGAAGAAACACAGGATAAGGAGGAGTCTGCAATACAAAATTTGGTTGAATTGCCAAAAATAGGAACTCCTACCAAACCCGTTCAGAAGCCAAGTATTGACATGTTGACCTTACAAGTCAGGACACCAGGCTCAAGTTCTACTAGGGTAGCCAGGACCATTCATTATGGTATTCCTAAGCTTGATGAAGAAATTCAAATACCCTATTATGATTCAAGCACTTTATCTAAGGAAAAGATGAATGAGATACAAAGTGCATTGGATAAAATAAGCAAGCAAGAGAAAATGAGGAAGGAATACAAATACAAGAAGGCAATGAATGAGATCAAGGATATATTCATGGATTCCTTTAGCCTTCAACCTCCAGATGCAAGCAAGCCAATCCTTGAGCAACTATCTAATATAGTTGACCAAGTTAATAATGAAGACCATGATACAACTGTAAAGCTAATGGAATGGTCAAAAAAGAAGTTTCTAGGCAAGGTCAACCAAAAGATAACCAATAACATAATTTTAGGATAGGCTAACCTAGCCAAGAAATTGGATAAGGCAAAGATTGTACTAGGGAACATCTTTTCCCTTTATAGCAAATTGTGTGATTTGTCTAGGTTCACACAAGAAATAAATCCTAAAATTTTGAGCCTTGAGAGAAAACTAAAGCTCTCTAGTATGCAACTACCCTCAAATCCTACACATAGTGAGAAGCATTTTACTCAAACACTTCACACTCAGAGGGAATTAGTTGCATTATCAGCAGAAGAGGCCACTATTAAAGAAAAATTGATGCAAATTCAAGCCTCAATTACTCCTCATTTGGAAGTCTTACACAAGGAGAAAATGTATGCTGAAATAGTCCTCAAGAAGGATCCAAATATTTCTACACATGAAGGACTTGTTGATCTAGTAGCAGAGCTTGCAATCCAACACAAGTCATTGGATATTGCATTGAATAACTGGGATGCAGCTCTCAAAATACTCCTTGAGGTAAACAAGACATTTTTGGCCAAGCATGGCATTACTATTTAGAACCCTTTGACATCAATGTCAAAAAAGGGGGAGATATATTAAAGGAGGAGAAATAAATTTAGAAGGTATATAAGGAGATAACAAGTATATTTACCAAATTTTGATCCACATTTCAATCATTTCACCTCACTTCATTCATTCATTTTGAGAATAAAGTTGAATGATTGTAAATAGAAAAAAGGGGAGATAAGTAATAATGAAGTGGAAGGGAGATGCAAAATTTTGGTAATCACATGAAAATAGGGTCATTAAACAAGATCAGAAGTTAAGAATAGGTCAGAAACAAAAAACATAAGGCACAATGGCACAAGACAATAGAATTCATGACATGATCAACTCAGCCAGAGTCATAAGGTATATTGTTGTTCACAATATCTTTCTGAAATTTTGTAAGTAAAGAATGGACACACAAGGATTGGATCATGAAAGATCAGTTAAGTGTTTTTGACACTCATGTCAAAGGGGGAGATTGTTGATCAAATAAGTAAGATTGAGAAATCAGTGTCAACACACTTAACCATCTTTACTATACATGTTGAGTATACAATGGAAGCTGAGCTAGAACTCTAACACATGCCGAGTTGTAGATAGTGTCAAGTAGATTAGAAGACAGTATCTGTCGAGAAAAGTAGAATTCCAATGTGTGCCAAGCATTACAAATTTAATAGGAGCCAAGTGATTCAGGAATTAGTAGAAGCTGAGCAATGCAGAAAACTAACAAGTGTTGAGTAATGTAGGAACTACAAAGGATGTCGAGTAATCTAGAATAGATGGTGTTGAGCATCAGTATTACTTCATGTGCCGAGCAATGCAGGATCAGCATGAAAGTTTGTGCAATCACAAACCATGATGTGAAATGATTATGCATGACTCATGATAGGATAAAAGGATAAGATCAAATCCTCCCAACCACCTATGCAATTCTCATGTAGCCAATCAAAAAATTAGAGACTACATGCAGCCAATGGGTGAATTTCAAGGGTTTGAGCGGGAACACTTGAATCAAGGATGCATAACAAACCACTAATCCTTATAAGGGATTCTTGATGCCATTGAACAATAAAGAGTTAAAAGAAGGAAAAGTAGAGCTTATTATTAAGGTCATTGTAGAACATTTGGTGTCACAGATTTAGTGGAAAAGATAGCACTTAAACATCCAGGTTATCAAAATAGAGCAAGAAACAAAATCAGCATATCAGATCTAGAAGAGATTAGTGATAGAAGAGCAGATCAAGTACCTGAGATCAGCATCAGAGATTGCATTAGATTAGGTGTATTATTGTAATACTCTCTCACAATTGTGTTAGGAAGTTGAAAATCCTATTGAGTTAGGTGAGTTTAACAGGCTTATGTAAATCCTTTAATAGGGTGACACTTCAAGTAAAGTGTTTATAAATCCTTTCAACAGGTCACATCTGACAGTGTGTAAATCCTTTAACAGGGTAGGCCTTTAATAGGGAAAACCATCAGAAGTGGTTGAAATCAATTATTACAGTAATTTTGTGGGCATCATCCCCACCCCAATTTTACCTTCTTATTCCTGGAGGGTTTCTGGGTCACCAAAATCTCAAGTGTTATGTGGTGATGCATGTTTGCTTCTCATGATTGTTTAATGTTTATATGCATGCATGTTAATTTCAGTTATATGTTATTAGGATTTAAAACAAGTGAAAAGGTCAGTACTTATGATTCACCCCCCCCTCCCCTCTCAGAAGCACTCTTCCCATTAATACATTCCAACAATAAGTGCATAATGCTATTTGTTGATGATTACTCTAGGATGATGACAGTCATGTTTCTAAATCAAAAATCTGATGCTTTTCAAATGTTTAAGTGGTACTTGGCAAGAGTTGAAAAAAAAACAAGTAAAAATCTAAAATTCTTAAGATTAGAAAAAGCAGGAGAATTCACTTCAAATGAGTTTGAGATGTTATGTCATGATAGAGGAATAAAAAGATAGACATCTGCACCTAAGACCCCTCCACATAATGGAATTGCTAAAAGAAGAAACAGGTCTATAATGGACTATGCCAAAACACTCATGATGGAGAAGAATGTTGCGTTGAAATACTAGAGAGAAGTTGTAAGTATTGTTGTATATACCTTGAACCATGTGCAAGTCAAGAAAGGTACACATTCAACACCTTTTGAACAATGGTATAGATATCCACCTAATGTGAAATACTTTAAGGTATTTGGAGGAAAATGTTATATTCTTATTGATGTTATGAGTGGAAAATTTGATGTAAAAAGTGAATAAAGTATATTCTTTGGTTATTCCACAAGAAGTAAAGCTTACAAGTATTTAAATACTAACACTAAAAAAATTGTGAAAATTACAAATGTGAATTTTGATGAATTTACAAAAGTAAAAGAGGTTGAACCTACAAAAGAACCAGAAGAATACAAATCATTTGTATACTTCTATGAAGGAATGCCTACTGAAGAAGATGCTATAAATCAAGTTGTAAACCAATAGCAAGTCTCAATAAATACCTAGTTGTAACCTATGAATGCAAAGTTACATTCAGGAACCAAGCTACATTCAAATGCCAAGTTGCAGAGTGAAGAAAATACACATTTTGATTCTAGAATTAGTATACATGAAAGAGATGCTAAAATACCTAATAGAGATGTACACAGTGATGCTAAAGCTTAGAGGCAAAATGTAGTTACAAGAACTAAACCAAAATTATCCAAATATGTCAAAAGAAATCATCCTACAAATCAAATCATTGGAGATAAAGATGCAAGGCTAATGACAAGAAATAGATTGAGAAGTGAATCATGTTTGTTAAGTATGAAGGAACCTAACATAGTAAAAGATGCATTGGAAGATGATGACTAGTACAAGGCTATTGAAGAAGAAATTTAGTAGATAGAGAAGAACAAAACATGGAGTCTAGTTCCTAGACTAGAAGACAAGAATGTGATTGGCACCAAATGGGTATTCAAAAACAAGCAAGATGAGAATGGCGAACTGACAAGAAATAAAGAAAGATTAGTTTGCAAAGAATATGCACAGGAAGAAGGAATTGACTATGGTGAGACATTTTCCCCTATTGCAAGAATGGAAGAAGTGAGAATTCTACTAGCTTATGTTGTATACAAAGGTTTCAAACTTTATCAGATGGATGTTAAATCTACATTTCTGAATGGCATATTAGAAGAGGAAGTCTACATAGAATAGGCAGAAGAATTTTTTTATAAGAATAATAAGAACATGGTATGTAGACTACGCAAATCCCTATATGGATTGAAGCAAGCACCAAGAGCATGGTATGAGAGACTTCATACTTATTTTGTGAAGATTGGATTTGAAAGGATTGATGATAATAGAAATTTGTACATGAAGACAAACAAGGACAAAGGTATACTGTTAGCTAAAATATTTGTTAATGATATAATATTTGGAGGACAAGATGCTTTGTGTAAAGACTTTGAAAATAAGATGAAGAAAGAATTTGAAATGCCTATTTTTGGAGAGATCAAATTCTTTGTGGGATTACAAGTATATTAGATGAAGTGTGGTATATACATCACTTAGTTAAAATATGTCAAAGAGATATTGAAGACATTTGGATTAGAGGATTCCAAACTAATAAGTACACCAATGGTGATAGGACTCAAGCTATCAAAGAATGATGATTTAGCTAAAGTAAATCAAATATTATATAGATCCATGATTGGAAAATTGCAATATTTAGTACATAGCAGACCTGATATTGCATTAGCTGTGGGGATAGTTGCAAGATTCTCTACAAAGCCCAAGGAGAATCACTTAATGGCTATGAAAAGAATAATGATATATTTGAAAGGAACAAAAGAGATTGGTTTATACTACAAGAAGAATGAAAAATTTGAACTGAGAGCCTATACTGATGTTGATTGGACTAGAAACATTGATGATAGAAAGAGCACCAGTGGAGGAGCATTCCTCTTAGGAAAAATACTAGTTACATGGACTAGAAAAAAGTAAAGTTATACTTTCCAATCTACTGCTGAAGTAGAGTATGTTGCTATTGCTATCAACTACACAAACATTATATGGATCAAACAACTACTTAAGGAAATGAAGGAAGAAATCACAAAACTAGTGACACTTTATTGTGATAATAAAAGTGCTATAAATATATCAAAGAATCCAGTGATGCACACAAAGGCAAAGCACATTGCAATCAAGTATCACAATGTAAGAGAGTTAGTTCAAGATAAAGAGATGAAGATGGAATATGTTAACACAAAGGAGCAAATTGATTATATCTTCATAAAAGCATTACCTAAGGATGCTTATGAGGAATGTAGAAGTAAACTAAAGGTGATACCCCTATCAAAGGCTATGTAAGAGACAAAGAGAGTGTCCTACATCAAACAAGTTGATATTCATATAATACAAATTGATGCAGTAGATCTTACTTTAGGAACTACCTAAAGTAATCACAAGAACTGGAACTACAAATCAGTCACAAGCAAGGTGAAAGAGGGAGAAATTGAAGAACCTAAAAAAACCTATATCTGCATATAATAAAGATGTCAACTGCTTGGTATATGTCTTTGGCATTGTTGTCAAAGAGGGAGAAAGTAAATTAAACTGATCAAGTGCAAGAGGAATAGTGGAGAGAGTACATCATCAAAAGATCAATAAAGAAAAAGTAGAAACTGATTAGAGGTGGAGAAAGCAATCAGAGAAAGGATCAGAACAAAGAGGGAGACATTGATCAGAGAATTAGAAGAATCATTATCTAATGGAGATATTCAATTCAGCATGAAAGAAAGGCATAAGAGGGAGTTGTATTTTTGTAACCTAATCAGAAGATGGAAGCTACTAATAAAGGGAGAAGTTTCAATTCAAGTTTTCGTTTTTGGTATTGTCTTACTATTTTAACCTAGTTAATTTAGTTTAACAAGATTTCATCATTTTATTGACTTGGTTGATCATTTTGGTTTGCCATCAATGCCAAAGAGGGAGATTATTGAAATCTGATTGAAAAGATCATTGGTTAGAAAGATTGTTATAAGGGATATTGTTATGTGTTTCGATCATTGTTTTGTCATTTATGTTAAACCTACTATTTTTTGGTAAGACAATTGCTTATATGTTTCAAGTACTATCACTTAGTTGATTGATGAGGAGGATTTGATCAACAAGATGTAACAAAAGTACCTAGAGGAAAGGTTGAGTTATGATAATGTAATGAAGTACAAGGATTAGTTAAGATACTGATAACATGATGTGTTGATGATATACTTAAGGTTACAAAATATTTGGCTACACTTAGAAATTTTAGAAGAACAAGTTCAACAAAGTTCATCTACCAAGCTTGACCAAGTGGATAGTAGGTTCTGTGCAAAGTTAGTTCAAGCCAAGCAAAAAGACAATTGTAGCTGGGTGAAAGTAAATTCTAGTGGATGTCGAGCAAGACAATAGATGCCAAATATTTTAGTTGATGTTGAGCACCAGTAAAATCTAGTTGATGCTAAGTGATTTTACAGTTGATGTTGAGTGATGTAGTATGTGTCGAGCATCAGAGGATTGATAATGTCAAGCTATTGCATCATGAAAAAGATCAAAGATTCACCAAATAAAAGCCGATAAGTTTGTTTTCTTGGAACTTGTGAACCTAGAGGAAGACAAGATTGATGAGCTAGTGGCATAGAATCTTATGTAAACTATTTTGGAGGTGAATTCAAATGGATTCTAGGAGAAGTTTCTAGAGAAGACAAGATATGGGGTAGATACATTGTATCCTATCTAATGCATCCAAAACCCTAATTTAGATGATGGACAATGAGCGGGAAAATATTCTAATTTCCTATATATAGGATTCGCTAGTCATGAAGCAAAGAGAGTAAGGAGATTTTGGTGTGTGAACCTAAGAAGGAGAAGGAGAAATGGGTTTTGCTTCACAAGTGACCCAAGAGAAGTATCTACAATGGCGTGCTAAGCAAGAAGGCTTAAGAAGATGAATGCTTGAAGGGTGAACAAGCTGTCAGAGCTACAAAAAATGGAAGCCAAGTAGAATTGAGGACTAAAAGGAGATTTTTAATCTACAAGTGAAGTTGTGAGTTGTATCAAGTCAAAGCTCTACTGTTACTTTCTAACAATTGTATCAGTCTAGGGTAAATCCTTTGGAGTAAGGTTGACTTAAGAGTCATTGGAAAATCCTTTAACAAGGTGGCATTCCAAGTGAATGGCCTAAATTCCTCTAACAAGGCTCACTTTTAATATGGTGATTGAAATTCTTTAACCAGGTCACATTTAATAGTGTGCATTGTAACCTTTAATAGGGTCACTTTAGAAGAGTGAAAAATGAGTAGCATGTTATTGGTGGTTTTTCCCAAATTGGGTTTTCACATTAAATCATTGTGTCAAATGTGTTGATGAATGTGTTGTGTTTCATGCTTTATATTTATGCAAATTGATTTGACAGTAACATATAACTTTTAGTAGATACACTGTGAATGTTTATGGGTTTAGTAAATTGTGACAAAAGTTTAATTTGTACATCTGGACCTTGAATAACTAATTGACCCCCCTCTTAGTTATTCTAAAAGATTTCCAACAATCCATAAGGATTTGTAAAGAGTGATAGTTTGAACATTATACCCTTTTCAAATATTTATGATGAAATAGATATATGTATGTGGAAGTTGTATGTATTTAATGTTTTGCAGGTATTAATTACACATATCCAAAGTTAGCACCTCAACACTAAGTCAAAGTCAACTAGATTGTTGAACCACTGCCAGTGAGCAAGATAATGAATATTTTCTATTATGGTAGCACATGAATATAGCTCCCTCAACTTGCTATATTATTGGAGGATTTAATAGCAGTTAATGATATTTTTTGTTGCAAATTTCATGAGTCTATAATTGATCCTCATTAATAGAGTGATTGTAGAGTTAGGAAGTAGTTGTAGTTTCCTTTTAAATAATGCCTATTGTATCTTTGTAAGGATTTTTTTGGAGAGTTTTGAGTTTCTAGAGAAAGATAGAATAGATTGACTTTCATAACAATAGTGTGATATTGTAATATTTTATCATGAATGAATAGAATAAAAAGTTCTAGTTTACACCTTCTGTCTTGATTGTCTTTTCTATTCGCTCATCCAAGGGGTCCCACTTGGTGAGTGAACAACTTCAATAGAATAGATTTCATTTTCTTTGCAAGGTAGAATTATGTTGTTCCTATAGCCATTGATAATTGAATTAGTGAACTATTCCTATAGCATAAGTGCATAACTAGGTTTATTGTTGTAGCAAGTACCTTTAAGCTTTAAGAGTAGATGTTGTGATGTAGGAGTATCCAATGGTGTAAGGGTAATCCTATATCACCCAAAAATATGCTTAGTTTTAGTTTCTATTTAATGTTTTTTTATTTCTAGATACCCATTTGGATCAAACAGAGATTTCAACTCTCATAGTTCCACTATTGGTTTTTTGGGTTAGAGTTTTTTAGCACCTTGGGATATGTGCCAATGTAGAAAATAGGTTATTTTGTAATTGAGCCATAATTAGGATGAGTTAAATGAAGTAAGTTTGAGTGATGATTATACTTGTAATTTAAAGCACTCCAAAAAAAGAATTAGGTCAAAAGGCTTTACGGTTTGAAAGTTATTGTAGTTTTAAGTTGCCTATAAACCTCCTAAGAGCACTTCAAAGTCAGATTTGAGGCACTAAATGGCCTCATACAGGCCCAAAAAATGGGGGACACACAAATCTATCCACAGGTCTATGGAGCATTTGGAGAGCTTTTTGAAAATATAAATGGTTCGTCAATCGGAGTCCCAAATCAAAAGTTATGCCTCCCAGAAGTTGGACTACCATTTTTGGATTCTTCTAATTTTGCACCAACTTCTAACATGTTTTATAGAACCTTCTATTTTGGTGGTGGATGTCAAATGGCATATTCTAAAATGTATTTCTAACCCTAAACCTAATTCAGGTTACTTAAGGTCATTTATGGCATTGTAAATGTAGTTTTATTGTGGAGTTTGGGATAGGGTACTATGAGGAGCGTTTTTCTCCAAAATCAAACAAAATTGTAAGCCCTAGGGCACATTATTGAGTCTATTTTCATTGTACTAAATGTAATAGCATATCACTTTTGATAATAATATTCCCCTTTTCTTGTTGTGTTCATTTTATCTTGGGTTGTGCCATCATCATGTTGTTTTAGTTTCTGGCTTAAGCCTCTTTCAGCATTTCCCTTGTTTTTAGTTGTAATGGCTTAAAGAAGAATTGGAGCATATAATTTGTAGCCACCCTCTCAAAATTGCACTCCCAGGTTGACAAAATAAGATGAAAGTCAGTATTTTATGTTAGGAAAACACATGATTCTGTCTAGTCATGGAGTTATTGTGAAATGATGTCCAATCCTTTGTTACTAAGGTATTAAGTTGACTGGCCAACCCTCTTTCTTATTTCTAGGATTGAACAACTTTGAGTCATCCCTTCTTCCAAGCTTACTAGTAGCTCTTCTATTATTTTCAATGTATACATCCATAGTGTAAGCTTCCCTCAATGGTCTAGGATCCTTGTCCCTAAGATCGTAGGCCATCTTACTATCAAAAGAATGGAATTAATTTGTAAGACATACATCTTCATTCAACCTCATTACTTGGAATAACTTGTACATTCCCTTCTAGAAGCTAATATTGAATTCAAAATTTGACTCATTAGGATTTTTCTTAATATATTTGAAGTCATTGAGCATGAAACTAGCATCGATCTTATCACATACTGCTCCTTGAATAATTTCTCTAGATCATTCCATGAGCTAATGTTGTCATTAGGTAGTCTTTTGAATGAATCTCTAGCATCCTTTTTCAATGAATGAACAAAGAGTTTCATCACTACATCTTCATATTCCACCTCATAATCATTGAGCATGTCAATAAACTTCCTAAGGTGTTCTTCACTAGTGATGGCATTATTTCTAGAGAATTTCATGACCTTGTCTCTAAGGTCATTTGAGATGGGATGGGGAAAACTAGGGGTGCCTAAGAAGGACATCTATTTGTATTTTTCCATATAGATTGGTCTCCTTTGAAAAACTATAGCACTTGAGGTGCTTGCTCCAACAACCTGGCTTTGGACAAGAATTTGAGTCTGTTGGATTTGTTGAATAATAGGGGCTTGGCAAGTAGTAGAAAATTTGAGGCAGGGGCTGATTGTGAAGAGCTTTGGCCTATTATCAAAGGTCTAGTCCTAGGGATAAAAGGAGTAAATATGAGAACTGGCCTTGTTGAAAAGCTAGGGTGGAGTTAGATTTAATAAATTGTATCTTTCTCCTAGTCTCAGTTGCTTAAGCTTCATTCTCTACTTTCTCAAGTTCCTTTTCTAAATCCTTATTTTCCTTTTTGGCCTTTTCTAAGTCTAGATCAAGCTTTAACTTGACAAGGCTAGTGGGTTTACTATGAACTTGAGGCTCATTGATTTGTATTCCCATAATCTTTTGTTTTCCTATATCAACTCTATAACTCTAGGTTCAACAGGATTATAAGGTTGAACTTGTGAAATAACGAGCCCTTCCTTCTCTTTAAGAAGGTGCTCCTGTTGTTGGACTTTAGATTCTAATCCCTCCATATATCCAAATATATCATAGTTTAGCTTGGAAGATCTCTCCTCTAATCTTTTTTTTCTCTTGTAGGGAAGTCATTCTCCTAAGAAAGTTGTCCCTCTCAATGAGAGTATTAAAAGTACTTTGTTCCTTCTCCTTTTCCAAACAAATGTGTTTGGCTTCCTCCTTTGCAACTCTCCTCCTAAGAAGGACTAGTTATGGATACAAATCCTCATGGTTTGCAGTAGTGGTATCTGAATCTATTGGGTCATCTAGATCTATAATCTTAGCCACATATGATCCTTGTCTAAGACTAAAACTTGCACCCATATTTTCCCTAAAAACCCAACTATGGTTCATTTCATTCACCAAGTTTTGTCCACAAGGCACATCCCCTATAGAAGACACCTTTTAATCCTAGTATGCTCTCTCTTCATGAAAAGGGGTGGTGAAATTCTCTCCTAGTAATCTAGCATCTTCTGATTCAATACTTTTGGAGGATGATTCCCTTTCTACCATAGGGTGGTATAGTGATTGGGCCATTTGGGGATCTACATAGGATTAGAATCAACTTTTTTTTTTTTTTGGGTTCTTTCTACCCCTAGGAGTTAATCTTTTGTATAATGGTATTTTTTGGGTGGTCCTTTGTAAAGGCACTTGTATTTTTCTTCTTGTCAGCCATTGGTTAGGATTTCTTAAAATTTATAGCACTAGCTACAAAACCTTAGACATGAGTCCGCACCCTATGTAGGGAAAGTATTAAAATGGCCTTTGAGACTGAAAAATAACATGGGAAAGTTTATAACAATAGATCTAATACAATGCCAGTTAGAAAGCCTTAACTTTATACACTAGGTAATACACTAGAAACTGTAGCACATATGACAATATTGCTTCCATAGCAGTCCCTAGTGGAGTCACCATTTTGTTGGAGTTCTTTCTAGTAAGGAACATATCAAATGGTTTTAAACCTAATACCAAGAAGCATAAGATAGGGACAAGCCTAAGGATCAACTAAATCCTATATTTAGTAGGGTTAAATCTTAGTTTTGGGCCAACATCAATAGAGTCAGTAGGAATCACTTCACTTTAGGCTCTACAGGGCCAAGTTGGGCAAACCTTAGGGATTGATCTTACTAATTGATGCTCTTCTCTTTAAGACTATCCCCTATAATAGAAAATGATCAACATTCTTCTATAATTTTCTTATGAACTTATTGATCATAGTAGCAAACTATAACCAAAGAGAAGGTAAAAGAAAATAAGTAACAACCAGCACTTTTAGTTTTTCATTACATAAAAAAGGTAAATTGATTGATTTGTTTGTTATGTATGTTCTATAATTAAATGAACCATCACTTGTTCTTTAATTTAATTGACCATTGTCTCATCCATTGATATATAGAGTCAAAACAAGAAAACTTGGACCTATTTAATCAACTTGTAATTAAATTTGTTAATTGTGAGCTTTGAATTCCATTCTTACCATATCCTTCTTATAAACCCTAAACCCTATCACTTACAGAAAGCAATTACTTAATTCTTTGAATCAATAATAGTCAGTAAGAGATATACAATTTACTCAAATTTCATTAAACTAAAAGAAACTTATTCATTTCAATCTCAAGATTATAGATATATAAGGAAGGAGAAAAAACCTAAAGACATGGATATATAGAATTGTTGAAAATAGATTGATATAAGTGTGATAAATGTATTTTAATCATTGTTTTGTCAATGATGTCAAACCTACTACTTGTTGGTAAGACAATTACTTATATGATTTAAGTACTATCATTTATTTTATTGATGAAAAGGATTTGATCAAATGAGGTAACAATAGAAACTAGAGGAAGGTTGAGTTATGATATGAAAAAAAGTGTAAAAGAATCAATTAAGACAATGATATTATAGTGCATTAATAATCTACTTAAGGTTGTAAAGGTTGGTTACACTGAGTAAGTTTAGAAGAATAAGTTAAACAAAGTTTGTATGTCAAGTCTGACCAAGTGGATAGTAGGTGCCAAGAAAAGTTAGTGCAAGCTAAGCAAAAAATCAATTGGAGCCAACCAAATTCAATTTCAATGTAAGCCGAGTAAAGTTTAGTTGATGTTGAGCACTAGAAAACTTTAGTTCACGCCAATTTTTTTGGCAGTAGATGCCAAGCACTACAATATGTGTCGAGCATTAGAAGCTAGTTAATGTCAAGTGTCAACATTATGAGAAAGATCAAGAATTCAATAAATCTGAGCTGACAAGATTGATTTCTTGGATTGTGTGAACCATGTGGAAGATAAGGTTGATGAGCTGGTGGTAAAAAATTCATGATGAACCATTTTGAGGTAAATACAAAGAAAATTGAGGGAGAAGTTACTAGAAGGGAATAAAATGAAATGAGGGGTAGATTCA
This sequence comes from Cupressus sempervirens, assembly GCA_028749045.1. Taxonomy (NCBI): domain Eukaryota; kingdom Viridiplantae; phylum Streptophyta; class Pinopsida; order Cupressales; family Cupressaceae; genus Cupressus; species Cupressus sempervirens. The sequence continues at coordinate 608,232,558 of CM053785.1, forward strand.
TTGAATCCTACCTAATCTAACCTAATCCTAAAATGGACGATAGAGGATGAATGACAAAATATCTTAATTCTCTATTTATAGCTATGGTTGGTTAGAAGAAAAGGTTGTCATGTGCGAGAACCTAAGAAAGACAAGGAGTCTAAGGTATTGCTTCATTCAGTGACCTAAGAGAAGAGACTACATTGGCAAGAAAAGAAAGAAGGCTTGAGGTTATGAACTCTTGAAGGGTGAACAAGCTAACAAAGATGAAGTATATGAAAGCCAAGCAAAATGGAGGACTAAAATAGAGATCTGTAACCTGCAAGTGTGTTGTAAGTTATTATCAAATCAAGCCTTACTGGTACTCTCTAATCATTATATCAGTCTAGCATAGATCCTTTGGATTAAGGTTGACCTAATAGTCATTTATAAATCCCTTAACTAGGAAACATTCCAATTGAATGGTCTAAAGTCCTCTAATGAGGCTCACTCCTAATAGGGTGATTAAAATCCTTTAACTAGGTCACATTTAATAGTGTGCATTGTAACTTTTAATAGGGTTGGCCTTTCACAAGGCATCACTTCAGAAGAGTGAGAATGAGTAGCATGTTACTAGAGGTTTTCCCAAATAAGGTTTCCATGTTAAATCATTATGTCAAATGTGTTTCATGTTTACATTTCTACAAATTGATTTGACAATAACCTCCAAGTTTGGGTGATTGCATAATCTAATGAATGTGTGCATGATGAAAAAAATTTATGGATATGGGTTCACTAAGCTGTGAAAAGTTTTATTTTTACATCTAGACCTTGGATGATTGATTCACCCCGCCATCCCCCCCACCCCCATCCCTTCACTTATTCTAAAGAATTCCAATAATTGGTATCAAAGTCTTTTTCTTAAGAGGACTAGTTTGAAGGTACTAGAAGCAAAAAGATAAAGATGACAAAAAGAGAAGTACCCAATCTTAATAGAGATAACTTTCCTACATGAAAATTTTTGATGAAGCTACACCTAGGAGGTCTTGAAGATCATCCATAATCTACCATTTCTATTAAGCATGCTAATCCTATTAGAGCCCTAATAGCTAAAGATCTAAAGAAGAAAAAAGGACACAACCAAGCAATGTTAGAGATTTCCCCTACCCTAAGATATGTTGAGTTTGATGATATCAAAGGTTGTGATAGTGCAAAGAAAATGTGGGATTCTCTACACACTATTTATGGAGGTGACAATAATTTTATAAGAGCCAAAGTTGAGATATTCTCATAGGTAAATTCGATAATATGAGAATGCAAGAAGGTGAGAATATTTCTCAATATTTCTCTAGGATAAAAGATTTTGTTAATTCAATAAGAGGAGATACTAGTAAAATAGATGATGATATTATATTAAGTAAAGTTTCAAGAATATCAATGCCTATATATTTTATTAGAGTTTCTGCAATACAAGAATTGAGATGTATGCCAGGGAATGATCTAACTCTTGAAGGTCTAGTAGGTAGACTCACTTCTTTTTAACTATCTAACTTTTATAACTACAAACCTGAAAATAGTGAATCTACTTTCAAAGCTAAGATATCATTAAAAGAACTAGATGAGAAGAAGAAGAAGAAAAAAAAGATAAAACATGTGTCCAGTGATAGTGATATAGATGAGGAAGATGTAGATCAACTTGAAGAACTATTAGTAAGGATATTTTACAAAGGTAAAGGAAATTTTAAAGGTAAGTTACCTATCATGTGTTTTAGTTGCAATGAGGTTAGTCATATTGTTGATAGATTTCGAGAGAAAAAGAATTATAGAGATGGTGACAAGTAAAAAAGTAGAAGAGATGAAGATAGAAAAGACTAAAAAGACAAAGGCAAGAAGTCTTGCTACATTGCTAAAGAGGAAACAAAAGATGGATCTAAAGATCATGATGATGAAGTGGTGTATGTTTCAATGAAGGATGAATCTGAGGAGGATGAGGCAACTACACTAGTGTCTTGTGTGAACAAGAATGATAGATGGATCATTTATAGTGGACCTTCACATCACATGATTAGAGATAAAAGTAAGTTCATTACCTTGAATTATTATGATGGAAATAGTGTAAGGTTTGGTAATAATGCACTATGTCTGATAAAAGGAAAAGGTTCTATCAAGCTCATAGAAAATATTTTATGTGGCAATGCTTACTATGTTGAAGAACTTAACTAAAATTTGTTAAGTGTGTCACAACTAAATGATTTGGGATGTAAGATTGAGTTTGAGAACAAAATTTTTAAGATATATGATACTAATGGAAAACTGATTGGAAAAGGTGATCAAACTAGAGGTAATCTATTCTACCTTCATATAGAGGATGCTACTTGTCTAGTTGTAGAATTTGATTATGTGTGGCTATGGCACAAGAGGTTATGTCATGTTAATTTTGATAACTTGGTTAGTATCAGTAACATGAGAAGAGTCATAGATTTGCATAAGTTGAAGAAGCCTAACAATATAATTTGCAAACAATGTCAATTAGGCAAAATAACAAAGTCAAGTTTTAGGAGTAAGACTCATGCCTTTAAAGGAATATTAGAGATTTTTCATACTGACTTGTGTGGAACAATTGAAGTGCAAAGCTAAAAAGGAGATAAGTCTATTATGTTGATTGTTGATGATTATTCTAGAATGATGACTATTATATTTTTGAAACAAAAATTTGATGCTTTCCAAATGTTTAAGTGGTACTTAGCAAGAGTTGAGAAGGAAACCGATAAAAGTTTGAAATGTTTGAGATCTAACAAAGGAGAAGAACTTACATCAAATGAGTTTGAGATGTTTTTTAATGATAGAGAAATCAAAATAAAGACATATGCTCCTAGAACCCCTCCACAAAATGGAATTGTCAAAAGGGGGAATAGGTCTATAATGGATTGTGTTAGGACACTCATGATGGAGAAAAATGTTTCTTTGAAATACTAGAGAGAAATTGTAAGTACACTTGTCTATACCTTGAACCATGTACAAGTCAAGAAAGGTACTCATTCATCACCTTTTGAACTATGGTATGGATACTCACCCAATGTAAAATATTTTAAGGTATTTGGAAGCAAATGCTACATTCTCAAAGATTTTTGGAATGGTAAAATAGATGCAAAAAATTAAGAGGGAATATTTCTTAGTTATTCCACAAAAAGTAAAGCTTATAAGTGTTTAAATACTAACACTAACAAAGTTGTGGAAAGGGAAAATGTGAAATTTGATGAATATACAAAAGTATATGAGGCTAAACGTATGAAGGAACCAAAAGAATATAAATCATTTGTATACGTTTATGAAAGTATGCCTACTGATGAAGATGTTTTAAATCAAGTTGCAAACCAATAGCAAGTTTTAGTGATTGTCGAGTCACATACTATGAATGTCGAGTTACATTCAGGAAATTAGGTACATTCAGGTGTCAAGTTACAAAATGAAGTTGAGGCACATTCTAATTCTAAAATTAGTGTACATGAAAAAGATGTTGAACTATCTTATAAAGAGGTGCATAGTGATTTAGAATTAAAGAGACCAAATGTAGAAGCTATAGCTGAACCAAGATTATCTAAGGATGTTAAGAGACATCATCCTTCTAGACAAATTATTGGAGATAAAGATGCTAGACCTATGACAAGCAACAAGTTGAGGAATGATACATATTTTTTGAGCATGCAAGAAACTAAAATAGTGAAAGATGCCTTTGAAGATATGGACTAGAGTAAAGCCATGGAAGAAGAGATTGAACAAATTGAGAAAAATAAGACATGGACTCTAGTTCCTAGACTAGAAGACAAAAATGTGCTTGTTACCAAGCGGGTATACAAAAAAAAGTTAGATGAAAATGGTGAAGTCACAAGGAACAAGGCAAGATTAGTTTGTAAAGGATATGCATAGGAAGAAGGGATTGACTATGGAGAGACATTTACCCTTGTTGCAAGATTGGAAGGAGTGAGAACTTTGCTTGCTTACTCTGCATACAAAGGTTTCAAAGTTTATCAAATGGATGTTAAATCTACATTTCTAAATGGTATTTTGGAGGAAGAGGTTTACATAGAATAGTCAAAAGGATTTGTTGATGCTAACAACAAAAACATGGTATGTAGACTACACAAAGCTTTATATGGTTTGAAGCAAGCACCAAGAGCATGGTATGAGAGACACATAATTATCTAGTGAAGATTGGATTTGAAAGGACTAATGATAATAGCGATCTGTACTTGAAGATAGAGAAAGGAAAAGGTATTTTTTTATCTAAAATTTTTGTTCATGATATCATATTTGGAGGTCAAGATACTTTATGTAATACTTTTGCAAATGAAATGAAGCAAGAATTTGAGATGTCTATGTTTGGAGAGATCAAGTTCTTTATGGGTTTGTAAGTACATCAAATGAAATATGGTATATACATTACTCAGTCAAAGTATTTTAAGGAGATACTAAAAACTTTTGGATTGGAAGATTCTAAACTAGTGAGTAAAACTATGGTGACAGTACATAATTTGTCAAAGAATGATGATTCAGCTAAGGTGAATCAAACATTATACAGGTCTATGATTGGAAAATTACAATATGTAGTACACAGTAGACCTAATATTTGTTGGCAATATGACTAATCAATCAAATAAGGTGAGATATGTGGTTGTCATTTATGGCAACATATGTTTTGCAGTTTAGTTATGATCATTTGTGAAGGAAAATTGTCTAAGTATCGGACAGTGTTATAGTAGCATAACAAGATTTGTTGATAGCAGAATATTCCCTTGGAATATACTCTTGTGCAATTAACCCTAGATGCATGATGTCATCTTGATGATGCATACCAGTGTGCATGTCCATACAAGAAACCTAGTTCAAGTTATGAAGGAAATATTGATGTAGTTATCTCATAGCGCAGAATAAAGCATGTCAGCAAATTGAATTGTACGACTTGTAGAATTGTTTTGATTACTAAATCTTGATGAGTCAACTCTAAGGATGATATGTGAGCTGACTAAACAAGAATTTATTAATATGCTTGATATAAGTAAAGAACTTTAATTATGAAGTTAAGTTTGAATGTAATGAGACACTATGTGATGCGAAGTAATGTTATGTGATGTGAGATATGATGCAAATTAATATATGCACAGTTGCCCCTTGAATGAAGAACTAAAAATCAAAGGAATTGAGAAGTATAGCAAGTGATCCAATGTTGTACGTATATTTATTCTCTTGAAGAACTCAATTGTTTAGTTGCATGTTAGGTCAGTAGGCTCTTCTTGCACACACTTGTATATGATTTACCAACTGCTAATAGGGTTTAAGCAACTCCTAACAAGGTTGAGGATTCTAAGAAAGCCTAGTCTCCTAACAGGGACTCAATACACTATACACTCTTCATAGACTCCTAACAAGGTCAATATCTTTAACTGGATTCTTATATATAGTGAATTATCTTGTGGGTTTCATCCCCACTGGGGTTTTCCCTTGGCCAGGGTTTCCTTAATTAACAAAATATAGTGTTATGAGCTCTCTTTATATATGGTTGTTTATATTGTTCAACATTGTTGGTTTATTTCCTTATGCATGTATTAAAGTATTTAATAATATCCAATCATGGGTAAAAAGATTGAAAATACTAATTCACCCCCCCACCCCCTCAGTATTATGTATTTCTAACAATATTGCATTATATATAGGGATAGTTACAAGATTCTCTGCTAATTCAAGGGAGAATCACTTGATGCTAGTAAAGGGAATAATGAGATATATGAAAGGAACAGAGGACTATGGTCTATACTACAAGAAGTATGAGAAATTTGAATTAAGAGCCTATACTAATGTTGATTGGGCTAGAAATGTTGATGATAGAAAGAGCACTAGTGGAGGATCATTTTTCTTAGGCAAAAGGCTAGTTACATGGACTAGCAGGAAATAAAATTGCATTTCTCAATCTACTACTAAAGTTGAATATGTTATTGTTGCAGTAAATTGTACAAACATTGTATGGATCAAACAACTACTCAAAGGTATGAAGGAATAAATCACTAAACCTATGATACTTTATTGCAATAATACAAGTGCTATAAATATATCAAAGAATCCTATGATGCATATAAAGACTAAGCACATTGAAATCAAGTATCATTGCTTGAGAGAATTAGTCAAAGATAAAGAGGTGAAGATGGAATATGTTAACATAAAAGAAAAAATAGCTGATATCTTCACAAAAACATTACCTAAGGATGCTCATGAGTATCTAATAGCTGAACTAGGGGTGATACCCCTATCCAAGACTATATAAGAAACATGAGGAGTGCCCTACATCAAACAAGTTGATTTACATATGTTACAAATTGATGTGGTGAATCTTACTTTAGGTGTTGCCTAAAATAATCAAATTAAGAGTTGGAGCTATAAATTAGTCACAAGCAAGGTGATAGAGGGAGAAACTAAAAAATATTCATATTTTCATATGAAGATGACATGTCTTTGGCATTGTTGTCAAAGAGGGAGAAATTATTGTCAAAGAGGAAGAAATATATTATTGTCAAGAATAGTGTATTGAGATCAAGAAATCACAAAGGGAGAAATATACATATAGAAGATATAGAACTATCAAATATCTACTCAGAAGGAGAAAGTGTATATGTGTACCTATTGATTACATGTACCAAGTTTGAGGGAGATATAAGAATTTGTCAAAAGGAAGTCATAAGGATGAATTGATTGATTGTCTATTAATTAGAATAGAATTTTGTAACATATTTAGAAGATGGAAGTTACTAATAGAAGGAGAGATTTCAATACATGGAATTATTTTCTTTTTGGTATTTTATTGGTCTTACTGATTAATTCTGGTTGGTTTGGTTTTCCATCAATGCCAAAGAGGGAGATTATTGAAAATAGATTGATACAAGTGTGATAAATGTGTTTCAATCATTGTTTTGTCACTAGTGTCAAACCTACTACTTTTTGGAAAGACAATTTCTTATATGATTTAAATACTATCATTTATTTTATTGATGAAGAGGATTTGATCAAATGAGGTAACAATAGCACCTAGAGGAAGGTTGAGTTATGATATGAAAAAAGGAGTACAAGAATCAGTTAAGACAGTGATATTATAGTGCTTTGATAATATACTTAAGGTTGCAAGGGTTGGTTACACTGTGTAATTTTAGAAGAATAAATTAAATGAAATTTGTCTTCCAAGCTTGACCGAGTGGATAGTAGGTACTGAGAAAAGTTAGTGCAAGTCGAGTAGAAAATTAGTTGGAGCTAAGCAAAGTCAATTTCAGTGTAAGCCAAGTGAAATAGTGTAAGCTGAGTAAAGTTTAGTTGATGTCGAGCACCAGGAAACTTTAGTTCGTGCTGAGTGTTTTGATAGTGGATGTCAAGAAATGCACTATGTGTCGAGCATCAAAAGCTAGTTAATGCCAAATGTCAGCATTATGAGAAAGATTAAGAATTTGATAAATCTGAGCTGAGAAGTTTGATTTCTTGTATTGTGTGAACTGTGTGGAAGATAAGGTTAATGATATGGTGGCACATAATTCATGGTGAACCATTTTGAGGTGAATACAAAGAGAATTGATGAAGAAATTACAAGAAGGGAATGAAATGAAATAAAGGGTAGATTCATTGAATCCTACCTAATTTGACGTAACCCTAAAATGGACCATGGAGGATGAATGACAAAAGATCTTACTTCTCTATTTATAGAGATGGTTGGCTAGAAGCAAAGGTTGTCATGTGCAAGAACCTAAGAAAGACAAGGAGTCTAGGGTATTGCTTTATTCAATGACCTAAGAGAAGAGACTGGATTGGCAAGCAAAGAAAGAAGGCTTAAGGGTATGAATGCTTGAAGGGTGAACAAGCTAATAGAGTTGAAGTATATGAAAGCCAAGTAGAAAGGAGGAGTACGATAAAGATCTATAATCTATAAGTGCGTTGTAAGTTGTCATAATATCAAGCCTTTCTGTTACTCCCTAATAATTGTTTCAGTCTAGGGTTAACTAGGTCACATTTAACAATGTACATTGTGACCTTGAACAAGGTTGACCTTTCACAAGGCATCACTTCAGAAGAGTGAGAATGAGTAGTATGTTACTCATTATTTTTTCCAAATTGGGTTTCCATGTTAAATCATTGTGTCAAATGTGTTATTGAATCTGTTATGTTTCATGTTTATATTTCTACAAATTGATTTGACAGTAACCTACAAGTTTGAGTGATTTCATAATCTAATGGATGCATGCATGATGAAAATGTTTTATGGATACAGGTTCACTAAGCTATGAAAATTTTTATTTGTGCATCTAGACCTTGGATAACTGATTCACCCTCCTTCTTAGTTATTCTAAAGAATTCCAACAAGAATTTCCTTCTTGTATTGATTATCTTTGAAAATGATTACAATATTGATAAAGATTGTAAATACAACTTAGAACTTGACAACTGATACTTGGTATTAACTATATATATTCAAGTATATAACATTGATTACATTTATATAACTACATAACTTGGATAGACTATAAAAGAGACATAAAATAGGAAAATTCTACAGACTTCTAACCTCTACTCCACATCTTGGAAATCCTTAAATAGGATTGCAACAAGGTAAATATGGGAGGAGGACACATGTCAGAACTTAAATAGATACAAAAGGTGGAAAGGCATGCCCATAAATTTATATAATACATTCCTCAGTGTTTGATCCAAAAGAGGAAGATAGTTGAAAAAGTCAACAGGTGAAAATTTATGTCATGCACTTTGACTTTACTCTCCTTTGTCTTCTATAGTCTTCAACTATCTTCAACTTCCTTATAAAATTTCAAAATCAAAATATATACAAGAGATTTATACTTAATACATCACTTATCATATATGATTCTATCCAAATCTCTCAGTGCCTTTAAACCAAAACTTTTCTCAACTACTTCTTGTTGGTAAAGCCTTTATTTCTCCCACAGTTTCCCATACATAGATTTCTCGCTTGGTGGCCACTCTGTGGTTTTAACCTCTTCTAGTTCCTTAGTGGCTATAGTCCACCTGGCATCTATGATAGCTTGAGACTTAACTGAAAATTTGGTCAAGTCTATCTCTACTCTAAATAAGGAGTCAACTAATTTATTAAAAGGGGCATCACTATTGTCTTCAAAAATTGCCACTATGGCCTCTTGATTCAAAATGGCACCAAAGGAATTAGACCTTTTGTGCCAATCCCTAACTATATTAGTAGCATCCAAAATTGGTGGTATGTAAGACTGAATTCCCTAAGATAAAACTTTTATCTTTCCCTATATGAATTGTAATTTCCCAATGAAGAATTTAATTAATTCCTTAACTAGTTTTAAACCATCCTTCACTATAATTATCTTATCAAGAAAATCATGTTTTTTATCCATTAATACAATAAGCCTCTCTAAGAATTGAATATATGTCCCCCATGGATTGAATGTGGGTGATAGCCATGAAAGTGCCTAATTGAAAAATTTCACAACACTTTATGAAGCAACATAAAAAGTATGAGCCTATTGTAATATACTCCTTAGAGTTTCAACCATTGGCTCATCATACTCTTAAGGAAAAATGTGCTTACCTCATTTCCTTGTTGAGTTGGTGGAGTAACAATACTCACCCTTTCGAGCTCCATTATATCTTCTATCTCCTGCTCACCCACTGTATGTCAACTCTGAGGTGACCTTGGATGGTTGTTCTTGAATACTCTATTCCTTGCCCTATTCTTCAATGGAAACCTACTTAGCATTGGATAGTTTATCTCTAAGAGATGCAACTTTAGCCTCTAGCACCTAGATCTTAGCCTCAAGCTCTTTAATCTTTTCTTTGTATACAGGGCTCTTCTTGAGCTCATCCTCATAGAGATTCCTAACATCAATGTAATCATGGACAGACTTGATTAGCCATGTTTCTATTTCCTCTACATTTTCCTCATTCATGAATGAGAAATTCTTTAAGGCCTTGGAAATTTTGGTCCTAGAGGTTCCTTCTAAGGTCTACGCAATCATAATACCTTGATATATGCTATGTACATCCATTAGCTTGGGTTTTCTTGATGAAAGAGCTATGCTCCATATTGCCAGAGACTTGGTATCAATATTGAAACTAGTTCCTCTTTACAAGCCATTAGCTCCATATGCCTCATATGAAATGACACTTTCTTTTCTTTTGATATTGTCAAGCATAATAGCATGTTCCAAATCCCAACTAGGCACCAATAGCATTCCACTAGATCCCTTGCCTCTTCTAGAGTCATTATTTCACTTTTAGGATCATAGGCATGTGGTTTCTCAACCAATTCCTATCTCTTTTCAGTTGGTTCATCTCATTCAATCTTCAGGACTAGTTCACTTTTCTTGATTTTATATAAAAATCTTTTAAACTTAGTTTGTCTGAATAATTCATCATCTTTTATAAATTTTTGGGCTTGGATGATCCTATCATATAGCCTTGTTGTTGCTAGTTCCAAGTGAGTCAATGTGTTCTCAACTACAATGACTCTATCTTGGATATAACTTTATCTTAAGTCAGCAAAGTATTGACTTCTACTAGGCAAGATCTACAATGTCCTCTATTTTACTATCTCAAGGATGTGAGACATCTTTTGCCTCTTATTTCCCTTAGTGACCCATGATGCCTCGGTGAGCTCATATTCTTCCATTTCTAAAGTAACATTAGGCTCAGGGCTATCAGGACATACCCTCTCTTCTTCTCCAAGTGGTACCTCTAGCATTTGTGCCATAATCTCTACATGGTTGACAACCATCTTCCTTATCCTTTTAGGATAGGGGGCATCCATGTAAAATCCTATGAAGCTAGGATCTATCCTCTTCATTTCCCTTTCTACCCTTAGAACATCATCAAGCTTGGATACCTTGTCAACTACCTCCCCTTTAGCAACAATATTGGGAATGACATCTTCATGGGGGAATTCTTTGGTGCTAGGTAGCACATAGTTTCTAATTTCCTTGAGGGTGTTCCTCATCCAATTATTAGGATCATACATCCTATATGGACCAGTTGACAGATTATAATGTTGGAGGAAAGAATGAATTTGGCCTAGGAATTATTTTCCAATTGAAAATCCCTCCACCTTAAAACATCTACACAGGAATGTTCCTTTGTGCACCTTAGGTCCTAAATACTCTCTATTTGCCATAAATAGTTGCCACATGAATTCTATAATACCCAGCCTAGGGGGAATAAATTTTAGAATATATGTGAGGTGGTTGGGGACAACCATATACTCTCATCAAGGAAAAAATTAGAAATAGGAAAATATCCCCTCAATTGTGATCCAATTGTCATTTCAAGTGCCCTAAAGTAACTGGGTCTAGCACTTTTCTTATAATAGCACTAAAATTATTTTAAAATGAGATAGAATTAGAGTAATGATAGTAACTATCGCATACCTGTATCCATAGCTAAACTAGCAGCTCTCCATTTGCATCAGAGGTGTGATTAATAAAAATATGGGCTAATGTACCTGACATTCTTGCAAATGATCAGGTACATTAGCAGTGAGTAATGATGGAATTTAAAATCTTCCATTTCTCCACTATGAGCCAATATAATGTTCTCCTTCATCACCTCCAAAATATTCTACATAATCATATTCTCCCCCATGGTATGAGTCTTGCACATCTTTGGAAACTATGAATTCAACTCCATACACCATGTTTGTTCCATCTTTGCCCACCACCTTGTGGACACCATACACAATTTTTACAAAATAATTCTTAAATTTGTCTAGAGACATCATCATCATTTTCCATGAGAATATGTTGTAACATCAATTTTCCAGTGTATTCCTTGGTCTTTCTTTCAAATTTCTTCTATAGGTCAACTAGATCTACTAGTTCACTCATAGCACCATCCAATCCAAATGCATCAATAGAAGAGGCACAGTCTAGTATGCATAGAACAGTTTCATCCCTCTTGTGAAATGACTTAGTGGCCTAGTTATATGATTCAATTAGAATCTTCACTAAATCAACATCCACAAAGACCTCTGGAAAGATTAACTTTGCCAGATTCTTCTTCCAAGGGTTGTAAACATTGATCTTCTTCTCTCTATTATGATAGAAATATTGAAAAAGCTCAGAACTTATGACTCCAAGGAATGTAGCATCTCTACACAATGTGTAGGGGTTGAAAAAAGCATGATCATCTGCTACATTGGCATTTGAGGATCCTAGGAATAACTTTATCCACTCCTTGACAAACCTATTAGGTTTCCTCTATCTTGTTTTCCCTCCCTTTGAAGTCAAAGTCTCTCCAACTTCCATGTCTGATGCCTGAATCTCTTCAACCTCCTTATTAGACATATTGACTGTAATGTTGGAAAACACTGGGAAAAAATCTATACTCAAGCATTGAAAGCAATAATCTGCACACACTGACAACTATGCAATTGCTTGAATTCTCGTCTCTCTTTGAATCATAATCTTTACATGATCACTAGAATATCTTTATAGTTTATTTTATAACATCAACATTCATTTTGCATTGATTTTCAACATTCTCAAGCCATAAACTCAGTTTCTTCTGTCACCTCAGGGAAGTTTCACCATTACTGTCTAGCATTACACTTGTTTGTACATACTCAAATCCTATTGGTTAGGGGTCCTTTTTCATTTCCAGCTTAGCAAAAGTGAAAAGGTCATATCATGTCAGACTTAGGTTTTATGATATTATGATCATCATAGAAGTCAACACTCATTGTAACATCTTAGGTGGGGATCAATGGCTCTATGATCTTACACTACCTTGAAATCAAGCCCTTATCACACAATTGTAAACCTTGAGAAAAACCTTTACAATCTCATGACACACTAGTTATCGTGACATTGAAACTTACTGTTAAATTCTTTATGATCTTACAACATGCAGTTTATACTGAACAATGTAGCATCATATTTCACTTTCCTTTACCCTACAATCTTACAATCATAGTTTATCTACCATTTCATAAATTTGGAGGTTATCCTTCAAAACCTTATGATATTATGAGAAACCATTACCCTTTTCCATTGTATCATCACCAACATTATCTTTCATCTTTACGATCTCACGACATACTAGTTTTGTAGCATCATAACACTTTGTCTCTACCCTTGAGATCTTACAATACACTATTTATCATAAGATTAGAGATCATAATCCATTATATTGAAAATAAAATTATGCAAAATAATATTTTGGCCCCACAATAAAACTTGGCATCCACTTGTAGACATCACATCATTCACCAATCAAGGTAGGACCAACATCACTTTTCTGACACTGAATTGCCAGCTTGCCCTGTCATTTGTTACCTTATGATCTTACAGTCATAAGTCCCCCATAGCATCATAAGCTTAAATTTTTTTCTTTATGACCTTACAATACTCATTTATTCATAGCTTCATAAAGCCTTAAAACTACCTTTGAGATCTTACGATCTACTTCTTGTCATAGCATCAAGAGGTATGACTAGCCATGTGTCACAAAAAAAATTTTGTCTCATTGCTTGGCCCCATCCTACTTTATCAACTAACCCATATGATCTTACAATCATCTCTTTATCATGTCATCAAACACCTTGAATTTGCTCCCATGATCCTACAACCAGGGCCTAGTGTAGCATCGAAAAACTTTAGTTGCTTCTCTATATTTCACACTTCTATGATCCTATGATAAACTAGTTATCATAAGGTTGTGACCCTTCTTTTCTTTCTTTATGATCCTTTGATCACTTTTTTGTTTTAACATCTTACACCTTCATTCAAAAACCCTTTTATCAAAAACTACAATGATACAACACAAAGGAATCGTAAGATCAGGGATCATATCTTTTACATTTGTGATACTATGACCACAACATATCTTAAGATTAGGAGACTCATATTTTAACCCTACGATCACTCGACAACCCCTTTGATCTTAAGATCATAAGAGATTATTTAAATAACAAGCAATCTCTCACTTAGAAACAAAACCTAGGATAAGGACTCGATTGTGAGTCTTATGAAATTTTTTATTAGAAATATGAAGACACTATCCTAGGGCATCATTTTTTACACTAGGGAAAGGAAATTTTGAAGACACTATCCTAGGGCATATTTTTTTACACTAGGGAAAGGAAATTTTATACTAGATTAGGGAAAAAATAACATGTTAGGGCCACCCTCTAAAAATGAAAGCAAATAAAACATAAACCCTAACATCACAAAAAAATTTCTAAAAACATTTTCACCATAAGATTTGAAGATTTATCTCAATGAAAATAAGGGCTATTAGAAGGTTGAGAATAACACTAGTTATAAAAAGGACACTTGATCCATGACCCTCACTAACATCAAAAAAAGTGATCAAGGTTAATCTCTAAGATTCTTAGTTATAAGGTGCACTATAGCAATGGAAATAATCAAGTTTTAGCTATTGTATTACAAGTAACCTACAAAATTTTAGTTGAACATGAGCACTATGAAATATTTGAAACACTAAGAAAAAAACTATTGGAAAACATAAGGATAGTTAAACATGATAAATATCAAGCTTTCAAATTTGGATTTCTTATTTTTCACAAATTCTTACACATCATTCACTAATTTACTAAATGCACCAATACACATGGAGTGATGATATCCCAACTTCAATATCAATCACATAAAATTATAGGATGAAGCATAGACATATTATTTATGGTGACATATTTGGTTTGTTCAAATTTTCTTAGAGAGAAACAAAACAAAGTGTAAGAATTCCTAAGGACATGATTGAAAAATATTTTTAAATAATTATGTGCTTTATGGGAGAAATAGATTATACAAGTACGGAGGCAATTGAACCAAGGGTTCAATGGTTTCATCCTAAGGGCTATGGAGTTGATTATAATATAGTAGAAAAATATTTTGAAGTAATTCTAGCATCTTCTTGAGACCCTTATACAAAGAGATGGTGTACATAGGAAGAGAAGTTGAGTCAGGTGAGAGAAGAGCATTGAAAAGGCTCTAGGAAAAGGATAATGGAGAAAATGGTGGATAAAATTTCAAAAAAAAGGAAACTTACAAGGAGAAAATACCCTCCCTTAAAGGAAATTGAAGAAGCAAAGAAGGCTCATATAGGTGGGCCTAGCAAAAAGAACACAATCCAATAAATTCTTGATTATGTGCAACTACTTGAGGTACTAGATGTACTATTAGGAGTGGTTGTTAAGGTTAAGGTCATGCCTATACCTCAAAAGGATACAATAAAATATTCTAGCATCACCTCTAGTTAAAATAGAGATACAAAGTGAAGATGATCAATGAATTCTTCTTGTACTATCGAACCTAAGGCCAAAGAACAAGGGCCTAGTCCTAAGAATTCTAAGGTAATAAAGTCCAAGACATCCAAAAAAGAGAAAGAAATCCCAATCACTATTAAGAAATTAGAATAAAAGAAAGAGGATGATAAAAATAAATTTGAAGCCCAAATGAAAAATATCATCAATAGAATTTAGAATTTTTTCTTATGTGATCCTAATCAGACTCAGAGATTGACTTTTCCCACATCCTTCATCATGATTCCCCCCTAGATTTTTCTATGAGGTGTTAGGGGTAGCACTCTTGTGGAGTCTTGGTGAAGACATATTTTAGCCCTAATTTTATAACCAATGTAAGTCTTGTATAAAATGAGTTAGGATTAGGGATTTTTTTAGATGATGATTTAGTAGCTTCTTTTAGCACTATTGACTTGCAAGGGATTAGAAATTGTAATTAGATTAAAATCACAAGATAATAATATTGGAATCATTTTTTGGTGGATGTGACCTAGGGATTGGGTTAACTATGTTAAATTTTTGTTTCTTCTATGCATTCATGTGTGCTTTATTCCATTTTGATATAGGTTATATTTGAATTTAATTGTTATTTTCTAATTAACTCATCCTAATAGAAGGAAGGTAAGATATATCATTTGTAAAGTATGATTAGAAATTATTATAAGATTCTATCATTACATATCTAATTTAACTTCAAGGGAAATTTTCTATAAATTAAGATTAGTATACTAGATGATTTGTATGACAATAAGAAGATAGAACTATAGGAAGATTAGGGAATAAGGGGAAAAGAATTACATTATCTTTGTATTCTAGTTATAGTTAATGAATTGAAGAATATTATAAATAAAGCTAGAACTAAGTTGAGAATAAAGATTAGGATAGTAAAGATTGTGGAAGGATTGTATGAGATATAAGAGGGAAAAAAGAAGGATATTATAGTGGTATTAGATGAAACTGACTACAAAATAATACCTACACCAGGACCTATATGTATCAAAATTAAAGAGAAAATAATTACGCCATCAGAAGAAGTAGAAGATGTGAACCAAATTAATTTGTATCAAGTATACCTATTTTATTAGATACCTCATAGGAAGAAAAGGAGAAAGAGAAACAAGACTTCATTGGAAATTTCATCCCCAATGATAAAATTCATTAAAATTTTCTTAAAGGACAAGATGAGGTTGATGAAAGAATTAAGAAAGAGAAGAAAGAAAAGGAAGATATTATGATCAAAAATGAAATTAGATACAATGAAAAAAGCGTGGACTCTCATAGATGCTCCTACTACATCAGGGATAATGATATTATTGGAAAGTGATTTAATAAAAGAATTTTCTAGCGTGGACAAGGACACTTAGAGTCTTATGATATGGATGCATTGATGAAAAGATCCATGACGACATTTTATAAGGGAAAAAAAAAAGATCAGAGAAGAAAAGTAATTAAGAAGGAAAGGGTACTTAGTGTAACCTTACATAGATTTAACAAGGTACTACCTATACAAATGAATTTTCAAGGTAATGATAATGTGGATAATATGGATAAATTACTTAGTGATTTGTACACTCACTTTTCATCACTTGAGAAAGAAACCAAAGATAGGGTAGAGAAGGACTACAATGAAGAGAAATTTAGTAAGGAATGTGCTTCTATTTCTAACAATGTACAATTAATAGATGAACATTAGGGACATAAAGTCATATATTGCTAAAGAAATGGTAGTATATATTCACTGTATAAGGTTAAGCATATAAATGATGTAGATAAGTGTACCAAAGTAGAAGAAGATAACTTAGATAGATAGTAGTAATATTTTAAAGATCCAATCGGACTATTATAGATTTTGAAAAGATTGTAAGAAAATCTATGGACAAAATAATTATTCTACAAATTGAAAAGGAAAGTGTTGTTCAGAGATTTGCACTTTTGAGAAGTTTGTTGACTCCAAAGATGGAAATCATGCATAAGGAGTTAGAACTATTGTAGTTATCTAAGAAATCCTATGCATTAAAAAATTATTTGGAGATAGCTTATATAGAAACATATGCCTTATGCGGTGATTCAAGTGGTTGAAACCTTGAAGGTAAATTTTGTGGATGTCTTAAGATTTTTGTAGTATACTATATGTTTTAGTGTAAAATGTTAACATTGATATAGGATTTTGTATCTCTCCTTTACGATTGATGTCAAAAGGGGAGTAGTGTAATGGAATATTAGGAATTACATAGTATAGTATAAAAGGAGAGCATGTTTAGAAATTTTTTAGAAAGTTTTGATTTGGCATTGACCCTTAGTCATTTTTCAGTAAGTTTTTCCATCAATATTGCCAAAGAAAGAGATTGTTGGAAAGTTCTTAGTAGTAAAGACGTAGATATTTCAATTGATCGAAAAATAATCAATTGGTAAGGCTTCTTGACTTTATGTTCAATTTTGATAGTAAGTATTCAAGCAAAATACCTAACAGGAAGACAGTGTACAGTTAAATAATTTTGGATAGCAAGCATATGATATTGATCATACATGGTATGATTTTGACTTATTGTAGTATAAATTTTATATATACTTCAAATAAGGTCACCTATGTTAAGATGCAGATTGGCACATGTCTTGTTGAAAAAGGCTAAACTGGTACAATATAATTTGGTTAGTTAGGACAATTTTTGGAGATCAAGAAAATTGGCCTACGTAATTGAATTATTTTACCAATTTAATTGTTAAACATTAAAGGGAAAAAATCCTAGATTTTAACCCTTGGATACCATCATTAATATTTTTATTTTGGAGTTTGTAACACACATGTTGTAAAGAGTTTTTGCTAGTCAACTAGGTAAGTAAATGTAAAGTGTATAAAATAGAGATGGATTTCGTATGTATGCATTGGTATTGATGATATGATGATATTGTGTTGATTACATGTGACCCTTGATGCTAGCTCAAATCAGATGCAAGCTATATTGAGGGATAATCAAGTATTGTCATGTAATTATAGCTATTTTTTATATTATAATTACTATATTTTTAATTGGATAGTGAATCCTCATTAAGTCGTGATCTTTACTTTTTGTAATACAACTCTTAATTGGATTGAGACCTCTAACAATTTTAAGTCCTCTAATAAGGACTAATGTACTAAATTCATGTTATGATTCCTAAAAGGGTCAAAACTCTTAATGGAGAGTTTTTAGATTAGTACATATTTGTGGGTACCATCCTCACTAGGGTTTTCTCTTGGTTGGGGTTTCATAAAAAATAAATCATGGTGTTATGAATTCTTTATTTCTTTATTATTTACTTTCTTATATGTCTATATGTGGATGTTTATGGTTAAGTTTCAAAGTTTTGATTGGTGTGGAAGTTTTTCAATATTGATTCCCCTCCCCCCTTTCCTAGTGTTGTTTGATCCTAACACTTTTTCCTAACAAGAACGCTATTGGAGGGTAGAGTGTGAAGAAATTTTAGGGTGAGGAGGGTATGGAAATAAAATAGAGTGAAAAGGATTAAAATTCCCCTTCACCTTTGGTAAAAAGAAGACCAAAAAGGTTTGGGATTCTAAGACTAGAATATCTATCGAGGAGGTAAGAAATGAGGAAAGTATAGAGGCATTAGGGTTTGATGTACCTAAACCCTTGGGTAAAACATGATAGAAGAATACTTCTCTACTTGTGGGAGAAAATAGCAAGGGAATGCATGTTCTTGTGGCTATGACTCCTCTTTCCATGGTGTGATCTAGTGTTGTAAGAAAGGATATATTTTTTGAAGGGTCCTATGCTTCAAAGTGGCCATTATATCTCTTACTTTTAGACTGGAACATATGAATAAATATAAGACTAATAAATATGACATCCCAATATCGGTTAACTATGGAAGCTCTATTGACCATGATGTGCCTATTTTCTCATATGTGTCTAAGGACCTTGATTAATCACCCAAAGAAAAAGACACACGTAGGACATCTTCTGTTATGATTTGTTTAGATAATTTCATGGAAAAGTGTAAGGTAACTTTAGGGGTGTTAGTAACTAATAATAATTTTTTGGGCTGCAAGTTAATTTGCAAGTGTATTGATCAGTAAAACGGAGGTATTATGGGAATGCATGTTCAAAATTCAAATCTAGAGATGGGTGGGAAGTCACAGGGAAGTGGATCTTGGACACTAGGCACATAGGAGGGGATCTAGGTAGGCAGTGGAGAGGAGTCACGGGATGGGGACCCATGTGAGGACATACTAGGGAATCTCCCAATGAAATGGGCCTCACTCTTTGGTGTCAAGCCATCTGGTAAGTCCTCTTTCCCTCCGGTTAAGGTTGTGTCAGGTTTGGAAAAGGGTTATTGCATAATTGCTATTCCATATGAGATTGTCGACCACAGTATTGCCTCTATGGCCTCAACGCTCATCGGGAAGTTTATTAGTTGGAGACCAAATATTGATGTGGTTCGGGCCCACACTTTGCAAAAATAGAGCTTGAAAGGTCATGTCAGTGTCATTGCAATGGCTAAGGGTTTTCTCTCTTTTGAGTTCACCTATCAAGAGCACATGGCTGACATTCTATGTGAAGGCCCCTAGAGCTTTGGGAGGGCCACCCTGGTGCTTCAAAAATGGTCATCCAAATTGGACTTAAATGAATCCTTCTTTAAGCAAGCACCAGTATGGGTCAAACTCCCTGAGCTACCATTGGAATTCTAGAATGAGGATGTCTTTAAGGGAGTGGCCAGCTCTTTCAGAGAGCTTCTCTCCATCGACCCTATTATAGCTTCTAAGAGTAGGCTGACCTATGCAAGGATCTACGTAGGTGTAAGGGAAGGGGATGATATGCCTGAAGTGGTATGTTTTCAATCCAAACTTGGCACTCATATCCAGTAGATGGACTATGAGAGTGTCCCTTTTAGGTGCTTTCATTGTCTTAAAATAGGTCATAAGGCTTTTCAGTGCCTGAAAGCTAAGACTACTAAGAAGAAGAATCCTCCTTCTTCTTCTCAAATGAGGGTGAAGAAAGTTTGGATAAAGAAGCCCACTAAATAGGGCCAGAAGGGCCTTTCTTTGATAACCCAAAAAGTAGCAGATGCTCCAAAGATGACTAACCAAGAGCCTTAGGGTGTGGCAAGAAAAGAAGGGGAGTTAGTCAAGTTAGGACTGAGTTCCTCTTTACCTTTAGATGCCTCTCAATAGATAGAGGATGACCAGGTTGAGGAAAGGATCCTCGTGCCTAGAGAAGTGAAAGGTAAGGCTACCTCACAGAAAGGTTTTCAAGAGTTTGGGATGGACAATTTCCCAAGTGAGGAAGAGCCTAAACTAGGTTCCACAAATGAGGAAAAGGAAAGAGAAAATAAGGAAATTGTCATCTTTCAAGACCCAGAGGAAAACTTGGTTTCCACCAGAGAAGGAGCAACCAGAACAGAAAAAAAGGAGGACTTGGTGAAAGATCTGGACCAAAGGGTAGATCTTCTCAACACCCCAAAGAATGGTCACAAGGCTTCTAGATCCTTGAAGTTTGAAAAGAAGGGAGAGACACCCAAGAAGAAACAAATCAAAGATCTATCTACGGCTTCTCCTGCGATGACCAGGAGCAACTACAAACCAAATGTGGGCTCTACTACCAAAGTAGGTAGAAAATCAGAGAGGGGGTCAAGAGAGGAGGAGACCAGAAGATGCTTGGCAAATGGGCGCCAAAGCACTCTGAAGGATTTTCCTAAGAATAAAAAAAGAAGATCATCTAATGAAACATTAGGGGCCTAAATGGTGCTCATAAACAAGAAATTATTCAGAATCTAATTAAAGACCAAAGACCTGACATTTTGATGACCCAAGAAAAAAAAATGAACAAGGATACATTGAGAAATATTAAGTTCAGTAACCTGATGAGTGGGGAGGCGTCAAACTCTGATGGAGCCTCTAGGGGTCTACTAACATTATTCAAGACCAAACTTTTCAGGGTGGAATTAGTCTTCAATGTAGGTAACATTCTTTTTTGTAAAGTGTTCCATATCCATTCCAATGAATTTTGGTTTTTGCTCAACATATATGCTCCCAATAACAAGAGAGATAGAAAGTCCTACTGGTCTAGAGTAGAAGGGCCAGTACAGAATAGAAACATGAAGAAAGGAATCATTATGGGAGACTTCAATACCCCTCTTCTAGACAAGGAGAAGAAGGGTGGTCTGCCTCAGGACTGGGATAGCAAGCATGACCTTTCTAACTTCATCAATGGATTGGCTTTTTTGGATCTAGACTTGACAGGAGGTGACTTCACTTGGTCCAATAAACTCATAGGCAAGGATTGTATTCAAGTTAGACTGGATAGAGCTCTCATTTCTTCTGATTGGCTACAGTCTTCCTCTTGCAAGTTAGCTCTTTTTCCTAGAGTTGGGTCAGACCACTCCCCTATCTCCCTCTCAATTGTTCTTTCTAATCCCTTCAGACCTCCTCCCTTCTATTTTGAGAAAATGTGGACTTCCCACCCTAATTTTTTAGAAAGAAATAAGGTCTGGTGGAGTATAAAAGTGGAAGGCACTACAATGTTCAGGGTTGCTAGAAAACTCAGCAATGTTAAAAGGATGGTAAAAGCTTAGAATAAGTCAGATTTTGGTCACATATTCTCTCTTAAAGAGGATCTTTCTAAAAACTTATCTTCTATCCAAGCCTCCGTTCAAGAAAATAGGTATGATGCCTCGAATAGAGAAGAAGAGCTGTCCATCCTGTTTGATTTACATGACATCATTAGCAAATAGGAAATTTTCTAGAGGCAAAGATCTAGAATCAAATGGCTCAAGGAAGGAGACTAGAACACAAATTTTTTCCATTTAACTACTCTTAAACATAGAGAAAATAATAGGATTTCTGGCTTGAAGAAAGACTAGCGTGTGTTGTCAAAGGAAGAAGATATAACAAATGAAGCTATTTCTTTTTTCTCCTCCCTACTATCTTTGGATCCTTTGCGCTCTAAAGTGGACCAGGATGACATTGTTTCTTGTATTCCTTAGATCCTCCAACCACACCATAATAATTTGCTCTGAGCCATTCCTTCTGATTCTGAAGTAAGAGAAGCTTCTTTTTCTCTTTTGACGGATAAATTGCCTGGCCCTGATGGTTTTCCCACCTTCTTTTTCCAAATGTACTGGCCTATCATTATGAAGGATGTTGTGAAGGCGATTTAGGAATTCTTTGGAGCCAGAAGTATTTTGAAGGAAATAAACTCTACATTCTTAGTTCTTATTCCCCAAGTGCCAAGAGCAGACACTTTGGATAAGTTCAAACCCATTAGTTTATGCAACAATGTGGTTTTGTTTCGGGCAGATAGATTTTAGATTCGATTATTATGGTGCATGAATTGATTCACTCTATGGAAGCTGGAAAGAGAGAAGGGATGTTACTCAAACTAGACATGTCCAAAGCTTACGATCGGGTTGATTGGTCTTTTTTGGATTTGGTGTTGAAGGCTTTTGGCTTTGATGTCAAATCATGTAAGCTAATCTCCCAGCTGGTCACCACTCCCTCTCTAGCTATTTTAGTTAATGGATCCCCCTTTGATTTCTTCAAACCTACTAGAGGCCTATGTCAGGGGGATCCTCTATCGCCTATTCTCTTTATTATCCTAGCAGAATGCATTGGCAAACTCATGGAGAAGAAAAAGAAAGAAGGGAGGATCAAAGGTTTTAAACCTTCTTCCAAATGCACCCCCTTTATGCATCAAAAATTTGTTGATGACACTATTATGGGTGGATAGGCCTTAGTCATGGAGGCCAAGGCTATGAAAGACACTTTGGACACCTATTCTACAGGGTCGAGGCAGCTCATCAATTGGGACAAAAGTTCTATTTTCTTTATCAATACTCCAGAGGAAAGACAGAAGAGAATCTCCAGAATCTTGGGATGTCAGGTAGGGAAGCTTCCTTCTACCTACCGTGGTCTCCCCTTGGGAATGACCCCTTCAGATTCCTTCTGGAATGGCATCATGGAAAGGTTCAATAAGAAACTGGCAAGCTGGAAAGGAACCATTCTTAGCCAAGTTGGAAAATATCAACTGGTTAAATCCATCCTTCAAAACTTGCCAATATATGCTCTGAGCCTTTTTACTATACCGATGAAATACACTAACAGGATGGATTTTTTGTGGATGGGATCTGAAAGGAATAAAAGGTACCCCCTTGTTGCATGGGACAAAGTTTGCCTCCCCAAGAAGAATGGAGGTCTTGGAATTATGAAGCTCATTCACCTCAATAAGGCCCTCCTGACAAAGAAAATATAGTGCATCTTTAGTAGCATGGGGGAATGGAGAGACACTGTAGTAAATAATTATATAAAGAGGCCCTCTATTTAGTTCACCCTCTTCAGTGAGGATATTCTAAGAGGTTCTATTGTTTGGAATGGTTTCTTAAAAGCCAGGGACTTGGCTAACTCAAAAGTCTCCTGGAAGCTGGGTAATGGGGAGGATATTCTATTCTGGTCTAATAGTTAGCTTTCTCAGGGCCCCCTTTTGAACAACCCTAGCTATGGGTTTTGGGCTAGTGATTGCGTCAACCTTTATGGTCACAATGTCAACAATTACAGGACCAAACAGGGTTGAAGGGACCTTTCCATTATCTCAGATGACCTCAAACCAATCATGATCATGATTAATTCCTTATCCCTTAGCAACAATAAGGATGAACTAGTTTGGAGGGATAATGCCAATGGGCTCTATTCGGTTGCCTCTAGGTACTCTACTTTATGGAGCTTAAAAGAGTCTCCCCCTTGGTCAAGGGCTTGGATCCCTGGCCTCACACCAAAAGTCAACATGCTTTTTTGGTTGGATCTTTAGGAAAAAAGTCTAACCCAAGAAAATCTCATCAAAAGAGGTCACATCATGCCCAGCAGATGTGTTTTGTGTAAAGAAGAATCGGAGTCAGGCAACCATATGTTCATTCACTATTCTTTCTCTAGGACAGTTTGGGGCATCCTCACCCAGGACTTAGGCCACACCTGGTGCTTTCCTTCTAACCTTCTAGACTTTTTCTATCAATGGCATGGCTTGTTCAATGGGTCTGTCTTATAGGAAATTAGCTCGTGGATCTTGCCCCATTTTTGTTGGAGCATATGGAAGGAGAGAAAAAATCAAATTTTTAGAGATAGGGAGGAGCTAGCTTTAGTTGTTGGGAGAAATATTTTCAGTAACATAAAGGAAAATTTTTCTATGAGGAAGGGGGAGAATTTGAGATAGGAGGTAGGAAAAAGGAGAAGGTAAAAGACAGATTGAGGAAAAGACAGGAAACCAAGTGGCTCCTCCCCCCTGAAGGCTGGCACAAAGCCAACTTCAACGGAGCCTCCAAGGGTAACCCTGGCTCCTTGGGTAGTGGAGGTGTGATAAGGAATGAAAATGGAGATAGTATTTTGGATTTTTCTCTCTCGCTAAGATTCCAAACCAATCATTTTGCGAAAGTGAACGCTACGTGCAATGTTGTAAAACTGGCTTTTGAAATTGGTGTAACCAATTTATGGCTCGAAGGGGATTTGAATAACATTATAAAGTGCATCATTAGCAACTCACATCCATCATGGATTATTGCAAATCTAATTGATGAGACTTGTGAGACCCTCGTCAAATTTAATAGAATCCACATCACTCATATTTTCTGGGAAGAAAACTCGATTGCCGATAGGTTTGCGAACATTGGGGTCGGCGTAGACCAAAAAATGACTTGGCATCCTGAAATTTGTTTTTCAAAGGACGTTAAAAGTTTGATCAACTTGGACAAGATCCAAGGAAGTACAGAGAAAATCAAGCTATAATTATGATTATGAAAGTTTTAAGAAATAAGGGTACTTTTCAAAATGGAAGCATGGGAAATCATAACTGCAGCGATTCATTATTGATTAATCGACATGCTTTGTGGGTTGTTTTTTGCACTCACTTCTAGAGCAATAGTAGGGCTATTTTTCTCTATTTATTGCTTACTCTCGGAGGTTCCTTTTAGTCACAAAGTAAGGAGCACATGAGTAAAGAGGGTGTGTAGTGTGTAAAAATGGTAGGCGAAAGGTGCAAAAAGGAGCCGGTGGGAGATTTTGAGAAATGGAGAAGTAGGGAGAAAGTGTGGAAAAAGCTAGAAGAGGGTGGGGTTACCAATTATATCATGAAGCTACATGGATTCGATCAGGAGGTGACCAAAAGTATGGTGGGGTCCTGGAAGGATGGCAGGGTGAAGGTGAATAGGGTCTACTTCCAGATAACGAAGGAGGTGATTGAGACTGTCACCAAAATCCCTATCGAGGGTTTTAAATTCTTCAAGGATAAGAAGCTCTCAGCCAATGCAGTTAGGGACTTTGTGGAGAGTGAGAAGGAACTGAAGGCACTAAGAAATATTGATGACTACTATGTCCCCAACTCCATGAAGAAGCGGTAGAGGTATGTTCTTAGAGCCATTATTGAGTACATCACATTGGACCCTAGGTTTGATAGAGCTCGTACCCACCACTTTGTTATATTTAATCATTTTTGGCATAATGCTAATATTTCCTTTCCTCATTATCTGTTAACCTCTATAAGCAAGGTGGTGGATAGCTTCAAAAAGAAACCCGCTGCAAACCTAACTCTACACGAGGGGCTGCTATTGCTTATCCACGAGCACTTCAAGGCTCAAACTATAAGCATAGCTCCTCCTCAGGTAGAGAATGTGGAGTTTGGTAGTTCTAGTTACTCCTTTGACTCGGATGAAATTCAGAGCCTCAGCTCTAAGGAAGGAGGGATTTCTTCTTCAAGGAAATTAGCGACTCACCAAGCTAAAAAATTGCCCTCCCCCATAACCCCTAGCAAAAAAAGCCCTAGGGATCTTGGGCAAAAGCCTCCTGAGAAGGATGAGGAGGGAGATAGTGATGATGAGGAGGAGGTGGAGTCTGAGGAGGTGGTTAAGGAGATGCAAGAGGAAATTAAGGATGAAAGTGGAAGGAAGAAACACAAGAGGGAGAGTTTGGAGGAAGTGCACTCTCAGTTTGAGGAGGCATCTATGTTGCCCCTACCTCCTGTCCACCTCCAAGCCCAACTTGAGGAGTAGAGAGAGGAGAATGCAAGGTATGTGGAAGGGGAAGTGTAGGTCAATGATAGGAGGAAAGCTTGGATATACTTTAATGTCAAGACTTCAAAGATGGGCATCTTCAGAGAGGCCATGAATCCCCAAATCCTCATGGAAAATCAAGAGGAATAGTGACTGGAAGAACTCATTGACCCGGCAATAGTGCTATTTCAGACAAAGCCAAGGAGATAGGGGTGAATCTCTTGAATAATTCTCGTAAAAGTATGATTGATAATTTTAGATCAATCAAATGGCTTTTCCATGAGATGGAGGAGGTCAAAGAACAGGTGAGACATATTGAGGCAACAAGGAATGGGATGGATGCTAATAGGAGGATGGATTAATTTGATAGGCTCAGTCTGGCAGAAAGAAGGATACACAAGGTGGAGAACTACAATCACAACCTTGTGAATCAGATGTTCTCTTTGTTAAGCTCCATTAACAACAACATCATCTCTCTTATGGGCTGGATCAGAGATAGAGAAATGCAGGATGATGAGGAAGGAAAAGATAGGGATGAAGCTAGAATGGAGGATGACTCTACAAAGGACAACACCATTCCTAATCAAGACTAGGGGGACCAAAGGGAGCAATAGTTGGAAGTGAAGGAGAATCAACTGGCCTTCGAGGCTACTTAGGTTATGCAAGAGCTGGAGCGAAAGAGCGAGGAATAACTCTTGCCTATTCTTTTGTTCTTCTTTTTCTTTTGGCTTTTGTTCTGGCTTTAGGCCATGGTATTACTTGTCTTTTTTCCTGGTCTTTTCTTAGAACTCTACTTTTTGGCTAGGCTTTATGCTTATTATCAGCCTCTGAACTTATACTTTTTTGGCTGGGCTTTCACACTTATTATCAGCCTTATATGTTTTAACTATTGGGTTTCAGGATCCCTGTAAAACCTGTTTATCTAATCAAAAACTTTAGGGGTGTTATAGAATAAAAAGGCTTCCTCCTTATTCCCCTTTAAGACTATGAGATGATATTTTCATGAAGTGAAGAGTTTTAACCTTAAGTATTGTGCCTTGTCTACTAAGTTTGACAAGTTGCAAAATTTTACACTAGTTAAAGAAGATTATATAGGCTACTTTTATTGATTTTTCTCCCTATTCCTTCAAGATGTTATCTATAGTCTTTCTAGATGTGTGTTGGATGTTTTTTTGTTTCTAGTTTTTTATGATGTTTGTTGTCCTGCTAGGATTTTTTGGATTTTATCTAATGTGTTCTAGGGTTCTTTAATGAACATTTTATAATCTCATGCTAAAGGGTTCCAAGTCCCTTCAAAACTTACTTTTGCATTTATTAGAAAAAACATAGATATTTTAAGTCATATTCCATGATCCATTATGAAGATAAGATTATGATGGAAAAAAGAATGAAGATATAGTAGTACAATCAATGATCTAAAAACTATGGAATGGTGCGAGGCCGGGGGGGTAGCGGCTAAACATATAAGACAAAGAGACAAAATTGAATATTAAAGAAAACTAAAAAATGTGCAAGCTATGAGATAGTCATTCTCAAATTTTATAACACAAATTTTAATTTGACTTATAGATTGGTATTTATTCTCTCTATCATAACCTCTCAATTTGTGTTAATTCAAGACCACTTATTTGTGACAAGAATGAATGGATTCTTGTAAAATACATTGGTGACATTTTAAATGAGCTTGACAATAGCCATACATTTTATTCCTTTTCATGTTGTGTCAAACCAACTACACCAACAAGTTAGGGTGTACATGTGAATTCTAAAGGATATCTCATTTTTTAGCTTATATTTTTCAACCTCTCCAAATATAAGATTCTAAAAATATTGCATACCAAAGAAAAATAATTACTAAGAATGATAATGGCTCAAGATTAAGATTATTATTCGAACCCTTAATGATAAAAGATATTTAGAATATATTTTGTGATAATGTAATTGAGTTATGTGGATATGTTTTTTAGTTTATTGTGTTAACAATTGACTTTATAATTATAGTATGGTTTTTTTGGTTTTTTATTGATAAAAGGATAGTTCCTAATTTTATTAATGTCAAAAATATTTTACAATGTTAACCATGTTCAAAGTGCAGGAACCAATGGAAAAAAAATAGAGAAGAAAACTCTCAGTGTAGCTCGAGACCAAATTCTCATTCAAATGATGAATTTCCCCTGAATGGGTCTTTGAAGAAGGTATACCTTCTTTTACATAAATAATGTATATTAAATTATATAATTTTACTTGGATTTACAAAATAATTCTTGAGGATAACATCCCCCTTTATATAATAAAGGAATATACAGTTAAGAGTACACATGATCCAACTACTTTGATGCCACTCATTTGATGGAAACCATGCTCAAAAGTTCATAACTCAATGGTAGAAGGCCTAAGTCCACCTCCATCGAAAACCAAATCCAATAACACACAATATTCCACATAAAATGAAGTTAGATATAAAGTGAATAGTCAAAATCTACATAACAATTATCACAAGACTGGGTATCTACTAAATAGACATGCTATAAAATTTGATTACCATTTAAAGGAAGAACCCAAGAAAAATTTTTGAATTAAAGAAACTGAAGAATTTGTTGCACTAACTATATTGAAGACTAACATGCCAAATTTTAAAAAGAACATGAAAATAGGGCATTACCAAAAGGGGCTTCAATAAAAAAATTATGTCAAAATTCTATAGGACCTCAAGAAGAGAGACCATTTAAATATTATTGTAAATATAAAATGATCCCTATGTATGAAGATGGAATTTATAAAACAATGCTAGCAAAAGATACCTAGACAGTCCTTCTTAGGTCACAAGAGGAAGTGAAAATAATAATGGGCTCAATCTTAGACCATTGAGGGAAAATTAAATATATTGGCATATATATATAACTAAAATTATGACTTTACCCATTACAAAAGAACTATGACCAAGTAAAAATGTACCCAAGAGAAACAACACCAACTATATATTACCACTTTGAAACTTTCCTTATTGGCTCCTTGGCCTTTAGAGTAACCATACTCTATGAAGCCTTTGCCACCCAATATTTTATGGGCCCACCATCTAAAAGAAGCTAAAGAATCACCAAAGAAAAGAAAGGATTCCAAAGGAAATGAAATATGATACAATGATTAGAGTCCATCCTTAAAAGAAGCAAGAACCTTGATTTGTACCAAGAAATAAGGCCCAAATAATCTTAAAAACCTTTTGACTTTGAGAAATAATTTTTTTGTTTACCAAGAAATTTAGTAAATTCTTTAATAGTTAATCATCTAAAACCAAAATCAAATAGAATAATTATAATAGAACAAGACTAGGCATAAACAATCCATCTTTGATAGAGTGTTTTAATAAATGACAAAACAAAATAGCATTAATCAAATAGTTTTGGTTATCTTGGATATGAAGGATAGCCTTAATGGGGTAATTTCAATAATCTCCTATAAAGCTCCATCATTAGTTACAAAAAAAAATCATATGAATCAGAATTCTATGAAGTATGAAAGACCACAAAGGACTTAAAAAAAGTTCTATTGGGTCAAATAGGACTTCATGCATCTAGTTCCCTAAAGGCATCACTTAGGTTTCCAATGGCTACTTGTAGAGACCTCTCTTCCTTGATACCTTATGCCTCAAGATAGTCTTTAAGCTAATCATTATTAAGAGAATACAAAGTCTCATATAAGATCATGAAGAATTGAATATTAATCTCATACACCTCATGGTCTACCCAAAATCCTTACAAATCTTGAAAGAAAATAATTAGATAGGTTGGCATAGGAGCCCCAAAAATGTAAAGGAGGCCATAGTTATCAACCAAAGGGACAATGAGGTTATCTTGAATATTGGTCAACACTTTATCTAGATCACTTAAAATTTCCTCAAAGAAGAGTTATCTATAGATGTTGGCTACAATATCCCTATCCTCATAGATATGTAGGGAAATAGCAATAAACATCGCAACCATATCTACATTTTTGTTTAATCTATTAACATAGGAAAACTATTGATTACCAAATTATGCAATAGCATTCTCCAAATGACTCTCTTCCTAATAGGAAAAATCTTCCTTTTTCTATCCAGAGTTATAAGAGCATCAAAAACCATCAAACTATTAGGGCAACTATGTTTGACCAAAGTATCCATGGCATAGGTGAACACAAAACAAAGGGAGAAGATATATATAAAGAGGAAGAAGGAATTGGAATGAAAGACCCACTTACAGTAGATAATAAATTCTAAATCAGATGATAGGAGAATGAAAAGAAAATTATTTAGTATATCAAGGAAAATTTTAACATGTGGGAAGGACATAAATAAAACATAATCTTGAATATATCTAACCCTTAAGTAAAAGGTGAAGAATACTAGATAGAGTAATACAAAAAGAATGAAAGTACTATCATATTGTAATAAATAAGCTTATTTTAACAAGAATATTTTGTTAATACCATATGCCCCATTATTTTCCAATTTATCTATTAAATTATTAACTTATCTATATATAGGATTAATATTTATCTCCTTTAATTATTTGGAGACTTTCAATACTTTAGAAAGTAACATTCCTAACTTTTGATTTGGCATTTTGTTCTTACAAAAGGCATTGACAATTATAGCTGAATTTCCCTCTATTCACAATTTATCATTTTTTTACTTTGAACCTAACCATAGTCCTTGTAGGAGAGTTCTTATCTCAGCCTTATTATTAGATGAAAAACCAATAGCTTTAGAGGATTTTCATAGAATATCACTTGTATGGGTTGTTATACAATGTCTAATACTAGTTGTCATCGAATCACCCATAGAAGCCTCATCAAAATTAAGTCTAAACCAATATTATGAGGGGGGTTCCATTTGTACTCAATTATGGTATTTCTACCTTTAACTATAAAGAGATGGATTCTGAGTCCCAGTCAATTATTTTCCATCTTGTCACCCCAAGAGGTCATAGGTTAAGAGGTTTCATTATTCTTGAACAGTTTACTATTCAAGGTTTCTATAATAACTACTTCAATTTTTAAGGTGAGTTTTTCATAACTCATCTTTATATTTTTAAAAATCCTCCTATTTTATTCC
Source organism: Cupressus sempervirens (assembly GCA_028749045.1). Classification (NCBI taxonomy): domain Eukaryota; kingdom Viridiplantae; phylum Streptophyta; class Pinopsida; order Cupressales; family Cupressaceae; genus Cupressus; species Cupressus sempervirens. Next base: position 608,263,979 of record CM053785.1, read on the forward strand.
TTCCATAACTCCCATATTAAAATGGAAAGGGAAACTATCCATATCCCTTTAAAGAGGCTATTAGAGGTCATTATGGGACAAGATTGAAAGAAGTTTAAGATTGAATTAGGTATAACTATCTTAATACTTAATTTTTTAAAGCCAAACCCAACAAGAATATGCATATTCATAATCAAGGAGTATATGGTTTGTATCTTCCTTGAGATTCTTATATAGTGGATGTTGACTAGGCCCTTCAAATCCCATTATTTTGAATTTATTAGTCATTAAGATTTTTTTTAGTAAGGAAAACTAGGAGAAGGATCATGCCTTAGGTATGCAAAGAGCATCCCAATAGAGTGTTTGAGGGATAGAAATATTAGGCTTATTTCTAAGGATAAATAAGTAATTATAGTCATCATTAGGGTTATATTCACTAGAGTTGGACCCATTCTAGACTATGACATCCTCCTAGTGAGTAAAGGAAATATCTCTATCTACTAAAATATTTACTAGGATGGAGAATTCTTTAGGGGGGATATTAAGGTTATCAAAGGACTTCCACTTCCACACTTTAGGGCTATCAATGTCAAATGTTGCATATCCTTAATATAGATCCAAATGATACTTTCTAAAATGTCTCTCAAAATACTCAAATTCACCATTTTCATGATAATATAATAGCCTCCTTGGGAATCAAACTAGAATGTAGGAGATTTACCATTACCAACTTTCCAAGTAATCTTAATTATCAAAAATTAGAAATCTATACTCAAGCATTAAATTCATATCTTGGACCCTCTTAGAGAATTCCTAGTTCTTAATAGACACTCAAGGTTTAGATTCTTCAATTAATTATCATATAAGACTCTAGCCCATTTCAGGTTAGGGTATAAAAACATTCTACAGATTAATTTAGCCTAGGGCTACTACTTGGTCCTTCAAAATTATCAGATCAAAGCCACCTTCACTCTTGGACCTGCATATTTTATCCCAATCCATTGGAGACATATTTTTCTTATTTTAAAAACCTTTCCAAAAATAGTCGCTAATTTTTTTAGTTAAATCATTTATCTTTCCCACAGGGAGACCAATAGACTACATTTGGTAAATAGGGATATCAAATAGAACTAACTTAAGAAGGGTGATTCTTCTAGCTGAAGATAACAATTTACCTTTCCAAGTATTTATTCTAAGTTTAACCTTTTCTAAGATGTTGTCCCAAACTAGAGGGTTTATTTCACCTAGGTCCAGAAGGATACATAGGTATTTACATGGGAAGGAGAACATTTTGATTTTTAAGATTTTATATATATCTAATTGAGTATTGTTAGGTGTATTAAAGAAGAAAGTTGTTTATTTGGAAAGATTTATTTCTTTCCCTAAAGCTTTCATATAGATTAGGAGGATATTTTAAAATGATTTAGCCTCCCCCGCACTAGCTTGATCATAAATCATTGTATCATCCAAAAAAAATTGATGCACAGTAGGATCTTCATCCAATTAAGGTTGAATACCATTGATAATATTATTAGAGATGAAATTCTAGATGGTTCTCCCTAGATCTTATGACATCAGAATAAAGAGGAATAGAGAGATGGGATAACCCTATCTAAGTCCCCTTGAGGGGGAGAGGAAACCTTATACGGTGTCATTTAGGAGGACAAAGAACTAAGGTGTTGATATACATTCAAATATCAAATTAATCTATATTTAGCAAAGATAAAGGCCTCAAATCATTTATAGAGAAATCTCTAGTCCACTTTATCATAGGCTTTGTCGATATCAAGTTTAATTGACATTCTTGGAAACTTATCCTTTTGTATAGAGTGAATAGCCTCTTGAATAATTACAATACCATTAAAATTTGATCTTCCCTCGATAAATCTAGTTTTTTCATTGCCTATTAAAGAAGGGAGTTTTTGAATTTGGTTAACAAGTGTTTTAGATAATAATTTATAAATATTATTGTAAATAGAAATGGGCCTAAATTCCTTATTGCCTTGTATTGAATCTTTCTTAGGGATTAATGATAAAAGGGGATAATTGATCTCTCTAAGAAGGCTCCTAGAGTTTCTAACTCCTTCTAATGCCTTAAGATTTCATCACCCAAGAAATGTGATCACTGTTAGAAGAAGAATGAAAGGGACCCATCTAGCCCTATAGATTTATCATAATGCATTTGGAAAAGAGCTATTATTACTTCCTCAAAAAACCTACTAGTTAAAATATTCTTCTTCTCCTTTGAGATGATCTTAGGAATGTTTTTCAAAAATCAGTTTTGAGAAGATATGAATGATCCTTCTAAGTTATTGAGTACATTTTCATAAAAGGATACTACTACATTTGTAATATCAGAGGAGCTATTAAGGATAGATCTATAACTGGATTTTTTTTTTGTTTTTATTTTTTTTTATCTTATTAGTTTCTCTTAATTTCTACCACTAGAAGGTTTTTAACTTAGCAAGGATGTTCACCAATTATAATCAGTGACTATTTTCCTTCAAAAAGAGAGATTCATCCATACTAAAAATTATTTTTTCTAATTTGACCTTCTTTAATGCAGATTCCATGGCCATTTTTTGGACAAAGATATTGCCAATTTTTTCCTTGTTCCACTATATGAGGTTGAGCTTGATAGTTTTATGTTTTTGGACTACTTTATAAAGTTTAGATCAAAAATCCTATGTATTGTTCCACCACTCCTTTATCTTATTAGGAGGCGAACCATATTTGAGCCACATTTTCTCAATTTTAAAAAGGCTTCTAAAAGGGGTATCCTTGCCTATGATGTTTAATAGGACATGATAGTGGTCAAACCCAGAGAAGGGGAGGGTTTCTACTTCAAACCCCACATTTTTTTTTATAGGGAAGAGATTGCATTGAAATCACCCCCAAGGATGTTGCATATGTTGAGGCCATGGAGGTGAAGATCCACCTCCTGCCAAAGAGTTCTTTTATCATTAGTGAAGGTGGGGCCAAATATATTGATCATTGAAAATTCCAGATTCATCTTTAAAAATTTAACCATGACACTCATCCAATTTCCCTAATGGTGAAGGGTACTACTGGAAATGTCACTTGGATTCTAGATAATAGTTAGCCCTCCTGAAGCTCCTACAATAAGACTTCTAATCATGTTCTAAAATCCTAATTTCCTTTTAAAGGAGTTCAATTCTTCTTAGTTCATCTTAGTTTCTTGAAATAGAAAAATATGTGGTTTTTAATTACTAATGAAACACTTTAACAAATGTTATTTGTTAGGGGCATTAAGTCCCACAGTATTCCATGTAGTGGATTTCACCAAGCATTGAGAAGGACGTTCCCTTTCCTTGCATGAAATAAGTTAGTATATTTTTCATAGCCCTTGGCCTCAACATCCTTTGCCTTGATTTCATTCAAATATTTCCTTCCTGTTTCTTATTATTACTTTTTAAAGTAGGGGAAGCTAGTTCTTCCTCCGATTAGTCTATACCATTCAAGTTTTCTTGGCTAACCATTTGAATCATATATTTTCTAAGGTCTCTATTATGTAGACCTCCACTCCTAACTTAGGGAGATTCCCAACCAAGAACTTCCTTTTGGTGATTCATTTCATTCTCACAACCTCATTTTTGAAGGAAATAATCAAATCCTCCATCAGTTTTTCACAAAAGGCTTCTCTTTCCTCAGAATATAAACTTAAAAGGGCGGAATGTTTCTTAACTAGTGAAACTAATCTCTCAAAAGATTCTATTGGGAGGGAGGAATGGGATAAGGCATATGTCTATAAGGAAGTGTCCCTATCAATACCTATCAAACCCACTACCTCTTCTCTAGCCTATGTAAAGGGACCTAGAGCTACAACCTAAATCAAAGTGGGATCAAGTATAGATTGAATCCTTAACTCTAGGGGAGAGGAGGGTGGATGAGAAGGAGGCCATTAGGGACTCTTCTCTTTGAACATGGACCTCCATAATTTCTCCTTCTTTCACAACAACTTCTAGAAGAAGCTATAGAGTTTTTAAAGCCTCACTCCTAGGGGGGAATATTATTTCCATTAACTATAAAGCCCCCTCCTTGTGGATTAAAGAGATTATAAATTTAGCATTAGATTTTTGATACCTTATAAGATTAATTAAAATATAATCTTTTTGATTATTACAAGACCTACATAGAGGAGGATAACAAAGTTGGTTACTAGATGATTTACCCAAAAAAATGTTTTTATGCAAATAATAAATAGAATGATTTATGATAAGCCTTAAACTTTTCAATTTAACTTTAGATAACTTCATCTCTAATAGAACTTTGACATCAAATGAGGAAAATAAATTTTCTTGCAAACCCTTATATATTCCTATTAAATTCCAAATTTGTCTTCAATTATCACATTGTAAGAGATCTGCAGGGAGATTCTTAATCAGAATCTATTTTAAAACTTTAACTTCATCAAAAGAATTAGGGTTAAAATTTGGAGACCACCTAATGAATTTAATGTGTTGTACTTCTAAGAATATGAGGTAATAATGTAATGATTTATTCCTAAGATATAAGGATTTATAGTCTTAAAAAAACATTATTATTATTAAGGGTTGGGATACTTACCTAATTTCCAAAGGAAGCTACCAACCAATCCTTAACCCTAGTTCATGTAGGGATCAAGCCATACCATTTTACAAATAGGCCCTTAGATTTTCAATATTCTCATATTCCATTGGTAAATTTGTTTCTTAGAATGGGGGTTCAAGTTCCTAGTTAGGAACACCAAAAATCACAAGGGGTGATTTAGGTACATTCATTGCCCTAGCCCCTAGTTGGGGAATGTTTTGCTAGGTGTCAATAATATGGGAGTAGGAGGAGAGGGGAGATGTGTTGAAGTGCCAAAATAACTCAAAAGAATTTCATTTTATCCTATAGCCAAGGGTGATATTTTAGTCATAAGAAACACTTCTTCCCCATAGAAGATTCTCATTTTTTATTTAGACACTTTTTATCCAAAAACATTGCATTCTCTCTAGCATAACGACCTCCATTGGCAAGTTTCTTGTATTTAGGACTTGGATGAGCATTAACATTTATGGTTACTAGGATTAGAGAGACAAAAATATAAATTACATGCAAATATAACCAATATCACAAAGGAATAAAGTACACATAAGAGAACACAAGAAATAAATTTAATGTGGTTCACGCGATCCCTCAGCTACATCAACCAAACATCAAGTCTAGTATTCTTATTATCCAATGATTTTAGTATGATTACAACCTAAAATCCCTTGCAACTCAATACTATCACAAGAAGCTACTAACTCATCATAGATTATAAAATCCCTAATTTTGGAAAATTATACAATTATTTTTTTTCTTACAAGATTAGGGGTATAATAAGTCATCCAATAAGAAAAATTAGCTCCCAACTCCCTTTTACAATAGTAAATTCATATTTGGCTTCAAAAGTGCTACCCCTCAACCCCATCATATATAATAACAAGGAGAACACCTTGGTTGCTACCCCAGGACCTCACAAAGGACTTCTTCCCCTTGAGCCCTAGCATGGGGGCACTACCCCCAAACCCCCATAGAAATTGAGTTGAATGAAGTGAGAAAAATTTACCTTTTAGTCTAATTAGGCTCCATATAACTTGAATGTAGAGAAGAATTCTTGGCAAGATGAATGGCACTATGGCTATCTGTTGAGCTATCATTTTGCATGATGCTTAATGGTAGGAATCCTTTTGAACTCCTCTCTTGAAAAGCTAATCCGAGGATCAACTCCAAGGTTCTAGATGATCTTGCAACCTACTAGAATCTACTTAGTTGAAGATAAATGTGAATGTTCATGAGGAGGCTTTTGTTGATTCAGAAATGATTTGGATAAGATGTATGATCTGCTTGCTACTTCAAAAGAATAGCCACACAAAATGGAGTATATTTTTTGTATTTTCTATTTTTAAGATGAATGCAATCTAACAATGCAACTATATCAATTCTTAATTCAACCAAGGGGTTAGTAAAGAAAATAATGAAGATAAGGTGACAAGAAATTTAAGCAATTAACATGAAATTAAATCCTAGCAAGCATAAACTATGGAAACACCATGTCTATGAGTTAAGCTTTCAACAAGATCGATGGGTAACTAATGAAAATAGGAGTAGTGCTTCCTTAATTCCACTAATGCAATCATTGATGGGAATTCAGTAACTATAAGATATTTCACTTTTCATGAGATCAGAAGGCCATGGAGAGTGTGCTCATGCAAGACAAAAAGTTATGTAGGAACAATATGTTGGATACAATTTTTTAATTGTGTGTTGTCTTTGATGTTACACAAATGTCATATCAGTTGACAGACAGTATCTACCGAGCTCAGTTGGTCAGGAAAGCAAATTTGAGAATCTACCGAGAATTTCGAGAAATTACTCTATGGAAACAGTGTCTACCGAGCTTACTCGAGCATCAGAGTATTTTGTGGCAAAAGTTAGTGGTAACTGAGCTCACAAGGTTAAAAAAGAAAAGTCAGCGTTTACCGAGTTTACTCAGTCTCCAAAGGATTTTTCAAGGTTTGCAGTATTAACCGAGCTTTAGTTGGTTAACATTGGAAATCAATTCAAGATCAATGTTTACCAAGTAGGGTTGGCCAATGAAGGATTTCATTGTTTTGGGAAATAAAGTTTAATTACTTCAAATAATGATTATAGCTGAATGAGATATTGATTATTGGTAATTGTAACTTGTAAATGAGCCAACTTGATAATTTGTAAGGTATAAATAAAAGGTCAAGTTGAGAATTCTAAAGTGTAATAAGTGAGCATGCAAGTGTGTTGATTGTTTGAAGAGGAAAGTATGAGCGAACTTTGAAGGAGGATCAGATATCCTTGAGGAGTAGCAAAGTTGTATTTGATTAGAGAGGATCTAGTGAAGCAAAATATAGATCTATATCATAAATTTAGTTGCATCTCATTTAGGTCATTTCATTGTTACTTTCTCACCATTGTAGCAGTGATTCCTAGATCTCTTAACAGAGTTGGTTTAACAGCCATTTGTAAATCCTCTAACAAGGTGACAATTCTATTGAATTGTTCTAAAGTCCTTTTGCAGGGCCACTCCTAACAGGGTGATTAAATCCTCTAACAAGGTCACACCTAACAATGTGTTTTGTAACCTTTAACTGGGTTGGCTCCTAACAAGGCTCACTTCAGAAGAGTGAAAATTAGTAGCTAGTTACTTGGTGGTTTTTCCCATATTGGGTTTCCACATTAAATCTATTGTCTCATGTGTTCATGTTATTTCTTTTATGGTTGCAAGTTAATCACTGTGAATGCTTAAATATCTGCTAAAGATAACATACATTGCATCTACCGAGTTATAGCATTTTTTTGTATGTTTACTGAGTGATAGTAGTAACTAGTTTTATAAGACATCTAAGAGATCTGTGGATTTTTTTTTGTGGTAACTAATTCACACCCCACCCAACACCGCCCTGCCCTCCCCCCCCCCCCCCCCCCCCCCCCCCCCCCCCACCCCCTCTTAGTTACTCCATCTATATTTCCAACACAATATGATTATCTCTTCTCAAACTAAGTGTATTAGTGAAATTTGTAAAAATGTAGAAGACACAAAAATTTAAAAGATCACACAACTAGAAATAATGCAATAAAATTTTGGCTCAATTACATTCCATGAACATACATCCACAAAATATACACACTTAACCAAGATTCACTACACTCCAAATGTGAGCACCAAAAGAATATATTATTGAAAAATAATGGTGGCCCTGATTACATATTACAATCCATAATTTATAAGAAATCATCTCCTCAATTTTTTTTGAGAGTGAGAGATATCTTTATGCAATCACATGCTTCTAAATTAATAAAACAAATCTAATTATGTATAAACTATCTATCTAACTGGTGCTAAGTAGGACTCCATCCATTTTCTATCATTAATTGGATGCATGAGCTTTTACATGTCTTAGAAAAAAGTATGAGAAAATAAGAAGAAGAGAGCCTTCAGTTGATGTAGGAGTGACTAGAAGTGGAAAAAATAGAAGATCCATCTTTACTAGACGTTTGTAGGAGTTAAACTATCATCAAAATGTGTTTCTAATACATGGAAAGCTCTATTTTTAGAATTAATAGTTAACTATCGGTGCACCTCTGAATTCTTCAAAATATTCTAGAAAACTACTAGAAAAGTGCACCTGTGTACCTAGCACACCTACACACCTAGTGCACTAGCACACCTTAGAAGCAGGCTCCAAAAATGCAAAATTTCACTAAGTGTCAAAATTGAAATTCTAGCATTTGGGTTTTGTTCCCCTTTATACTAGAAATATGTCTACATACTTTCCCTTGAATTTCTCTATTATCTCAATGACCTAAGCCACATCTAGAAAATCTAAGACATTATATTTTTCCTTTACTTTTTGCCTGTAGTTATCCACTTCTATATGATTTTTTGTAAAATCTCCAAGTTTTACATCAAGCTCTAATAAAGCTTCTTCTATTATGAATGTTTGCCGAATATCCTCAACATTAGAAACTTCATCAAAAAGATTCCTAAATTTCTCAACTACTACCTCTACTAGTATTAGCTTTTCCCATGTATCATCTTCAAAAATGTCCAAACATGCATCGCTATAATGTTTCTCTACTTCAAAAATTTGCTCTTAGGCTTGGTCCTTGAGCCTATGAATATTTGTGTGTAATGTTTCCATTAATTTATTGATATCTTCAATCTTCTCTATCTAATAATCTATCTTATCTAATTCCTCATTTGTATATACATCCATCAGCATCTAATACCTTTGGCCTTTTATTGCATGTAATGCCTGCAAGTCTTTTCCCTAGGTATGCACTTCATCCATTAAACCAAAAACTTGATTCAAAATTACTACTAGCTTGTCCACATTCTCCTACATAACATGTAATAACGTAAATTTCCTTGATTAATTAATATGCCTTTGTCCTCAAAACTTTCTTGCCATTGCTGACAAGCTCTCAAAAAAGGGTCCAATTGTACCACACCCCTATCTCTTCTTTCAATTGTCACATTTAAGGTTTCTTTAGCGTTTGTGGGATCCAAGGGACCAACAACTTCACTCAAGTATCCCTTTAGGATTATTTTTTGATGCCAAAGAGTTATCAATTTTGCCCCATCCTATTCTAGGCTCCTAAACACTTCCTTCATCCCTATTGTTAACATCAACTTTGTAGTTTCCAAAGTTGTCTTTCCAAGCATAACTTCTTGGATCGATTAATCCCTTGGAGTCAATTCTTCAACATTTGATTGCAGAGGAGGGATGGCTACATGAGAAAAAATGTCCTAATTCCAACCACTCATAACAAAGGCTAGTGCTCAAGCATCCTTTGGAGGTGAATTAGGTTTCCTTAAAACTTCTATCAATTCCATTCTATCCTCCTCCTCAGTAGTGAATTGTTCCTTCTTGTTTCTTATTACTTCTTTTATGAGCCATCTTGGGGTATTTTGTACTAGGGATTTATCTTTAGAGGATGAAGGAGTTTTCTCAGCTATACTCTTCCCCTTATCACTCATTTCTAGAGTCTTCTCCCTTTGTAAGAGATCTGCACTAAGAGTCTCTGTATTTGTGGAGCCCATAGTTCTCACCTCTATGTCTTGGGAAGTTTTTTGAGCTTGTTTAGTTATCCACCCTTCTTCTGAAACTTCATTAGTGGATACTTTTCGTGGCTCTTCTTCATGTTCTGCTTGGACTTGTTTAGTTTATGTACCTAGAGGAAGAGGGGTAGTTGATCCCTTGTCTACACAGAATGTGACTTATACTTGGGATACCAGAACTATCTTGATTCCTTGTGATTTGGGGGGCATCTAACTCTAATCTTCCTATTGAGGTTAATTAATTGGAGTGTCTCTTATCTTATCCCTAACCAACTCAGTGCCCATGGGCATAAAGTCAAAATTTGACATCTAAAAGACATCAGTGCCCATCACATCCTACTCATCTATCCATTGTTGCATTTCATCTTCTAATGTATTGGTTTAAATGGGTTCATCAGGGATAGATGGCAATGTAACCATAAAACTTCTCCTTCATTCCTCCACTATGGCTTTGGCTAACTGAGTTCTCTAACTCAAAGGTAGATTATCCTCTTCATCCTCATCATCCTTTTCTTCTACCCCTTCTAGAATAGGTTTGAGGATTGATGGGAAAGGAATTACTTTCTTGATCACCTTTTGCCTCCTCTTTACTAGAATCTTAATGTTCCTTCTTTTAGGTGTAGAGGGGTGGGCTTTTTCTATCTGTTGAGGCAAGGAAACATCTTGTACTTCAATTTTTTTTTCCCTTGGCTTGGTGCAGCTACTGACACTTGGGATAACCTTGGGCTTGTGTGGCTTCTACATTCTCCGACCCTTGTATATTTCCCCTTCCTACTATGGAGGCACCTGAATTTCACCCTCTTCTAGTTCGGCTTGTTGAGGAGAATCCCTCTTCCTTTTGACTTTACCTTTACCTTTATGTGTATGATAATAACCAACTGGCCTATCAAGTTGATGCATCATTTTTGGTCTTACTGGCGACTGGGCTATAAACATGGGCATCATGACCTTTGCTCCTCAACCTTCAACTAGGCAGGCTTGAGCATGAAAGACTACTATTTGATGAATTAGATCAAGTTTGAATGGTTTCTTGATCCAATTCTACATCAATTTAATGACATGCATCACCCTATGGTTGATATCTAATTTTTCTTCTCTGTCTATCTTGATATTCATGATAGGCCTATTGCCAATCTTGTACCTATTAAACAATGTGTTGAGTAGCTCCTCTAAGTCTTGTTGTACAATCTTTAATGGGATCTTTATCTTTAAAGCCCTTTCTACTAAATACATAGTCATCCTACAATAATCTTATATGGACATCATAGTCATCTATTACATTCATCCAATGATCTTCAATTGCATCCTCATGTTGCAAGGTTTCACCTGCTAAGTATCACACTCTCCCGATATTGTTAGAATAAGGCCACAGAGAATTGTACTCTTCCAAGGGATAATGATCATATTAACATTCAAAAGACAGAATGTCTTGTCTCTGATCCATCTGAAAAGTTCCTATAGTCATAGGCCACATCCAACATATTTTGTGTTTCTTTCTAACTCTATCATATGTGGACAAGAGTTGTCAAGCAATCTCAGACAAGAGTTGTCAAGAAATCTCCAGTAGGATGTCTATCACTAGGATACCTAGGGAGCTTCTTAGGATTGATAGTTGTACCTACTACCCTTAAATATGTAAATGTCTAGAACTAGATATAATAAGCTCCAACTAGTGATATCTATGTAGCTGCCTCCTCTGATATTCTCTTCACAATCCCCTTCTATGAACCAGATTATTGCGAAGATGAAAGCATCATTTACAATTCTATATTCTTTTCTTTTTTTTGAAAGCCTCTTCTTCACCAATTGAGGATATACAATAAATGGTCATGCATTTGCATCATGCATGTTACCCCTCATATAGTGCCCTAGATAATTTGTTTCTCTCACAGCTAGCAGGTCTACCAAATATGAAGTCATATAAAATTTCTTGTTGTTCTTCATTGCTACCAACTACTCACCCAAATTTTGACTAAGAGTAGAAGCCCAATCCAGTGGCATCTATGCTTTCTTTATTGTCTTAATAAAATGCACCATAAAAATATTTAGGTGTTTGACTATAGACAAACCCATAACTCTACTCAAGAGTATGATTGAGTACCCAATATCTTCCTTCATGTATCCTCTTGTCATGTCTGCTTTGCCCATTTTCTTTCCCAGAGGAGTATTCTCTATAAGGTATGAAGATTGGATGATCTTAGAAGCCTCATCAATATGTTTATGATACCATCTCTCCGCTTGCTCATAGGTTAGTCTAATGAATTGGCCTGCCCTTGGGAGATGGAATACTTTCTCAATGTTATTGGGTTGTAGATCAAGCATGATCTCTCCCGTAATGCTCTTGACTACCCTCTCTTCAAGAACATAGTGTTCTACGAGTGTCATAATCAATTCAAAGGACTGCACTAACACTGGGTGTGAACAAGCCCTGGTCGGATCAACACGGATATCATCTGGGACCTCTCAGTTGGTTTGTTACACAAATTTAGGAACTCGCCTAGATCTATGTGACCTAAATTTTTTTCTTGAATTTTTTAGTACTCATCTTGAAACCATGATTTTGTAAGAATACCCTAAAACTTGAATACTATTAGTTTTGGTGTCATTTTCTCAACAAGGGGGGATGAGCAAGATGCCATTGTATCTACAAAAAGTACATCCATTAGTCTAGAATTGAAGAACAACAAATTAATGACACCCTAGATTATCATGAACAAAACCCTAAAAGACCAAATGCTTGAAGAAACATGAAAAAACCTAATTTAAAACCTAAAATACAAGAAATAAAAAAGGCACACCCATGTAAAATGTAGGGTGTGCACTAGTGCATCTGATGGGGTGCGTTGATGTGCACCCTACACTTGTCTTAGCAAAAAGTTCAAGCTATTTATGGGGGTGGTGCATAGTAGTGCACCTAATTAGGTGTGCTACTATGTACCAATGTTGACACTTTACATTTGTTTTTTTCTTTAATTTTGTTATGTTGATGTCTTAAAAAAATGTTAAGGTGCACATCAATGCACCTAATGAGGTGCACTGATGCACACCTTTTGTAAAGTTTTTTAACTTTTGCTTCATGCTTTGATATGCAGGGGGGGATGCGGGGAAGCAGACCTCATGGAGTGAAGTGTTACAATCTGGCAGAGTTGACTTGGTACGCAGGTGTAGCTAGGAGTCTTGGAGCAGGAGAAAAGAATAGGTGAGGAGGAAGGGACCCCCCAAGTTATATAGGCCCAAGGACCCTCGGTGCTATGCAACTATGCAAGTGTGTATCATCAATACACAATGCCATATTTTCAATAAAATTGGTGCACTAGATCACCTAGGGAGCTGCACTGGTGTGACTCTCCAAAATTTGCAAATTGACTTGTTCCTTGTCTGAATTCTGATTTTTGATAACTGGGCTTCCTAGTTGGGGCTTGAATGTGAACTAGGACACTAGATAAGACCCCAAAAGGACTCAGACCCTACACTAGGGATCCAAAAATCCAAAATAAAGTAGAGGGTCCCCATTTCTAGTCAAAATGGGGTGTGCATTGTGAAACCACAACACTATCTATAAATTATAATTTTCCATATGTAGGTACCCCAACTCTTCTATGAAAAATTGAAGACATGTCATCTCCTTCATTACCTCTATAGAAATAATGTACTTTTCATTTTTAGTGGATAAAGCATTCACCTTCTAACTAAGAAATAGAACTCACTACTATCCTACCAATAGTAAATACATATCTTGTAGTACTCTTCCTAGTATTTAGATTCCTGGCCAAGTTTTAGTCAACATAGTATTGTAAAGCAATAGTAGAGCCCCCAATATGTAAAAATTTATTAGATATACTTCTCAAATATCTAAGAATCCATTTCACTTCATTTCAATGTTTAATACAAGGATGACCCATATACCTACTAACAACTCCCATAGCATGTCAAATATCTAGTCTAGTACAAACCATGACATACATTAAACTCCCTATAGATGAAGAATAAGGTAAATTGAACATTTTATCCTCCTCTTTCCATGGATTTTGGACATATATCCTTTGTTAATTTCAAATTAATAGGAAATTTTATGATGACATCTTTCACATTATCCATATAGAAATTTTGCAACACCTTCTCAATATAATCAACCAAAGATACAGTTAATTTTTTGTTCTTCCTATATCTGAAATTCTTCATACCAAGGATTTTTTTCTACCCCAAAAGCCTTCATAACAAATGAATGTGCTAACTGTTGTTTCAATCCCTTGATGTGATCCATGTTAGACCCCACTACAAGCATGTCATCAATATATAAATATAAAATAATGTAGCTTCCACCATCTAACCTCTTAAAATAAACATAATTATCTACATGACACCAACTATATATATGCTCATTCATAAAAATATTAAATTTAAGATACCATAGTTGAGGTGCTTGCTTTAATCCATATAAACATTTCTTTAATTTGTACACTATATTCTCCTTGCCTTTGACCTCAAATCCTTGTAGTTATTCCATATATATTTCTTCATCCAAATCACCATGAAGGAAAGTTGTTTTCATATTAAGCTACCCCAAATCAAAATCTTTAGTAGCCACAATACTTAACACAGTACAAATAAAAATTTTAACAACTAGAGAAAAATCTCATCAAAATCAATGCCCTAATTCTATATAACTCCTTTTACAAGTTACATGTATTTAGATATTTTCTTACCTGCATCCTTTCGTTTAGTCTATAAAATCATTTATATTGTAAATCCCTTTTTTTCTAAAAATAACTTACATAGATCCCAATTTTTATGTTTTATATTGGAGTCCATTTCTTCTATCATTTTGGACTCCCTCTAAACCTTTGTAACTATAACACCTAGCTCAAGAACCCAAAAGAAATAAACCTAATATAATACAAAGTTTATTGAACATACATCAAAGTAA